>VZQC01015360.1:335029-450447 GCA_009823505.1 Rhizomys pruinosus | reverse complement strand
GGGGGAAAATTGTAATTCATGGATTAACATATCCAAACATGTGTCTATGCTAAAGTAACCTACCATAACTATTAGTGCTGCTTAAATACCTATATATCTAATTGCTTGTTCTTCATTAGTAGGATCGAAAGGTTATTCCTGGACAAACTGTCAGCCCATGAAAGGAAACAGCCAGAATTGACCAGAGTCCAAGTCAACAGCTCCAGAGAGAGTGGACTGTTTTACCTCTCATCCACCTGTGCCCCTTTTCTAAGCCTAGGGAACAACCTGCGGAAGAGGGGGCGTGGTAGAATGTAAGGGCTGCGATTGGGGTGAATGGTGAAACTACAGCAATGTAGTCTGGACACTCATTTGATCAACTTGATTGAACAAACAACCTGTCACCCCCCACTGGATGGTGGGGCTGTAGGTGTTTGGGCACAACAGCCTGCAGATAGGTTTTGCATGAAGGATGCTTGTACTCATGGATTATCACTTATAGCTAAAAAAAAAAAAAAAAAACTGAGAGAAAGATGCAGGACAGTTATGGCAGAATGCATGATCTGGGATGGGGTGGAGGTGGGGGGGAGGGAAAGGGAAATAAGCCTGAACTGAATTGGAAAAATGTATGAAATGCACAAAGCATCAATAAAAACTAATTTAAAAAAAAAATACTTGCAAACCGTATACAGGCACACATCAAAAAGATCATTCACCATGACCAAGTCAGATTTATACCAGAGATGCAGGGATGGTTCAACATACTCAAATCAATAAATATCATAAAACACATAAATGGGCTGAAAGACAAAGACCACATGATTATGTCAATTCACTCAAAAAAAAAAGTTCAACAAAATCCAGCATGATCTAATTTTGGAAGTCCTCGAGGGAACTGGATTGGAGGGAACATTCTTCAACATAATCAAAGCCATATACAACAAACCCACAGCCAATATCATCCTACATGGGGAAAAATTATAAACTTGCCTTTAAAATCAGGAACCTGGCAAGGCTGTCCCCTATCTCCACTCCTCTTCAATATAGTCCTTGAAACACTTGCTACAGCACTAAGACAAGAAAAGGAAATTAAAGGAGTACTAATAGGAAAAGAGGAAGTCAAAATATCCCTTTTTGCAGACAATATGATAGTGTACATAGGGACCCAAGAAATTCTTAGAAACAAAAAAGAATTTCAGTAAAGTTGCTGGATACAAAATTAACCTAAAAAAATCAGTAGCCTTTCTTTATAAAAACAAACAAATGGAAAAGTAATACAAGGAGATTATCCCATTCACAATAACCTCAAAAAATACCTTGGAATAAATCTAACAAAAGACACCAAAATTTTTTACAACAAAATTTTTAAATCCCTGAGAAAGGAGATTGAAGAAGATTCCAGAAGACACCAGAAGATGGAAAGATCTCCCATACTCATGGATTGGAAAAATTAACATACTAATATGTCCATCCTACCCAATACAATATACAGATTCAATGCAACCCTAATCAAACTCCCCATGAGTTTCTTCTCAGACTTAGAAAAAAAATCCTTAAATTCATATGGAAAAACAAATGTCCCAGGATAGCTAAAGGAACCCTGAGCAAAAAGAGCAACACGAGGGGATAACCATATCTGACTTCAAACTATATTATAGGGTTATTGTAATAAAAGCACTATCAAAAGATGGAATGAAGAATTGAATAGAGAATTCACAAATGAAGAATTGAAGATGGCTGTGCAACATTTCAGAAAGTGTTCAATGTCGCTATTAATTAAGGAGGTGCAAATTAAAACCAGCTTAAGATTTCACCTTACCTCCAGTAAGAATAGGCAAGTTTATGGAAACAAGTGACACCAAAGACTGGAGAGGTGGTGGAGAAAGGGGAACACTGATCCACTGCTGGTAGGAATGCAAACTTGTGCAACTTCTTTGGAAATCAGTGTGGAGAATTCTTAAAAGACTGAAAAAGAGCCTACTAATTGACCCAGTCATACCACTCCTGGATAGATAGATAGATAGATAGATAGATAGATAGATAGATAGATGATAGATGGATAGATTATAGATTATAGATATAGATATAGAGATAGAGATAGAGATATATAGATATAGATATAGATATAGATATAGATATAGATATAGATATAGATATAGATATGTCCACAAGACTCATCCTATCGCAAAGACACAGGCACATCTATGTTTATTGCACCTCTCTTCACAATAGCAAAAAGCTGGAAACAATCCAAATGTCCTCTACCAACGAGTGAATACAGAAAATGTGGTACATCTATACAATGGAGTTTTATGCAGCAGTCAAGAAAGATGACATCCCCATGATCCCAGGATTCAAGAGGCTGGGATGGAGCTGGTGATCCCAGCAATCAAGATGCCGATATTGAGTCTGCGATCCCAGCACTCAAGATACTGAGATGGAGCCCATGATCCCAGTATTCAAGACACTGAGATGAAACCCGTGATCCCAGGACTCAATACGCTGAGATGAAGCTCCGGATCCTAGCATTCAAGATGTCGAGATGAAGCCCAGGATTCCAGCACTCAAGACACCGAGATGGAGCCTGTGATCCCAGTACTCAAGATTCTGAGATGAAGCTGGTGATCCCCAGAACTTTTTGGAGTCTGTGATCCCAGCACTCAAGATGCTGAGATGAAACCCGTGATTCTAGGACTCAAGATGTTGAGAATAATCCTGGGATCCCAGCATTCAAGATGCTGAGATGAAGCCCATGATCCCAGCACTCAAGTTGCTGAGATGAAGCCTGTGATCCCAGCACTCAAGATTCTAAGATGGAGCTGGTGATCCCAGAAGTTTTGGAGGAAAAAAAAATGAATGGAACAACAGCAACAAAAAGGCTTGCTCAAAGAACTTACCTAAACTCTAAAAAGTTTTTAAAAAAGACTTGAGAAAAATATACAGGACGTGACTTAACATGTAAGGCAGAATGCATGAGTTGGGGGGGGTCAGGCATGGATGAGGAGAAGGGCATAAAGTTGATTAAGTAATATTGTATGAAATGCACAAAAGCTCAATAAAAACTAAGGAAAAGAAAAGAAAAAAAAGAAAGATGACCTCATAAACTTGCAGGTAAATGGATGGAAATAGAAGACATTATGCTAAGTGAAGTAACAGTCCCAGAAAAACAAACGACTTATGTTGTCCATCATTTGTGGATTCTAATACCAAATACCTAGTTGCAAAGCAAACTGAGTATCATCTGTTATATTCTTTTATATATGAAGGCAACAGTATGGTTAAAATATGAATCCCTTAATGAGCTTGAGAATTAACCTAACACTTATGTTCAGACTTTGAAATATTGGTATATGGGTGAGGATATGTATGCATATTTTGAAGTAATATTAAATTAAAGGGGAAAATGTGAAAAAAAAGACTGAAAGATCCAAGACATGCATGGAAGAATGCAGGAACAGGAGTGGGATGGGGGGATGGAAAGAGGAACATATCTAAATTGAACTGAAAAATGACGTATGAAATATGCAAACATCAATCAGATACACACACACACACACACACACACACACACACAGATAATGTTAATCTAGGAAATCCTCTGACTCCACCAAGGTAGCTCAAAGATTTACTGAAACTGATGAAGGGGAGCACATGCATACTGAGAAATAGCAAACTTCAAGTTGCCAAAATTACCATTAGCTATTATCATTAAACATGATTAAATTGAAAAAATAATTCTGAAATCTGAATAAACAAGGGCAGTGTCAAAGCCATATTGGAAATAAAGAACACTGGTAGAGAGATTTACAACAGATGCCACCAATTATGGTTCAAATGTTCAGAAATAAAATTGTATACACAGAAATATGGATAGATGAAATACAGAAAATGTAATAATGTATAGAAAAGATACCATTAAGACATAGAATAACCTTATGAGTAACTCATATCAGGACAATAGTAATCTGTGAAGAAAAAAGGAATTTAGATTTTTCTTTCAGAACATGATTAGAAAATAAATTCTAATAAAGTGGAATTATGAATGTGAAAGGTAAAAGAATTTAATTTTTTCTTCAAATCATAGCATTAGGCACAATGTTGAAAGATGGACAGAAGATCAATCTTCAACAAATCAAGCAGATTGATTTCTTCCAATAGGTATCCTTTAATTAAAACATAATTAAAGGAGATGGAAATTTAGATATAATATTGCATCAGATATGTACAATATAATTAATCAGTAAAAAGAGATCATTCACCATTTACATTTATCTGTCTGTCCATCCATCATTCCATTCATCTACCTTTCATGTATCTCATATACATTCCATGAAGAATATAGAAAAATTCAGAAAAAGACAAGCAGATCTGAACTCATCAGAATCATTAGATCCTGTTTCTTTCAAAAGATTCAATTAGGGGATGAAAGTTACATTTATTTTTGTTTTTTGTTGTGGTTGTTGTTTTCTTCTCTCTCTTGAATATATAGATAATTTTTATCTTGAATTTTTTTCAAGGAAATTTTAAGTAAAGGTGTTCTTCCAGTTACTTTAATGTTTTCTCTTCTGGCAGCACTTTATCCAACCATACTTAGAACTCTTTCATTCTCTAAACTCTCACAAAGTTAGAATCCAGTAATTTGAAGAAAATGTTTGACAAAATGAGAAGAGTTACAGCAAAAGAGAAGAAGAGGGGTACAGGGGGAGAACGCAAAAGACAACAAAGATTATTTCATGTCTACTTCCAATTTCCAGTTACATTCTCAAAAGGTTAAATTCAGGAAAATAAAATTGTTATGCTTATGTAAGAAAACTTTCTCAGCAGAATCAGACTTAGTTTTTAAATGTCTAATATACTTCAAAAATATCTTCACCGACTTCACTCTATTCTGTCAGCTTGTTCTCATTTAAAATTCATGTTAGATCCTCACTAATTTATGAAAATGAATCATCAAACATCCTTGTCTATTTTGTCTCTTGGGAGGAAAAATTGATTTTGAAATATACTGTGAGACTATTATCACTTAGTCATTATAGTTCCTGTAACTTATATTGCTCTTAAATTTGTTTTTTCAAGCAGTTCTATTCAATTCCTACACATCTGGGCATGAACAGTTATTATTTTACACATATATAACTTATTTATATTCCAGATTCCTTATTTGCATAAAAACTATACCACATCCAATAGTTCTAGTAATTTCATTGGATCCACAACGTCATACCATATACTGGACACTACTTTCAACCTGAAAAGAATGTATGGGTCTGCAGAGCTCAAGAGTTAAGATCACTGATTGCTTTTGCAAAGAACCAGGTTTGGATCCCAAAACCCACATGCCATGAAACAGCCATCTGTGAGTCCATTTCTCTGATCCAGAAGTCCCACTCCCCTTTTGTCCTCTGTCTGCCTTACATGCATATGGTACATTTGGATACATATAGATGAAATATTCATATACTTCACAGAAAATAATTAATTATGAGTATATGAATCATATTCATCCTTTTAAGTACTTTGAGAATTTTATAGAATGTATTTTGTTCATATTTATATCCATATTGAATTCCTTCCAGATCCACCTCTCCTTGCACACCCACTTAAATTTCTGTCCGTTTAAAAAATTCATTGGGTCCATGAGGGAGATGGGTCTATAATTCTCCTTTTTAGTTGGATCTTTGCCTGGTTTTGGTAATAGAGTGTTGTTGGCTTCATAGAAGGAATTTGGGAGAATTCCCTCTGATTGTATACTTCCAAACAGTTTCAGTAATAATGGTTGTAGGTCTTTTTGAAATGTTTTATAGAATTCTGCTGTGAAACCATCTGGGCCTGGTGCCAAAATTCTAAACAGAATACTGACAAATCACATACAGACCCACATCAAGAAGATCATTCATCATGACCAAGTTGGATTCATACCAGAGATGCAGGGATTGTTCAACATATGAAAATCAATAAACATCATCAAACACATAAACGGAATCAAAGACAAAACCACACCATCATCTCAATTGATGCTGAAAAAGCCTTCGACAAAATCCAGCATCCCTTCATGCTTAAAGTCCTAGAAGGAATTGTATTGGAGGGGATCATTCCTCAATGTAATCAAAGCCATATACAGGAAACCCACAGCCAGTATCATCCTAAATGGGGAAATGACAGAAACATTCCCTTTAAAGGTAGGAACTCAGCAAGGCTGCCCCCTGTCACCACTCCTCTTCAATATAGTGCTTGAAACACTTGCTAGAGCAATAAGGCAAGAAAAGGATATTAAAGGAGTACTAATTGGAAAAGAGGAAGTCAAACTATCCCTATTTGCTGATGATATGATTGTTTACTTAAGGGATGCAAAAAACTCCACCAGAAAACTCCTAGAAACGATTAACAGCTTCAGCAAAGTGGCAGGATACAAAATTAACCTTAGAAAATCAATGGCCTTTCTTTACACCAACAACAAGCAACTGGAGAAAGAATTCAAAGAGACCTTCCCACTCACAATAGCCTCAAAAACAATAAGATACCTAGGAACAAACCTAACCAAAGATACCAAAGACCTCTACAACAAAAATTTTAAACCCTTAAAGAAAGAAATTGAAGAAGACCTCAGAAGATGGAAAAACCTCCCATGCTCATGGATTGGGAAAATTAACATTGTAAAAATGTCCATTTTACCAAAACTCTTGTATAGATTTAATGCAATCCCAATCAAAATCCCCAAGAGTTTCTTCACAGGCTTGGAAACAAAAGTTCTTAAATTCATTTGGAGAAACAAAAGACCCCGAATAGCCAAATCAATCCTGAGTGAAAAGAGCTACACAGGAGGGATCTCTATACCAGATTTTAAACTATACTACAGGGCTATAGTCATAAAAACAGCCTGGTACTGGCACAAAAACAGACCTGTTGACCAATGGAACAAAACCGAAGATCCAAATCTGAGCACATACAATTTCAGCCATCTCATATTTGACAAGGGGGCCAAGAAACCACAATGGAGAAAAGACAGCATCTTCAGCAAGTGGTGTTGGCAAAACTGGATCACCACTTGTAGAAGAATGAAATTAAACCCCTACCTCTCACCCTGTACAAAAGTCAACTCCAGATGGATTAAAGACCTCAACGTGAAACCCCAAACTCTGAAGGTGATAGAAGAAAAAGTTGGCAGCAGACTACAAGACATAGGCGTAGGAAAAGACTTCCTAAATCAGACAGCAGCTGCACAAGAATTAAGGTCGACAATTGACAAATGGGACCTCATCAAACTCAAAAGCTTCTGTACATCAAAAGAAACAATCAAGGAAGTGAAGAGAAATCCCACAGAGTGGGAGGAAACCTTCACTGCAGATACATCTGACAAAGCATTGATTTCCAGAATATATAAACTACTCAAAAAACAAAGAAAAAAGAAAACAAATGACCCGCTCAATAGATGGAGCAAAGAACTGAACAGAGACTTCACAAGCGAGGAATTAGAGATGTCTGAGAAACACCTCAAGAACTGCTCAACATCACTAATCATTAAGGAAATGCAAATGAAAACCACTTTAAGATATCATCTTACTCCAATAAGACTGGCTAGGATCAAGAAAACAAATGATACCAAGTGCTGGAGAGGTTGTGGGGAAAGGGGAACACTCATCCACTGCTGGTGGGAATGTAAACTCGTACAGCCACTATGGAAAGCAGTGTGGAGAACCCTTGGAAGACTTGGAATGAACTTGCCACCCGACCCAGCCATACCACTCCTGGGCATGTACCCTCAAGACTTACGCCACCACAGAGATACATGCACGGCCATGTTTATTGCAGCTCTCTTCACAATAGCAAGGAGCTGGAACCAACCTAAATGCCCCTCAACTGACGAGTGGATAGAGAAAATGTGGTACATCTACACAATGGAGTTCTATGCAGCAGTAAAGAAAGACGACATCACGAGCTTTGCAGGAAAATGGCTGGAGCTAGAGGACATCATGCTGAGTGAAGTAACACAGTCCCAGAAAAACAAACGACGAATGGTATCCCTCATCTGTGGATGCTAGTGCCAATTACCCAGTTGTAAGTATTTCTTGTGTAGGGCCCCCTGAGCTTCTGTACAAAGCAGTTGGACATAATGCATTTTGGAAACAACAACAACAACAGAAAGGACTGCATCAAAGAACTGACTGAAACAGTGAACTTCTGCTCAAAACAGTCAACTTCCCCATGGAAAATATTGAGAAAGACTAAGAGATGAAAAGCATGATTGGCAGAATGCATGAGCTCTGGCGGGGTGGGGGAATGGGCGGGAACACTGGTCTAGATTTGTTAAAAATAAATAAAAATAATTAAATAAAAGATGATCAGGCAAAAAAAAATCATTGGGTCCAGCTGGTGCTGCACAAATACTATTGGGTGTGTGGCCATCCAATGGAGCATGGTCAACCTACCAGGGGCCACAATCTTAAAAACTGACACTCTCTCAAAAAGCTATTGTCAATAACCCCTTAGCTTGGGGTGAGATTTAGTTCCCATTCTCCTCTCCATGATGGTATTTATCTGGCTTGAGCTTGCTCAAGTCTTGTGCCTGTCTGCTATCACAACTGTTGTTGTGAATTCTTGTGTACAACTGGCCTGTTGTGTCCAGAAAACTGTTTCCTTGTGTTTTTCCACCCCTTCTGGCTCCTACAATATTTCTTCCTCTTCTTCTATGATTATATTTGAGGTTTGGGAGGACAGAGGATGATATAGGTTTCCCATTTAGGGCTGAACATTTTGCAGTCTAAGTCATGTGAAAATCTATTACTGTAGAAACTTCCTAAATATATATAAATGAACGTGTGTAAAAGAGTTAAATGGAGTTACCCTATATGGAGCCACAGCACCCCTACTAGATAACACAGGAAACTAAAGCTCAGGGCCAGGAGTGGATTACCTCTTTTGGAGTTGTTTGCCAATGAAGACCTATAGACACTCCCCAACATTATATAGGATATCGCCAATGCTTTTTGTCACCCTCTAGAATTTGATAGGAGGACCCTATTTCTAAGACCCCATGTGTTTAAACCATGCACTATTATTCTTAAACATTATTTAGTTACATAGTTTCATTTATGTTTTACAAAATTGTTAGGATTTGTCATGTAAACTTAGTTTTCTGTGACACAAAGAAGTATATACTATTTTATGAAGCTTCACTGAATCTTCATATTGAATCTATTTCTTTTAATAGCTTAACTTTTAAAAATCATGTATGTTTGAAATTAGAATATTATATATATATCTATATATATTTATGTATATATATAATTATGTATATATACGTATATATACTGTAGCAATACAAGTTGGGGAGAACAACAAAAGAACTTAAAAAAACTCTGGAAACTCAGAAAAAGATGCAGGACATATAAGGCAGAGTGGAGGGTCTCAGGTGGAGTGGGAGGCATGGAAAGGGAAATGACTTCAGAATTGATTGAGAACTGATGTATGACCTATGGAAAAAGTTTAATAACAATAAAAATTATTTATTACTTTAGTAATATTTTAAAAGTTCTATGACAGAGATACTATTCCAATTATTCTGGTTATATTCTTTCATTTAATTCAAAACCATTTTGCTGCCAAATTATGCCTCCACACAAAATTGTTTTATAGTTAACTGCAACATTATTAGGGACTTACACCCATCTTCATTTACTCTAAACACTTCCCATATAACTTTTCCTTCTACAAATGGACCATCTTTTAAAAATATATTTCTCAAAGCATGCATTTTCTTGTCTCCTAGAGGCTAAGGAGTGGCTTTTATATTTTTACCATTTTGCCCCAGATTGTAGCATGCTTTGTGTAATTCTGGGGTTTAAGCCATATGGCTTTCCTACTTTACTATATGGTCAGTAATAAATTTAGCTGCTAATTCAATAAACTTTTGTCTCCATCTACTATTCTATTGTTTTGTTCAAGACGAGACTCCTCTTTGAGTATTATTTTAGCAAAGTAATCGCATTATTTTGACGTTGGTGGTTGTTTCATTGCTGTGGTGTAAATGTAACAGGGAGGGAGGAGATGTGTCACAGGGATGAGGTAAAGGTACCCACACTCCTCTGTTCTACTACTCACATATAAATGTTTAGGCTGCTAATATCTTCCATGGTAGATTCTTCTGGTAGCCTGTTTTGAAGTAGGATTCTGTGTAGTTTTCTAGTCTATGGAAACAAATAAGTTGCATGAGTGAGTTAGTTGGATTAGAGACAAACCTGATTTGTCATGGGAGTTATAGCCACACCACTATCTCTGAGTAGGGTTTATTAAATATCTTTCAAATTTTTATGTTCACAGTGAAGCATTCCCTGATGGTTATTAAAAATTGATCTCTTCACTACATGGTTGCAATCAGAAACTCTTTCCACTTTTATTCTCAAACATCTTATAAAACATGCAGGCATGTTAGCTTTGAATTATTTCTCTCCCTACACCATAGGATAAATAGTCAAACTGTATAATTTCTAGTTAATTCCTCATAGGGTTTGCTGAACAGAAGGCTCTTAAAATGAACCGAATTGAGATATATAATTTTGGAGACATGGATTAAAACAGTCTCAAAATTGAAGATCCATACAATTTCAGCCATCTCATATTTGACGAAGTGGCCAAAAAGACTCCATGGAGGAAAGACAGCATCTTCAGCAAATGGTGCTGGCAAAACTGGATCACCACTTGTAGAAGAATAAAATTAAACCCCTATTTCTCACCTTGTACAAAAATCAACTCCAAATGGATCCAAGACCTCAACATGAAACCTGAAACTCTGAAAGTGATAGAAAACATTGGGAGCAACCTATATGACATAGGCACAGGAAAAGACTTTCTAAATCAAACTGCAGCCGTGCAGGAAATAAAGTCAACAATTGACAAGGGAGATCTTATTAAACATAAAGGTACAGTGAAAGAAACAATGAACGAAATGAAGAGAAAACCTACAGAGTGGGAGGAAACCTTCACCACTGATACATATAACAGAACATTAACATCCAGAATATATACACTACTTAAAAAACAAAGAAGAAAACAAAGAACCCACTCAAAAGATGGAGTAAAGAACTGAACATAGACTTCACAAGTGAGAAGTGAAGATGGGTGAGAAACATATTTAAAAGTGTTCAACATCATTAATAATTAAGGAAATGCAAATTAAAACCACTTTAGCATGTCATCTTACTCTGGTAAGACTGGCTAAGTCAAGAAGACAAAAGACATCAAATGCTGGAGAGGTTGTGGGGAAGGGGAACACTCATCCACTGCCGGTGGGAGTGTAAACTCATAAAACCACTGTGGAAAGCACTTTGGAGAACACTTCAAAGATTCAAAATGAACCTACCACCTGATCCAATCATACCACTCCTGGGTATATACACACAAGACTCATCCTACTACAAAAAATACATGCATACCCATGTTTATTGCAACTCTCTTCACAATAGCAAAGAATGCAACTAACCCAAGTACCCCTCAACCAATGAGTGGATAGAGAAAATGTGGTACATCTACACAATGGAGCTCCATGCAGTGATAAAGAAAGTTGACATCATGAACTTTGCAGGTAAATGGATGGAGCTAGAAGCTGCTATGCTAAATGAAGTAATACCATCCCAGAAAAAAAAAAAAAGAGGAATGGCATCCCTCATTTGTGGATGCTAGCACCAAATACCTAGTAGCAAGTCAAACTGAACAAAGCTGATATAAATAAAAATTTTAAAACTTCAAATAAAATTATTAAAAAAAAAAAAAAAAAAAATATATATATTATATATATATTATTAATTATTATATATGTATATGAATATGTATTTTTTGAATAATAAATAAAGGGATAATCTTACATTAGTTAACAAGTACTGTCAGGCTCATAATTTGTATGTTAATAATTATATCTTTGGACATCAAATCGGAGAAACAACCACAACATAAGACTGTCAAGAATGATAAACAGTACTTTAGCCCTCAACAGTAAACCTCTGATAAAACTTTCAAGACTGAAAAAGAGACTCTTGCAAAAGTTAACTCAGTGGGTCGGGATCGTGATGGGAGTGATGTCTAAATTTTGGACGGAGAAAGTATGATATTGCAAAACTTCTGTAAAATGTAAAAAACAATTAAAAAATGTATATAAAGCCCAAAAATGCTCATAATAAAAGTCTCAATTTTGTGATTTTCATAAAACTGTTACCAGTATTTGCTTATTTCTCTGATATCCTGAGATGACTCTTAGCTAATGAAATACGACCATCAATAACCTCTTTTACCAATTTCACCATAACTGCTCAGTGCCTAAGTTTAAAGTTCGTTGTTCTATTTAAACGGTACTGGTAATATCTCAGGAACAACTTACCTACAACTTCTGATAAGTTCTATTTAGTGCATAGTCATTTGGCAGAATGAGTTAAAACTTTCCAAACTTTAGCCATGGATTTTGAAATACAGAATATATTATATGAGAAAGACTCCTCACCTAACTTTCATCTCTTTAAGGTTTTAATGAAAATCATAAATTAAACAGCACATTAACAACAATAATAACTCCCTTGAAGTCACAGAGGGACCACTTCTTAACTCTGGGGGCAGGACCCAGCACCTCTCTCAAAGCATGCATATCAAATATTGAACAAGGTGGTTCTGATAAATCTCCTTACCAGATGATTTTATCACCCATGTTCTTTCTTTAAGAGCTGGTAATAAGCACTTTATAAATTTACACTTGAGTTTGGGGTCATTACTCTTACTTTACTACTTTGTTTAATTTACTCAGCACTATTAGATATGGAAATCAATAGCTTGAAAATTTACTCTAAAGAAAATGATTCTCAATAGGAAAACGTGATTTTGATTTAGAAGCTCACTAAACACTCATGAATCATTATCATATAAAATCCTATTAGCAAGATGTAAAGAAAATTATTTTATTCATTTTATTCGTGAGTTCTATGAAGGACATAGCTCAATCACTGCCCTTAAATTCTTAATTCTTTTTCATGGGGATATACCCAATCCAAGCCATCCCTATGTTCCGACAGGTACCCACCAGTCATCTGCCATAATATTTCTTACATAGGACTAAAATGTAGTTGAAAATAATAGAGGTCAGTTGCAGTGTGATGGCTCGAATGAGGTTTCTCCCAGAAACTAAAGTTTTGGATACTTGGCCCTAGTTAGTGTGGCTCTTTGTGGAGATTTAGGAGATGGCATGAGGGGATATTAGTGGGTGAGCTGTTGCGATGTAGCTGCGTCCCATTTTTATTGGGCTCTGCTCTGCTTTCCCTGTGTCGTGAGCGCAGCTTTAGGACATAGAAGTAAACGTGATGGGAAGATGGAGATAGCATATGTGTATAGCAAGACCTCATGGGCGATTGCGTATTAAAAACGTGTTCACTGAACTACGTGGAGGAGTGGCCGTTCCAGTAGTTCTCGAAGGGAGATATCTAGGACCCAGAGAGCCCATGTATTCACCAGACGCCGATTTTAGCCCATTTACTGCTTTGAGACACTTGTAAAAACACAAATAGACCGCTTGCTGCTCGTTGGAGAAACATATTAAGGCATCACACATTAAAGATTATATCTGAGTGTGAAATGACATGCGTTCTGTGCAGACATCCGTGTAAATGAAAGATACTTTGAACGTACATACGTAAGCATGGGATCCATGTTCAGTTTAAGGAACTGCTAAAGACTACCTTGTGTATATACAAGACGCGGCATGTCTTTACAGCTAATATGCTGCCTTTACCCGTAAAAAGGGAATGTTTCTGATTTTGTTTTTAAAATATGAATATGTAAAAGAACGCACCGCTAGAGTGTTAAAGTCAATACAATCTGTAGTGGAATTGTATACAGCAATATGAATGATACGAGACTCACGGTGATATCGCAACCCAAACAACTGTTGTGATCAATCACTGAATATAGCGATACCAGTCATGTTGTTAAGGAAGCTGAGAAAGCCACGGATAGTATATCAAGGGGCTATTTCTTGTGAGCGCTATTCTACATTGACCGTCTATACTCTGTCCTTATCAAAGCTAAGAGAAGCCCAATCCTAAGCAATTGTACTCATATGAAGATGACAGGAGCAATATTCGAAATTTATCTGATGGAAATGAAAGAATTGTGATACAACTCAGGGAATGAAAAACGTTGAGAATACGGGTGTGCATCCAGTGCTAGTTTGAAGGAGATGCAAAACACCTTGTATTAACAGACGCGATTTACAGCTAATCTGCTTCACTGTAAAAGGGATGTTTCTGAGTTTGAATTAACAGCATTAAAAAACTGATAGAAGCCCACAAAAAGCTATTTAAATGTTGATACAACCTCTAGAATGAAACAACGTTGAGAATACGTAAATAATCGCGCTACAGTCCAGTTGATAGGAACTTCACACCAGAACATCCCTCTGGTGGAGTTAAATCAGATCAACGTTTATACAAGTCACATAATTCATTGCCCTTCTCCTGTAATAAAGATTCCGAATATTCCTCGTGGGAGGTGTGAAACACTGTATGCATATACTCAAATCTGATGAAATTGCACAGTGCATAATATGTCGATTACAACTCAGCGGAATGAAAATTAGCGCTTGGGATATATACGGAGAATGCATCCACTACAGTTTGGTATACGTGACAGTCCAATAAACATCTAACCTTATGTTTGTATTAACTAGACGCTGAAGTTATCCAGCAATTATCTTTCGTCTTTCCTATGTTAAAAAAGGATGTTTCTGAAGTTGACACGACCCTAAGTCATAGTCTAAAACTGATTGGGAAATGGACAATAATCGCCATATTTCGTTAGCCCACATATTCTATACTATTCGAAGGAATGAAACAAACTGGTTTTAAGATAGCCGAATGCCCTCCAGTCACCTTGAAATGGAAATCTGGGAAAAAAAAGCCCATGTATTATCTATGCATGGCGCACATTGCCTAGCAATTCTTCAATTGGCTTACACTAGTTCATACTATATATCCACACTGAGCCCTGTGTTGAAATTGCAACCGGCATATTAGTGTACACTGAGTGGGATATATAGTTTAAAGCATATTGGAGTACCAACAACTCAGCGAAGATGATAATAACCATAACGTTGCTCAGAAGAGTTATCAAGGAGGATGTCTGTGAGCACAGTTCAGTTTGTGGAAAGGATGACTGCAAACAACCGTTGGTCCAGAGTCCTTCTTTCCTTAAGATTATGTACACGCTCATCTGCGGACTTTACAGCCAGACTTAATTCTTGCTTTGTGCGCCCTTGTTTAAATTAAGATGTGCTGAGTTCCTGAAAACAAAGCCACAGAATTAGACTAATAGAACATGACCTGTGTGCCAATGCAAAAAAGCATGTAGAATCAACCCTCACGGGAATGAAAAACGTGTTGAGAATGACGGAGTTTGCTGCTCCAGGTACAAAGTATTGCAAAGGATACTTGTGCAAGAATGCTTACAACAACAAGTGATACCCACACTTGTACCTTGCTCTGTGTGTACATCATAACAAGGATCGCATTTTTTACCAAGTGCTCTCTCCGTTAATAAAATCTTGACTTTTCCCTGTCAAAAAAGGATAAGTTTCTGAGTTTGAACGCACGCATTCTACCGCTAAACTTGATGTGAAGAAACTTGAGAAGAACAATAATGATTGATACAACTCATTGAATTAGACAATACGGTTGCAATGAAATACTTGAAGTAAAGCGGCCACTCCGTTCGTTTTACAGATACAGTTTGAAGGAAGACTGGCAAACAAACTATCCTTATGTAAATTACTAGACGCGATTTTATCTTAAGTCTAATTTAACTGACTTAATAGCTAAGGCTAAAAAAGGAGTGTTCCATGATTTGAACGTTAAAGAATTAAGCGAAACTGCACTGGATAAATGATAGAGCATATGATGATACATAACTCAGGAATTAGAAAGACGTTAAGAAGTAATACTAGAGATGTCAATTTTTCATCAAGTTTGAAAACGACATGTAACTGCAGAGAACAAACTACCTTGTATTACAATATCCTGATTTTATCAGGAACTCCATCCATGATCTTTCAGCAACCTGGATAAAATTACAAGGATGCCCTATATCTGGTCGTTGTGAACCGCAGCGACAAGTGTACGCATAATATGCTCGTGAAATGAACAAGTCTTGATGGTTTGATAATTGCAGACTGAATTTTGTGGAAAAAAACGCTGAGCCTGAAAAATTACGGTACAAGAGTAGCTAAATGCCGGAGTACAGTTTTGATAGAACATGGAAAATAGAACCCACTGCTATACTCTATAAACTGCAAAACATTTTGTGAGCAATATGGTAAACTAAACTTTTAACCGATTAAACCCAAAGATCGTTGACTGTGTTTGGAAATGCCATAGCTATTTTGAGTTCAACTGTATGCCCCGTAAAATGAATAAGCACATAGTTGCTAATACAAAAACTCATGCAATAGTAAAACAGTTAGAAATAAACGCGGCAGTAAACATTCGTACACAGTCGCATGCATTTTCTAGTAGAAACAGAAACTAGCACGAACATCACCACCTGTGTTAAATCTAAACATGTCGCAAATATTACAGACCTTCAAGACTGGCTTTATGCTGATACAAAAGAGTGTTAGTGATCATAAGACGTTTGTTGACAACGCACAGCAATTTTAACCCGTAACGTGAATGTGTGATGGAAATGAAGACATATGTGATAAACATACTTCAGTGGTAATCGAAGAAAACTCTTTAGAGATATACGGAGTTCTGTCATTCTCAGTCATGTGTGTGACGGAAATTGCAAGAAACACCTGTGAATTACAGAACAATAGTGCCGCATATTTAATGCTAAATGAGTCAATGTTTTTTCACTAGCATGAAAATCTCAGTAGATATACTTGAGTTTGACGCATCTCTTAGCTCTAATTAATAAGAATATATACTGATAGTCGATAACTGAAAAGCCTCATGTGAAAACATATCCTCAGGTAGTTGAATATATCGTTGTACGAAAATCAAACTGGATATGCATGCGTCACCAGTCGTTGAAGGTTAACTGCAGATACTATATTTTATTACAGATTTCCGATCTGTTCTGAGCTATATTGCTTGAGCTTTACCCAAATATACATACATACCCCTCCACCCAACTACCAAAATTACAAAGATCTGAATATAAGTGGTAGGTTAAATTCTAGAGCCCCATTAAGATGTCATTGTGGCACGCTCAGGGTATGTGTGTCGTGTGTATGATAATCATGTGATAAAGTGATATATATTGAATTACTTTGCAGTACTCCACGCTTCTATAAGTAATAACTGATGGGACATATATTGATAGCATAATAGCCAATAACCACAACAATTGTGTTGATACAAATCTCAGGATTTGAGTATATGTGTGTGGTGTAGGGAATAACCTGAGTGATATTACAGTCTTAGTGTTTGACACCTTCTAAGATCTCAGCGTTTTAGATAAATAAAGGTACCACTCTGCAAAACCCCTTGTATTACAGACGCGATTTACAAGCTAATCTGCTTTCCCAATGAGTATTATCATAGAGTAGAATTGTTTCTTTCATTGTTTTTGAACGACCACTGACCGCTATTAGAATAAACCTCTGTAATTGAGAAGAATTTGATAAGCACATTTGCATAATCACAAGCTGCTCAGGGTGAATGGGATAGAATCGTGTTCTCTGTATGAATCCACGTATATGGATCCAGTCACGTTGAAGAATCTGAAAAATCCTTGATTACCAGATCGGCGATTTACAGCTATAAATGCCTTTACTCATGTAACGAAGGATGGTTTGCGTGAGCTTTAATACGCACAGCAAATTAGAAATACACTGATGGAGGAATGCAAAGAGCATAGTTGTTGTATACAACTCAGCGCGAAGGGGAATAAAAAGTCATCAAATAACTGTCAGATGCTGTTCTCAATAAAGTAATTGAAGGGAACTGTGAATCATAAACGCCCATTGGTATATATCAGACCGACTTGGTTTAGCCATTATTCTGCTGTTAAAGTTCCTTTAACAAAGAGGTTGCTTTGTTTTAATGCACAGCATTAGGTTATCTGATGGAATTGAAAGCATATGTGATACAGTTCAGGGAATGAAAAATGTTGGGAATACGGAGTTGCTTCCAGTCTTTTTGAAGGAACTGCAAAACACTCTGTATTACAGATGCGATTTACAGCTAATTTGCATTCCCTGTAAAAAGGAAGTTGCGTTTTTGCCTGATCTTGGAAGCCATGCTTAGTGAAACATGATGGCAAATGAAAAGTCATACTGTGATACAACTCCACGGAAGTTAAAAACGTTCAGATAAATACGGAAGATGCGTCCTCTCCAGTCAGTTTGAAGGACTGGAAAAGCCCATGCATTAAAGACGCGATTTGTAGCTAATATGCTTTACCTTTAACAAAAAAGTTGCTGTGTTTGAATGTGCATCAGATTAGATAACGATGGGATAGATGAGAGTATATAAGACTGTTTGAACAACATCAGGGAAATTATTATTATAAAAAGGAATACGTTTTTATTGACCAAATTTACCGGTAGCGATTTAGTCCATCCATGTTTTTGTTTAATATTAACTGCAAGAACCTACTTTATCTACCCGATCTTCATCTTTACATGCTAATCTGCTATTTCACTCTTGTGTAAAAAGGATGTTTTCTGAGTTTGACATTGCACCAGCATTATAGTATAAGCATGATGGAATAGAAGCATATGACAACTCTTGGAAGTGAAATAGTTTGTGAGATTAACGATTAGTGGGATGCGTTACTAGTCATAGTTGTGAATGAAACCCTAGGCACAAGAATCCACCTTGTATTACAGACGCAATTTATAGCTAACCTGCTTCGCCTTTAATAATAGGATCTTCTTCTGCTTCTTGAACGTCGAGCAGGAATTTAATCAATATTGACTGGAATCACTGAAAGCATATGTGACTACAACTCAGGGAATGTATTATAAAACGTTGAGATATATGGAGATTGCATCCAGCCTCAGTTTGTATAACGAGGAACGCAAAGACTAACACCTTTTGAATATTACAGACCGATTTTTATCAGCTTTAATCTTTTGCTTTTTCCATGTATAATAGGATGGTTCTTCGTGAGTAATTTGAACGTCAGGGTAGCAGCTATGTGAGAACGTGATGGAAATGAAGAAGCATATGCTGACTCTGAGCAACTCCGAGGGTAATGTGAAAAATATCGTGCAAGAATAGCGGAGATGCTACCAGTATCAATTTGCAAGGAACTGAAGGGCTTAAAGGTCCCATGTATCTAACAGACGCAAATTGTCTATCTATTTCTGCTTTTACTCTTACAAAGACTTTTGCTGTGTTTGATCAATTTGCGAGCCATATTCATTAGTTTAACTGATTGAATGAACAGATATGTGATACTAACTCAGGAATAAAAACGCTTTAGAATACGGAGAAATGCTGTAACAGATACCAGTTTTGAAAGGAACTACGTGCTATAAAATACACCTTGTATTACAGACGCGATTTACAGCGATGAATTGCTTTAGCTTGTTAAATACCAAGGATGTTTCTGAGTTGAACACACAGAGATTTAACAACTGTATGCAGAAATAAAGAATATGTTTATACTATCTTTTCAGGGAAATGTGTAAAACTTTGAGATATACGTAGTTCAGCGTCAGTACAAGTCTTGATCGCGACCACTGCAAAGCACCTTCGAATTACAGTTGTGATTTACAGCTAATCTGTTTGCCCTGTAAAAAGGATGTTCCTAAGTTTGAACGCACNGTTGCCTGAACTGAATTGGAAAATGATGTATGAAATTACACAAAGCATCAATCAAAATATTTCAACTGCTCTAAAAAAAAAGAATCAATGAATCCAAAAAGCTGGTTCTTCAAAGGCTAAACAAGATAGATAGACCTCTAGCCCCAGTTCACCAAAAAGAAAGAAAGAGCAGCCTCCAACATTGATAGATTCACGATGAAAGGGAAGCAGCATGACAAACATTGTGAAAAGATTGAGACAATAATAAAAGAATATTTTAAGAAAACATATACTCATTACCATTTGAAAACCTAAGAGAAATGGATGAATATCTGAAATCCTGGAATTCACGAAAGCTTACTCAAGAAGATATTGTCAGCTTAAAGAGACCCATAACATATGAAGAAATCAAAATAGCAATTCGATTTTAAAAAGCCCAGGCCCAGATGGATTTATGGCCGAGTTTTATAAAACCTTTAAAGAGGACATAAAACCATACTACTCAAATTGTTCAACAGAATAGAAACAGAGAGACATCTCCCAACTTCCTTCTAGGAAGCCAGTATCACTCTTAATACCCAAACAAGGCAAGGATACATCCAAAAAAGAAAACTCTCGGCCATTTCATTAATGAAACATCGATGCACAATTCGCAACAAAATAACTTGCAAAACCAACCCGGAGAGCCATAACGCGCCAGGCCAGTAGGATCGAAAGGTTATTCCTGACAAAACTGCAGCCCATGAAAGGAAACAGCCAGAATTGGGATCCAGCGTCCAAGTTCAACAGGATCCAGAGAGAGTGGACTGTTTTACCTCTCATCCACCTGTGCCCCTTTTCTAAGCCTAGGGGAACAACCTCGGAAGAGGGGGCGTTGTAGAATGTAGGGCTGCGATTGGGGTGAATGGTGAAACTACAGCAAGTTAGTCTGGACACTCATTTGATCAACTGGATTGAAACAAAACAACCTGTCACCCCCCACTGGATGGTGGTGCTGTAGGTGTCTGGGCACAACAGCATGCAGATAGGTTTTCCATGAAGGACAGCTTTGTACTCAGGGATTATCACTGATAGCTAAAAAATGCAAAATAAAAAAAAAAAAATGAGCGAAAGATGCAGGACAATTATTGCAGAATGAAGGATCTGGGATGGGTGGGGGGGGGGGAGGGGGTGGGGCGGGGGTTTCTGGGGGGGGGGGCGGGGGGGGGAGGTTGGGGGGGGGGTGGGGGGGGGGGGAAAAGGGAAAATGCAGAACCGGAACGGAATTGGAAAAATGTATGAACGCACACAAAGCGTCAATAAAAAACTAATTAAAAAAAATTCTCAACAAAAAACTTGCAAGTCATATACAGGCACACATCAAGAAGATCCTTCACCATGACCAAGTCAGATTGATACCAGAGATTCAGAGATGGGGCAACTAGACTCAAATCAACATATGCCATAAAACACATAAATGGGCTGAAAGACAAAAGCCACATGATTATGTCAATTCACTCAAAAAAAAAAGTTCAACAAAATCCAGCATTATTCAATTTTGGAATTCCTCGAGGGAATTGGACTGGTGGAAACATTCTTCAACATAATCAAAGCCCTATAAAACAAACCCACAGCCAACGTCATTCTAAATGGACAAAAACTGGAAGCACTCCCTTTAAAAATCAGGAACCTGGCAAGGGCTGTCCCCTATCTCCACTCCTCTTTAATATCGTCCTTGACACACTTGCTACAGCACTAAGACAAGAAAAGGAACTTAAAGGAGTACTAATAGGAAAAGAGGAAGCAAAATATCCCTTTTTGCCGACAATATGATAGTGTTCATAGTGGACCCAAGAAAAATTCTTAGAAACAAAAAAGAATTTCAGTAAAGTTGCTGGATACAAAATTCAACCTAAAAAAAATCAGTCGCCTTTCTTTATAACAAGCAAACACATGGAAAAGTAATACAAGAGATTATCCATTCACAATTAACCTCAAAAAATACCTTGGAATAAATCTAACCAAAAGACACCAAAAATTTTTACAACAAACCCTCCCCCCCCCTCCCCCCCCCCCCCCCCCCCCCCCCCCCCCCCCCCCCCCAAATTTTTACTGAATCCCTGAGCAACGGAGATGAAGAGATTCAGAAGACACCAGAAGATGGAAAGATCTTTCCCATACTCATGGATTGGAAAAATAAACATTACATAAATGTCCATCCTACCCAATATACAGATTCAATATTCAAAGACACCCTAATAAACTCCCCATGGAGTTCTTCTCAGACTTAGAAAAAAAAATTCCTTACATTCTCTGGGAAAAACAAATGTCCCAGGATAGCTAAAGGAACCCTGAGAGAAAAGATCAATACAGGGGGATAACCATATCTGGACTTCAAAATATATTATAGGGTTATTGTAATAAAAGCACTATCAAAAGATGGAATGAAGAATTGATAGAGAATTCAAAATGAAGAATTGAAGATGGCTGTGCAACATTTCAGAAAGTGTTCAATGTCGCTATTAATTACGGAGGTGCAAATTAAAACAGGCCTTTATGCAGTTCAACTGACTACAGTAAGAATAGGCAAGTTTATGGAAACAAGTGACACCAAAGACTGGAGAGGTCGTGGGGCAAGAGGAACACTCACCCACTTCTGGAGGGAATGTAAACTTGTGCAAACTTCTTTGGAATCAGGTGGGAATTCTTAAAGACTGAAAAAAAAGAGCCTACTAATTGACCCAGTCATACCACTCATGGATATAGTAGATAGATAGATAGATAGATAGATAGATAGATGATAGCTGGATAGATTCTAGTTTATAGATATAGATATAGAGATAGAGATAGAGATATATAGATATAGATATAGATATAGATATAGATATAGATATAGATATAGCTATAGATATGTCCACAAGGACTCATCCCTCGCAAAGACACGGCACAATCTATGTTTTTATTGCACCTCCTCTTCACAATAGCAAAAATATAGCTGGAAACAATCCAAATGTCCTCTACCAACGAGTGACTACAGAAAATGTGGTACATCTCTACAATGGTTTTATGCAGCAGTCAAGAAAGATGACATCCCCATGATCCCAGGATTCAAGCGGCTGGGCTGGAGCTGGTGATCCCAGCAATCAAGATGCCGATATTGAGTCTGCGATCCCAGGACTCAAGATTATGAGATGGAGCCCATGATCCAGTATTCACGACACTTTGAGATGAACCCCGTGATCCCAGGACTCAATACGCTGAGATGAAGCTCCGGATCCTAGCATTCAAGATGTCGAGATGAAGCCCAGGCTTCCAGCACTCAAGACACAGAGATGGAGCTGATGATCCCATTACTCAAGATTCTGCGGATGAAAGCCTGGTGATCCCCAGAACTTTTTGGAGTCTGTGATCCCAGAACTCAAAGGATGCTGAAGATGAAACCCTTGATTCTAGGACTCAAGATGTTGAGAATAATCCTGGGATCCCAGCATTCAAGATTCTGAGATGAAGCCCATGCTCCCAGCACTCAAGTTGCTTAGCTGAAAGCTGTGATCCCAGCACTCAAGATTCTAAGATGGAGGCTGGTGATCCCAGAAGTTTTGGAGGAAAAAAACTGAAGGAAACAACAGCAACCAAAAAGGCATTGCTCAAAGAACTTACCTAAACTCTAAAAAGTTTTTAAACAAAGACTTGAGGAATCAATATACAGGACGTGACTTAACATGTAAGGCAGAATGCATGAAGTTGGGGGGGGTTCAGGCATGGATGAGGAGAAGGGCATAAAGTTGATTAAGTAATATGTATGAATGCACAAAAGCTCATAAAACCTAAGGAAAAGCAAAGAAAAAAAAGAAAGAGACCTCATAAACTTGAACAGGTAAATGGATGGAAAAATAGAAGACCATATGCTAAGTGAATTTCTTTCCTCCTTTCCCTTTCCCCCCCCCTCCTTCCTCCTTATTAATACCAGTTTTCCCCCAATATTGTATTTTCTATATTCATCCCCTAACCACAATTCTCTGTATTTTTTATGTTTAGTCCCATTCCACCTTTGGCCGTTGATTCTAATATTTTATTCCAAACCTACCTTCCTCATGTTGTTCAAACCGCCAATTCTACAACCATGACGTACTCCTTCTTCGTTATATTCGACCTTTTCATATTCATTGCACCCAGTGCCATACCACATTGTTTTTCTGGCCCGCCCTTTTGCTTCTCCCTTTTTATTTCACACTTATTCATTTTTCTTGCTAACTCCCTTAACGCTGCGTCGAGAATCTACCTTCAACTACATTACTTGTTCATTGTAACTGTTTGAAATTTTGTACTTTCGCGGCGCCTATCTTATGGCGTGCACTCTTTCCCCCTCTCTCCTTTTCCTTCTTCCCTTTTTTCCCTCTCTTTCTCCCCCCTTCCCCTCTCTTTCCCTTTTTTTCTTTCTTTCCCCCCCCTTCTCTTCTTTTTTTCCTCCCCCTCTTCCCTTCCTCCCCCCTCCCCCCTTCTTTCCTCCTCTTTTCTCTTTTCTTTCCTTTTCCTCCCTCCCTCTTCTTCTCTCTTTCTTTTCCTTTTCCTTTTTTCTTTCCCTTCCCTTTTTTCCTCTTTCTTCTGATTATGTTATGTAACTTTATTTCGCATCCCCAGTCTTCCCCCATTCCCACTTATTCACCCTTAAAGGCGGGACCTACACACTTGTTGCGATTTTAAAAGACCCTGAATATCTCGTATTTTCCCAATTCACATGTCATTGCGAATTCCGCACATGTACACGGAAAAGGTCGTTGGCCTCTGACCCCCTGGGCGGATTTGTGTGTACCAAGAGGAACACCTCATACTACCAAACTTGAATATTGACATCCAAATGACGTATGCAAACATCTATTGCCACAACCATCCATTTCATCTTCATGATTCTAAACCACCTTCCACAATCATCCTCATTTATACAACTTACACCACCCCACAAACACATACCACTTACTTATTATCTCAATTATCCCTACATCAGACATAACGTATTATCTCTTGGTAAATTCCTTTCCCTGACTTCACATACCCAACGGTAGCTCAAAGATCTTCCTGTTCTAAATTATTATCGACCATATATGCGTTGTACCCGCACTCCCATACGCATACCCAGAGCAAATACCTTCGCCACCACCTTCAACGTCTGCTCATAATCCATCTACCTCATTGTACGATTACTATTCCATCTTAACAAGACTTATTCATTGATTAAAAATCACTTCTGAAACCCACCTGAACTTAAAATATTACGGCAAGTGTTCCAATCAGCCACCTATTCGGACAACTTATCAGCATTTACCCCACTGTGTCAGAGAGATTTACAAACCACAGAAGATGCACCAATTAGGTCATGTTCAGAACCCCCATAAAATTGCTATCACACAGAAATATGCGCATAGCACTGAAAATCACAGCAAAACATGTAAAAACTTCTTCAATCCGTGATCAGCCACTTAAACCCTGATTGCCACTGTACAGACCCCCATAGCACATATCACCTTATTGCGCCGTCAACTCCTCTCAGGACAACGTACTCCTGTGAAGATAAAAAGGACTCCATTTAGATTTTCTTTTCTGCATTATACCCCCTGATTAGAAATTACCCAAATTCTCTCTATAAAGTGGAATTATGATATGTCTGATAACTAGTAAAGGAACTTTAATTTTTTTTTTACAATCCCATAGCATTAGGACCAAGCTGACAAGCCTGGATCCAGAAGATCACCTCTTCAACCCAAATCAAGCAAGCCCATTGACTTTCTTCCTAACCACCTACGCCTGTCTCTCTTCTTTCACCCATGTATCTTAACACTAACTTATAACGGAGATGGACATTTATGATATATACCTACTTCGCCTCATGATATGTTACATATAATTAATCCGTCAAACAGAGATCCATCCCCTATCTTACTTTCTATCTGTCGTCCATTTCGCCTTGCTATTTTCCTACTTTTTCATTTATATTTCATTGTTAGTCTCCATTCCTTCCATGATTTATCGTAATTTGTCATTACGATTATCTACCATTAGTAATCATTTTACAACACGCTGTTACACCAGCAGATCCTGTATACACTCTATTCAGCCATCATTTAGATTCTTGTCTTGCAAATATGATTCAATTAGGCGATGAAATTGTCTTATATCTTTTTCTTTCGTTTTTTGTTGTGGTGTTGTTTTTCTTTTCTGTTCTCTGGATCATTATATTATGCATTACTTTTTTTATGCTTCGCACAGTTTTTTTTCCAAGGTTGCACATTCTTTTACTAAGTTAAAGGCTGTCACTTACACTTGTCTCACCCTTTTATTAGTTTTTCTCTTCTCCCCTCCCTTTCTCTTTTCCCCCCCCCCCCCTTCTCTCTTTCTTCCCCTCCCTTTCCTCTTTTTTTCCTCCCCCCCCTTTTTCCTCTTTTCCCCCTCCCCCCTTTCCTTCTTCTTCCCCTTCTGGCCCCAGCACTTTATCCACTCCATCCTTAGAACTCTCATTTATCTAATCCAATCTACAAAGTAGGAATCCAGTACTGTGATTTAGATCAAGTGGTTGACTCTCAATTGCCGAAGAGTTACAGCAAATTAGAGACGAGAGGTACAGGGTGGCAAAGCAAATATGACAACAAAGATGTTATCTCTCATGTCTACCGCTTTACACTTAATTGTTTCCCGTTACTCCATTTTCTCAAAAGGTTAAATTCAGGAAAATAAAATTGTTATGCTTATGTAAGAAAACTTTCTCAGCAGATAAGACTTAGTTTTTAAAATCTCAATATACTTCATAAAATATCCCTTCACCGACCTGCACTCCTATTCTTTTGCCTCAGCTTGTTCCATTTAATCCTCAATTCATGTTAGCTCCTCACTAATTTTAGAAATGCTTCTATCATCCATTCATCCTTGTCTATTTTGTCTCTTGGGAGGAAAAATTGATTTTGAAATATACTGTGAGACTATTATCACTTAGTCATTATAGTTCCTGTAACTTATATTGCTCTTAAATTTGTTTTTTCAAGCAGTTCTATTCAATTCCTACACATCTGGGCATGAACAGTTATTATTTTACACATATATAACTTATTTATATTCCAGATTCCTTATTTGCATAAAAACTATACCACATCCAATAGTTCTAGTAATTTCATTGGATCCACAACGTTTACATACCACTATACCCTCCGGGACATACTTTCAACCTGAAAAGACCTTGTCTGTGGTCTGCACCGCGCTCAAGCTCTATTGTTAAAGATTCCACTTGAGCTGCCTCGTTGCAAAGAAACCAGGTCTTGCGATCACCAAACAACCACATCGCATCCCTTCCCCCTGAAAACAGCACATCCTGTGATCACTTTCTCCTGATCCAGACGTCCCAACTACTCCCTTTTGTACTCGGTCTGCCTTTACATGCATATGGACATTTTGGACTTACATATAGATGAAATTATTTTCATTATACCTTCAAGAAAATACTCATTATGAGTTATATGATCACATTCATCCTTTTAGTACTTTGATACTTCATAGAATGTATTTGGTTCATTTATAAGCCATATTGATTCCTTACCGATCACCTTCCTTTGCCACAACCCACTTAAATTTCTGTCCTTCCCCTCCCGTTTAAAAAATTGCATCTGTGTTCATTAGGGGATGGGTCTATAATTCTCACTTTTTAGTGGATCTTTGCCTGGTTTTGGTAATAGCCTGAAGCTGGCTTCATAGAAGAAATATTGGAGAATTCCCTCTGAGCTTGTATATTCCAAATCAGTCTTCAAGTACTAATGGTGTAGGTCGTTGAAATGGTTTATAGGAATCTGCTGTGAAACCCTCTGGGCCTGGTTACAAAAATTCTAAACAATACCTGACCCTCACATACCGACCCACATCAAGACGATCATTCATCATGACCAAGTGGATTCATACAGAGATGCAGGGATCTGTTCTACATTATGCAATCAATAAACATCATCAAACACATAACGGAATCAAAGACAAACCCAACACCATCATTCTCATTTGATGTGAAAAAGCCTTTGACACACTCCAGCATCCCTTCATGCTAAAGTCCTAGACAAGCGTCTCTAATTGTATCTGGCGGGGATCATTTCCCTCAAGTAATTCAAAAGCCATATTTACAGGATTAACCCCACGCGTTTAGCTTTCGTCATTATGCTTTTTTTTGTCCTTATACTCGTGGAGGACAATGATGCACGTAAGTGGCATCTTCCCCCTATTATAAGTAGGATACTACATCGCACATGTAACTGCCTCTCTCTGTCACCCACTATCCATCTGTACATTATATAGTAGCTATTAGAAGCAACTGTGCTATGAGCAAGTAAGTAGAATTGCACATGACCTATAAGCGATATGCTAAAGGATGTCAGCCCCTCAAATGGAAAGGCGCCTAGAAGTCATACTACCTGTCTCATCCTCATTTTATCTTACCTCACCCTACACCTTTTTTGTCTATGTCATGCATAGAGTGATCACTGATGCTTTACTTATAGTGTCGTTCCCTCCTGAATGGATGAAAACTCACCAGAAAAAATCCTCAGAGAGATGATTGAAGAAGATTCAGTCTTATCGGAAGCCCAAAGGCAGAGGAAGGAACAAAAACCTTGAACACAAGAATCTATCATGGCCACTTTCTTTACACCACAGTATGCATCGATAGCACGAACACTGCAGAAAGCAATCAAAGACTTGGACGCATCGCATCATAGACACAGATAGACCTCAATCCCATCATTTATAAGCGATACCTGCGAATGCAAAGCACTACAATCCAATCTCCCGGCCCCGCACTAATGACCGGTCTATTCAACAGAAAATAGCTATATTTTCAAAACCTAGAAGAAGAGTGTACACAGTTTGTTATAGACGATTGCCTCTATTGACTATATATAAAAATAATGTGTATGTCACCCTCATGCCTCATGGCTTGGGAACTATTAACATGGTAACATGCGATCTGTGTCTCGCCCTTTCCGCTCAATTGTCTGTCTGCGATTTACTGCACCACTCCCATATGCAATCCGTCTCTGCCTCACACCGCGCAGTTCTTAAACAGCGCCTTGCGCGCACCACAACCACCAACAGTTTTACACTTCTTTGGATTACATCGCAACTCTCCGTACTCACTTCTGTAATGCCCTTATAATCATACCACACTGTATGTGACCCACAGAGTCTATCTACATGGGGGGACCTCTCTCTTTTCCTCCCTCTCATTACCAGACTTCACACCATATTAACTTGTGCGCATATGATAGTGTCAACGTATACTTCCATATTACTCTTTTTCATTCATCACCGCCTGTTTGGTACCCTATGTCCCCCTTTCCTCCTTTCGTGCACCCCTTATAAAAACATACTTAAGCCACCTGTTGACCAATGGAACAAACCAAAGATCAAAATCTGAACACATACAAATTCAGCCATCATCATATTTGAAAGGGGGGCCAAGAAGCCACAATGGAGAAAAGGACAGCATCTTCAGCAGAGGTGGTGGTTGCACCAAACTGGATCACCCCACTTGTAGAAGAATGCAATTAAACCCATAAATATCACACTGTACACAAACACGCTTAAATCCAAGATGAGAAAGATATAAATTGGAAAAACAAAAAAAGACGGAACGGGGATGATGAAGAAAACAACACAAAATGGGGGAAAGAGATGAGTGGAACAGACGAGCAACACACGATATGGGAAGGATCCAGTGCGGAGATTGTTTTTTTGACTGTTATTCCATCCGACCTTCTGTGCAGTTGAGTACCAGCCCTTTTCCCCGCCACCGCTATGTGTCACCTTCTTTTGTTGTCATAGAATTCCATGTGTAGCTTTTCCCCGTTTGTCTCTATCCCACAACGTAGTTGAGGCGCAGTAGTTGGTTCCATCTACTTGCTATTGTGAAGAGAGCTGAAATAAAACATGGCCGAGCATTTTCTCTGTGGTGGCGTAAGTCTGAGGGTACATGCCCAGGAAAGGTATGGCTGTCGGGATGGCAAGTTTCATTCAAGTCTCCAAGGGTCTCCACACTGCTTTCCCTAGTGGCTGATACGAGTTTACATTCCCCCCAACAATGGATGAGTGTTCACCCACACCCTCTCAGATTGGTTCTTGTTTTCTTATCAGCATTACTTCTTGCGAGTATGATGATATCTTAAGGTTGTTTTGATTTGTATTTCCTTCATGATTAGTGATGTTTAACACTTCTTGAGGTGTTTCCTCAGACATCTCTAATTCCCTCCCCTTGTGTGCAGTCTCTGTTCAGTCTTTGTTCCATCTGTTTGAGGGGTCCACTTTTTTCTCTTTTCTTGTTTTTTTGCTTTTTTTACTCTTCTGTCCATCCCTTTCTTTTTCTCTCCTTCCTCATCTTCTTCTTCCTCCCCCTCTTTTTTCTTCTTCCTCTTCCCTTCCTTCTTCCCTTTTCTTTCCCTCAGCTTCTTTCTTTATTCGGTCCCATTTAATTGTCGACCTTACATTCTGTGCAGCTGCTGTTATGATTCGGAAGTCTTTTCCTAATTGCCTATGTCTTGTAGTCCTGCTGCCAACTTTTCTTCTATCCCCTTCCGAGTTTGGGGTTTCAAGTTGAAGACTTTAATCCATTTGGAGTTGGAGACGGCTTACACTTCAACTATGCGAAATTTTTAATCTTCTTCTCTTCCAGCCCAGGTACTACCCATGACATAGCATAGGCATTTTTACGGGTTAAATTAACGCACTCTTCCCTTTTCCTCCACTTTTTTCCCTTTATCTCCCACCTGAATCTTCCCTCATTTTTCTAACCTTAAAGCACGCTGCACAAGAAATTAAGCGGTCGACACACATTGAAAATGGGACCTAATCAAACCTCAAAAGCTTCTGTCATTCAAAAGAAACAATCAAGGAAGTGAAGAGAAATCCCAAGAGTGGGAGGAAACCTTCCGCAGAAACATCTGACAAAAGCATTGATTTCAGAAATATTAACTACTCAAAAAACAAAGAAAAAAGAAAAACAAGTGACCCACCACAGATGGAGCAAAGACCTGAACAGAGACTCACAAGTGAGGAATTCGAATGGAATTAGAGATGTCTGAGAAAACACCTCAAGAACTGTTTCAACATCACTAATCATAAGAAATGCAAATGAAAACCACTTTAAGATAATCATCTCACTCCAATAAAGGACTGGCTAGGATCAAGAGAAAAAAATGATTACCAACGTGCTGGAGAGGGATGATAGGTTGTGGGGAACGAAAGGGGAACAATCATCCACTTCTGGTGGGACGTGTAAACTTGTACAGCCATATGGAAAGCAGTTTGGAGCACCCTTGGACGAACCTTGGAATGGAAACTTGCCTCCCGACCCAGCATACCACTCTCTGGCATGTACCTCAAGGACTTACGTCCACCACAGAGCTTACATTGCACGTCCCCTGTTATTGCAGCTCTCTTTTCAATAGCGAAGAGCTTGAAGCAACTCAAGTGCCCCTTAACTGAAGGGTGGATAGAGAAATGTGGTACATCCACACATGGAGTTCTATGCAACAGTAAAGACAAGATGACATCTGAGCTTTGCTGGTAAATGGCTGGAGTTAGAGCACATCATGCTGAGTGCAGTTAGTAGTAACACAAGTCCCAGAAAAAACAAACGACGCGAAATGGTACCCTCATCTGTGGATAGTAGTGCCAATCACCCAGTTGTATTTCTTGAGTAGGGCCCTCTGAGCTTTGTACAAAGCAGTTGGGCGTGACGTTAATGGCATTTTTGGGAGAAACAAACAAACAACAACACACACAAAAGGACGCATTCAAAGGGAACTGACTGAAAAGTGAACTTCTGCTCAAAACAGTCAACTCCCCATGGAAAATATTGAGAAAGGACTAAGAGATGAAACGCATGTTTAGCAGAATGCATGGCGGTCTTGGCGGTGTGGTGGGGGAATGGGCGGGAAAACTGGTCTAGATTTGTTAAAAATATAATAAAAATAATTAAATAAAAGATTGCTGGGCAAAAAAAATCATTGGGTCTCAGCTGGTGCTGCAAAAATATATGGGTGTTGGGCCATCTACTGGAGTGTGGTCAATCTACCAGGGGCCACAATCTTAAAAACTGACACTCTCTCAAAAAGCTATTGTCAATAACCCCTTAGCTTGGGGTGAGATTTAGTTCCCATTCTCCTCTCCCTGATGGTATATCTGGCTTGGGCTTGCTCAAGTCTTGTGCCTGTCTGCTATCACAACTGTTGTTGTGAATTCTTGTGCAACTATGCTGTGATGTCCAGACAAAACTGTTTCCTGGGTTTTTCCCACCCTTCTGGCTCCTACAATATATTTTCTTTCCTCTTCTTCTATGATTATATTTGAGGTTTGGGAGGACAGAGGATGATATCGGGTTCCCATTTAGGGCTGAACATTTTGCAGTCTAAGTCATGTGAAAATCTATTACTGTCGAAGAAGACTTCCTAAAATAGATAAATGTAACGTGTGTTAAAAGAGTTAAATGAGTTACCCATATGGAAGCCCCAAGCACCCCTACTAGAAACACAGGAAAACTAAAGCTCAGTGCAGGGGGATTACCTCTTTTGGTGTTTGCCAATGAAGACCTATAGACACTCCCCAACATTATATAGGATATCGCCAATGCTTTTTGTCACCCTCTAGAATTTGATAGGAGGACCCTATTTCTAAGACCCCATGTGTTTAAACCATGCACTATTATTCTTAAACATTATTTAGTTACATAGTTTCATTTATGTTTTACAAAATTGTTAGGATTTGTCATGTAAACTTAGTTTTCTGTGACACAAAGGACGTTATATAATTTTATGAAGCTTCATGATCTTCTATTGATCTATTTCTTTTAAGAGCTTAACTTTTAAAACTCATGTATGTTGAATTGATATTATATATATCATCTATCTATATTTATGCCTATGTGCTTATGCAGACATATGTAAATATATATGTATATATACTGTCGCAATACAAGTTGGGGCGAACAACAAAAGAACTTAAAAAAACTCTTGAGAGACTTCAGAAAAAGATGCAGGACAATAAGGCAGAGTGGAGGGTCTCAGGTGGAGTGGGAGGCAAGGAAAGGGAAAAATGACTTCTAGATTTGATTGAGAACTGATGTATGACCTATGGAAAAAGTTTAATAACAATTAAAAATTATTATACTTTAGTAATATTTTAAAGTTCTATGACAGAGATTACTATTCCCTTATTCTGGTTATATTCTTATTTAATTCAAAACCATTTTGCTGCCAAATTATGCCTCCACACAAAATTGTTTTATAGTTAACTGCAACATTATTAGGGACTTACACCCATCTTCATTTACTCTAAACACTTCCCATATAACTTTTCCTTCTACAAATGGACCATCTTTTAAAATATATTTCTCAAAGCATGCATTTTCTTGTCTCCTAGAGGCTAAGGAGTGGCTTTTATATTTTTACCATTTTGCCCCAGATTGTAGCATGCTTTGTGTAATTCTGGGGTTTAAGCCATATGGCTTTCCTACTTTACTATATGGTCAGTAATAAATTTAGCTGCTAATTCAATAAACTTTTGTCTCCATCTACTATTCTATTGTTTTGTTCAAGACGAGACTCCTCTTTGAGTATTATTTTAGCAAAGTAATCGCATTATTTTGACGTTGGTGGTTGTTTCATTGCTGTGGTGTAAATGTAACAGGGAGGGAGGAGATGTGTCACAGGGATGAGGTAAAGGTACCCACACTCCTCTGTTCTACTACTCACATATAAATGTTTAGGCTGCTAATATCTTCCATGGTAGATTCTTCTGGTAGCCTGTTTTGAAGTAGGATTCTGTGTAGTTTTCTAGTCTATGGAAACAAATAAGTTGCATGAGTGAGTTAGTTGGATTAGAGACAAACCTGATTTGTCATGGGAGTTATAGCCAGCATCAACACTATTCTCTGAGTAGGGTTTATTAATAGTCTTTCATAATTTCTTCTATGCTTCACAGCCTGAAGCATTCTCCTGAATGGTTATTAAAATCTGATCCATTCACTACAGTTGGTTGCAATCGAAAACTCTTTCACTATTTATTCTCAAACATTTATAAAATGCAGGCATGTTAGCTTTGAATTATTGTCTCTCACTAGCACCATAGGATAATAGTAAACGTCGTATAATTCTTCTAGTTCAATTCCTCATCAGGGTTTGCTGACCAGAGAGGCTCTTAAAATGGAACCCGAATTGACGATATCATACATTTTGGAGACAATGGAATTAAGAACAGTCTCCAAAATTGAAGATCCATACATTTTCAGCCATCCATATTTGAACGATAGTGGCCAAAACAGACTCCTGGAGGAACCAAGAAAGACAGCGCATCTTCAGCAAGATGGTCTGGCAAAACTGGATCACCACTTGTAGAAGAATAAAAAATAAACCCCTACCTTTTTCTCACGCTTTCGATACAAATCAAGGCTCCGAATATGGGATCTCCAAGACACTCAAACATGAAACCCTGAAACTCTGAGAAGTGATAGAAAACATACGGGAGGCAAACCTTATATGACGATAGGCACATGGAAAAGAACTTTCTAAATCAAACATCAGTCCGTTGCAGGAAAAATAAAGTCTAACAATTGGAACAAGGGAGATATTATTAAACATAAAGGCGTATCAGTCAGAAAGAAACAATCGAAATCTGAAAAGAAGAGAAAACCTACAGAGTGGGGAGGGAAACCTTCACCTCTGATACAAGTATATTCAGAACATTAACAACAGAATATATACAACTACTTAAATAAACCAAATGATAGTGAAAACAAAGAACGCACTCAAGGAAGCATGGCAGTAAGTAAGAGATACTGAATATGAGACTTCCACAGTGAGAAAGTGAAGATGGGGCTTGAGGAAAATCATTTAAAATTGTGTATTCAACATCATTACTAATTATAGGAATGCAAGATTACAAACCACTGTTAGCATGCTCATCATTACTCTGGTAGACTGGCTATGTCCAAGAGAAGAAGACATCAAAATGATGGAGACGGTTAGTGGGGGGGAAGCGGGAACACTCATCCTATATACGCCGGGTGGAGTGTATCACGTCATAATACACCCACTAGTGGCAGGTGAGCACTTGTTGGCGAAAGCATGTCTCCAACTAGATTCAAAATGAACCTCACACCTAGATACCAATTCATTGACCTACAATACTGGGGTATCATACCCACACTAGAGGACTTCATCCTATGCTCACAACAAACATACAGTGCATACCCATGTAGTTTATTGCAAACTCTTCACGCAATAGCAATGTAAGATGCAACCTAACCAAGACCCCACCCTCAACCAATGAGTGGATAGGATGGAACTGTGTGGTAAACATCTACAACAATTGGAGAGGTCATGCCATGCATGTAAAAAAAGTGACATCATGACTTTTGCATGTAATGGATGGAGCTGAAGCTTACGCTATGACTATAATGGAAGTATACCGCAGTAGCTCAGAAAAAAAAAAAAAAGGACGGAATTGGCATCCCACTCATCATTGTGGATTGGCTCATTGCACCAAATATACCTCAAGTTAGCACAGCTCAAAACTGACAAAGCTGATATATATCTATATATATAATATATATATTATATATATTTATATTTATGGATATGGGAAAGTATGTATTCATACTTTAGAGTAATATAAAATTAAAGGGGAAAATGTTAATTCTTAAACATGTTATGGAATTAACCTACAGTTTACTTTCAGGCATCATAATTTTCGTATATGTGTGATAAATATATATGCATATTTTGGAGCAATACAAATTCGAGGAAACAACAACAACATGAAGACTGGGTCAAAGAACTGACTGAAACAGTAAACTTTGCCCCAAAACAGTAAACCTCTGAATAGAAAAACTTTCAAAAGACTGAAAAAAAAGATGCAAGACATATATGGCAAAATGCCTGAACTCAGGTGGGGTCGGGGCACGGAAATGGGAGTGAGTCTAAATTGGACGGAGAAATGTATGAATTGCACAAAACTTCTGTAAAAATGTAAAAAACAAATTAAAAAATGTATTAAATGCCCAAAAGCTCAATAAAAATTAAGAAAAATGTCTCAAATTATTGCTGAAAATGTTTTCATAGAAAAACTGGTTTACCAGGGTATTCTTAGATTTTCTCAATGAATAATTTCATGTCTCTGAGATGCCTCTAGACTAAATAAAAATAAACAGAACCATCAAATTACCTCATTTTCAATTTTCACAGTAGTACTGGCTTCAGATGCCCTAAAGTTGAAAAATCATTAAAAAAAAACTCTAGTATAACTGTTTACTGTGAACTGACCCTCCAAGGAAACAACTGACTACTACATAACTGATAACTCCAATAGTAATTAATTTCATGAGAATTGGATGCATTTGGCAGAATGAGTTAAAACTTTCCAAACTTTAGCCATGGATTTTGAAATACAGAATATATTATATGAGAAAGACTTCCTCAACCTAGAACTTTCACTCTCTTTAAGGTTTTAAAGGAAAAATCATAAAATTTAAAAGCGAGCTACATTAACAACAAAATAATAACTCCCTTGAAGTCACAGAGGGACCACTTCTTAACTCTGGGGGCAGGACCCAGCACCTCTCTCAAAGCATGCATATCAAATATTGAACAAGGTGGTTCTGATAAATCTCCTTACCAGATGATTTTATCACCCATGTTCTTTCTTTAAGAGCTGGTAATAAGCACTTTATAAATTTACACTTGAGTTTGGGGTCATTACTCTTACTTTACTACTTTGTTTAATTTACTCAGCACTATTAGATATGGAAATCAATAGCTTGAAAATTTACTCTAAAGAAAATGATTCTCAATAGGAAAACGTGATTTTGATTTAGAAGCTCACTAAACACTCATGAATCATTATCATATAAAATCCTATTAGCAAATGTAAAGGCAAAAAATTGCATTATTTTATTCATTTTATTCGTGAGTTCTATGAAGGACATAGCTCAATCACTGCCCTTAAATTCTTAATTCTTTTTGTTCATGGGGGATAAGTGACCCACCAGCCATCTGCCCTAATAGTTCCTACATTGACCCACCAGTCATCTGCCATAATATTTCTTACATAGGACTAAAATGTAGTTGAAAATAATAGAGGTCAGTTGCAGTGTGATGGCTCGAATGAGGTTTCTCCCAGAAACTAAAGTTTTGGATACTTGGCCCTAGTTAGTGGCACCAAGTGTAGAGATTTAGGAGGTATGGCATTGATGGATGGAGAGTGTCAGTGGGGATGAGCTGTGAGAGTTCATAGCTGCTTCCCATTTCCAGTTTCTCTCTCTCTCTCTGCTTCCTGTGTCTGCTTGAAGATGTGAGTTCTCATCTTTCTGCTCTGGCTGCTCTCATCCACGGCCTGCCCTGCCATGAGAGACACATATCCTCCTGAGACCATAAGTCAAATAAATATATGTTTCCCTGGTCTTGATGTTTATCACAATAACAGATTAGTAATTAATACTTGGAAAAAACCTGTCTACTTATTTGTTTAAAAATAGAATAAGTAAAGAACATAGGTGACATCATTGTAGAGTTTACAAAAGTTTTCCAACTTTTCCTTAAAGATTTTGAGAGTAGTTTAAGCTTTCTGAGCTTCATAAGTCATCTCTGTTACAGTAGCACAAAAATAACCAAAAGAGCATTCATTAAAGAAAAGATACAATTTTGAATTTGGCCAATGAACCAAATATAGTTCGACTTCTCTGGGATTAAATAATAAATTATCCCACAAGTATCAATCATGGTGTATTGTTTGATCCATCAATCTAAAGTACAGGTAGCTAGCTAGCATAGGTCTGAACATGTTATATGTATTACTAGTTCCAATTTCTTAATAAATCTCAGCTTATCATTATTCAGAGCAATTCTACCTACACCATTTGAAAATTAGTTTATAGAAATCTATAGAAAGTTTTGGCAACTTTCTGGATTACTTCTATAAGTCTGTCATGAAAAAGAACCATAAACTGAGTAGTTAAGACAGCAGAAATGTATCCTTTCTCAGGTTGAAAGTTTGGAAGTTTGGAATCCAGCAGAAAGGCAGGAGTCTATAACTCTCTAGAATTTGGTTCCTCTTTGCATGACTTCAGCTTCTGGTGGCATTTGCAACGTTGACATTCACAAAATTGCAGGTACATCATCACACAACCACTCTTTGTCATAGCATTACCTCAGTGTCAACTGACCTTTCTCTTGTTCACATAAAGACATTGTCATTCCTATAGAATTATGTTCCAAGTTATTCCAATATGAACTAAAATTTTCTATGCATTATAGAGCCCGGTTTTAAAGGTGATCACTTCCTTAAAGCTATTTTATTAGAAAACAACAGGGCCCAGATCATTTAGGTGACTATAAATAATACTAGTTAAATGTTATATGATAAAATGTATTGACATTAATTAGTTAGAACCAATTTTCAGGGACAGCAATTCAACCACTGTGAGCAAAAAGACTGCTCACAGTGGTTGAAGTGATATTGGATGCAGCTGTATGTAAAGTAGTGTGGATATTTCACAATACACCAATAGTGACATGATGAAAGACAATCATATCCAAATTTTTGCCTTCCTAAAAGTGCAAAAAGCAAGTGAAAACCTAACCTTCCCTGCTCATTCTGAAACAAAAGCAGTAACTATTTAAACTCATGATTAACTTTAGGAAACATTGTAAATTTACGTAATATTAGAAGAATTTCAGCTGTATATATTATTGCATAGAAGTAAATGTATTTATGCATTTTAACAGATTAAATTAAATCTACTATTAAATCATCTCACCAAATTCTTGTAATTTTTTTCACATTTTTCCCTTTTAATTTTATATTTCTCTAAAATATACATACATACCCTCCACCCAACTACCAAAATTACAAAATCTGAATATAAGTGGTAGGTTAATTCTAGAGCCCATTAAGGGATTCACATTGTGAGAGCACAGTTGCTTTCAGTTAAAAAGAAATATAAGATTAATATTTTTCAGTTTGCCTTACAGCTAGGGACTTTGTGCTAGCATCCACAAATGATGGATAAAATTTGTCATTGTTTTTCTGGGACAGTGTTACTTTGTTTAGCCTAATGGCTTCTAGTTACATCCCTTTAACTGCAAAGTTCATGATGTCATCTTTCTTAAACACTGCATAGAACTCCATTGTATAAATGTACCACATTTTATTCATCCACTCATCTGTTGAAGGGCACTTGGGTTGATTCCAGCTCTTTCCTATTGTGAAGGGAGCTGCAATAAACATGGATGTGCATGTATATCTGCGGCGGGATGAGTCTTGTGGGTATATATCCAGGAGTGGTATGACTGGGTCAGGTAGTAGGCTCATTGTGAGTCTCTTAAGGGTTCTCCATGCTGCTTTCCATAGGGGTTGTACAAGTTTACATACCTACCAGCAGTGGATGAATGTTCCCCTTTCCCCACAACCTCTCCAGCATTTGGTATCTTTTGTTTTCTTGATGCTAGCCAGTCTGATCTGAGTGAGATGATTTCTTAAAGTGATTTTAATTTGTATGTACTAAATTATTAGCAACGTTGAACATTTTTAAGAGGTTTCTCAGCCATCTTTACTTCCTCTCTTGTGAAGTCTCTGTTCAGCTCTCTACTCCATCTTTTGAGTGACTCATTTGTTTTCTTCTTTGTTTTTTGAGTAGTTTATATATTCTGGATGCTAATGCTCTGTCAGATGTATCACTGGTGAAGCTTTTCTCCCACTCTGGGTTTTCTCTTCACTTCATTGATTGTTTCTTTTGCTGTACAGAAGCTCTTGAGTTTTTTTTTTTTTCTACCATATGGGTGCTGGAAACTGGACCTGAGTCATATGCAAGAGGAGACACTGTGGGCTTAATCCCTGACTCAAATCTCTACCCACTTCTTTATTTCTATGGATTAATTAATAATACAATATGCATTAATAAAACTCAGTTTTCTTAGTCAAAGGAGATAACTCTTGTCCTTGATCTCAAATAGAATTGAAAGAAGTTTTTTAATTATTTTTATATAATGACTCAAGTTCTCGAGTTCTGAATGCACCCCTAATAGATTAAGAAGGCAGTTTTGGGTCATCTGTGGATTCTATGTTATAACCAATAGTCTACTATTTCAGATTAAGTCTAATTTCTGAATTTCTTTTTTTTAATTTTTAATTTATTTTTGTATGTGTATGAATGTACTGTCTGCATGTAGGCTTGTGCACCCATGTCGTGCAATGCCAGGGAGGTCGGAAGAGGGTGTCTGATTCCCCTGGAACTGGAGTTCTCCTGGAATTGGAGTTACAGACGGTTCTTAGCCACCATGTGGGTGCTGGAGTTCGAACCTGGGTCCTCTGCAAGAGCAGTCAGTGCTCTTATCCGCTAGGCTATCTCTCCAGCCCCATAATTTCTGAATTTCTAAAATGAGAATCTATCCTAGTGTCTGAGAGCAGAACAGATTATGGAGAACTGCCAAATGTTTTATTATTACCTCCATCTCAGTGATAACAAATCTTAGCAAAGGGTATTAGAAGAGAAGATATTTCTTCATTGGGATGGGGGCAGGAACCTAACAAATGCATTCTTTCTAGCTGCTATAAACTGAAGTTTGCAGTGTAGAGAAATTAGTAGGTATAGTAGATGTCTTCTGACTTTTATAGATACATGAACCACTCATGTCTCATTTTTGGTCAGGAAATAGCTTTGAAACAGTACAGAGAAAGTATTCTGTCTTATCAAGATGCCCTGAACACAAAGCAATTTGCACCATCTTGCATTCATGTTGCTTAGAATATGCAGAGTTCTCATTTAAAGCAGCCAGGTCCTCAGATCGGAGTTTGCAAATGCATGTCTTCTCCAATAGAATCTCTGAAGACTAATTTCATTCAAAATTCAAACACAACATTTTCATCTAAAGCAAAGCTAAAAACACCTTCTTGCAATTTGGGTCAGTAGACCTACAAGTAATTTATGAGTGTGGTCTATTCATTGAGTGAAAGCACCATTTGCAAAGGCACCTTATGTTTTAGAGGCAGGGACAAATGCTACAGGATCACCATTGTATCTGAATAATGATGAAAGAATGTATCCTATTGTCTACCATTTGAATGATCCTTCTGAAGCTAAACACAAATCCTTTTCTGTCTCAAAATAATATGAATGACTATTCTTCCTCCATACACTAGTATACATGTTTCTATGCACATTATGCAGACCTCAAATCAGCAGATTTTGGAAAAGGTTTATCAAACAATATGTTAAGCCATGCCTTACACGCTTATATGTTACATCACCAAGTCTTCCCAGATAGTGAATGAAAGAACAGTTGCTGCTAATTCAAATACATGGGAAGGGAATGAAAATAACTGTTTCATATAGTCCCCTCTAATTCCCCAGTAGAAAGAGAACAGTTGGCTTCAGTGGGCTGAGAAAATAGTGTTGAAAACCTGTCTCCACCAATTACAATTGATTAAGAATGATGATCTGTGTCTTAAATACCTTGCGATCTAGAAAAATGGGTTTATCCATTTTAGTAGCACTTTCTGTACTTTGTCTCATGATGTGCAGCATGGCTTTCCAGTCTTTGCTTTTTATTTTTAGTTACACAAGTATTAGGCAAAAAGCCTCACGCATCAATTCAGCATTAATAAGGGATAGTACATGCTCTAACATCTCATGCACACACTGATGTCCCTTTCCTCATTCTCCTCCTTTGTGGAAAGCTGTCTTGTTCACTAATTAAAATACATTACCTCCTCTAGAAATGAAGAGACTGAAAAATTACTGACTGTCTTCTTTGTGGTTAATAAATTCCTGGAGAATAAATAATGTCCTTTAGGGGATTGCTTTTTATTTATATTTTTTTAACATTTTTTATTGATGCTTTGTGCATTTCATACATCATTTTCCAATTCAGTTCAGGCATATCTCCGCTTCCCTTCCCCCCCACCCTCACCCCAACCGAGATCATGCATTCTGCCATGACTGTCCTGCATATCTCTTTCAGTATTTTTTTTTCCATTTTTTAGCTATAAGTGATAATCCATGAGTACAAGCATCCTTCATGTAAAACCAATTTGCAGGCTGTTGGGCCCAAACCCCCACAGCCCCACCTTCCAGCGGGGAGTGAGGGGTTGTATGTTCAATCAGGTTAATCAAATGAGGGTCCAGACTACATTGCTGTAGTTTCACCATTCACCCCAATCGCAGCCCTTACATTCTACCACGCCCCCTCTTCCGCAGATTGTTCCCTAGGCTTAGAAAAGGGGCACAGGTGGATGAGAAGTAAAACAGTCCACTCTCTCTGGAGCTGTTGACTTGGACTCTGGTCAATTCTGGCTGTTTCCTTTCATGGGCTGACAGTTTGTCCAGGAATAACCTTTCGATCCTACTAATGAAGAACAAGCAATTAGATATATAGGTATTTAAGCAGCACTAATAGTTATGGTAGGTTACTTTAGCATAGACACATGTTTGGATATGTTAATCCATGAATTACAATTTTCCCCCCTGTTAAATATGACAGGGTCTTACTGTGGCTTATAACATCTCCTAACCTGTAGAGGATGTAAGCTTGTGGCATCAGCCATGGGTTATTTCTCCAAGGGGAGAGCCAATAGCCAATTAGATTTGGGATATACAGGCACATGGCTGCCTCTGCTGCACAGTATTTCCAGGCAGGTGAGGTGTAGCTGGTGCTGACGGTGGAGTCTTGCTTGACTCAAGGAGACCCATATTTGCTTTATTGGTTTAGTGGCCCTTGGTAACACTCTCTGGTGTTCCAGAGGCCATCTGTACACTTGCATGTGTGCTTTTTAACTTCATCTCTCTGGTAATGTAGAACCTTCAGTAATGTTGGTTGGATTGGCATCGATGGCATCCTGGTGTCAAGAGAGAGTTATTGGTCATTTATTATTTATGCCAGTCACTCATAATTAACAACCATAAGCTTCCAAATATATTTTACATAGACCTTGCTGTACTACCTACAAAATTCTTATATAATCTATTTAAGTAACTGAAAGCTCTCTTATATTATTATTAATAATGCAAAATTTAGTCATTTACACCCAAACTGAGCCATCCTTCTAAATCTCATCTTTTCTTTAGCTACTATAAATTCATTTTTATACATCTTGTTATTGCTGCTTTCTTCCTCCCTGCAGAATTCTTGGGAGGGCTCTTAATCTATTTGATCTGCATCAGGTGTGGCATAGTGGAAACATGTGCCTGAGATTCTAAGAAATTCCCAGCTCTATGGCATTAGGGCCACAGGTAGTCTCTGCTTACTACTAACTTCTCCGTGTTAATGCACATTTTTCTATTTTTGCATTAAACTATCCATTCTTTGTAACTTTCTCAAAAATTTTAGTGCTGCTGAAAGAAATTATATGAGAAAATAAATGAGAAAATCTAAGAAAGTCATTTTCAAGTTCATGCACCATTGTATTTCCTATCACTTATACACCTTATGGCCAGGCTCTGAACATTGTGAGTCTCCATTTCATCACTAGTAATATGGGAAATGTCTTCTATTAAGTTATTGATTTAAGTCAATTTGAATAATGTATTCTTAGTTTGGATGCTAGACTAGACTGGAAAATGTTATTCTTCAGTCAAATTCACTTTAAATGTCTACTATTTTCCTAATATTGACTGGCTATTTATTCCTTCCACATTGTTCCGTACACCTGATGAGAATTTAAAGTATCAAGGAATCTTAAAGTGTCACAGACTCTCCTTCATGCCACAAATGACACAAATACATGAGGTCTAGGTAAATGATGAAGGAAGAAACCATATGGAAAGGAAACGCAATTAGAGGACCTCTAACATTCTTTCTGCTTCCCCTAGCATCACCATTCAGTTGGAATTTTGTGCGCCTCTCCCTAGTTTCTGTTCCTCAGCAATGTCACTGAAGATAGACCAGTTTCCTAAAAATACATAAGACATGTCTTTTTAAGAGATGCTTTCGTGCCAACTTGTGTGTCTGCCTGCAATAAGTTTTTGTGTCTAGCAAGCTATCTTTATCCAAAACAATGGTGAGATATTTTTCTCACATAGCATAAGCACAGGTTTTGGATTTTTAGTATATGTTTTCTTTAACTTATCTGAGATCGTTATATCACTGTATAGACCTGGTTGGCCTTGAACTCACTGTATAGACCATACAGCTCTGGAACTCATAGCGTTCCAGCTGCCTCTGCTTTGCTATGCTGGGATTAAATGCATTCACCACTTCAAAGCACAATGAAAGAATATTTTACAAATCGTCCCTTACAGCACCTTTCATTTCCTTCATTTTTCCTCTGTCATTTCATACTGGCTTTCTATAAAATATGTTCTATATGACTGGAATTTACATTTCTAACTTCATCTGTGATTATCTTTGTCTAATAAAAGCCTGGGTGCCAATTTGGACTCTACAATTATGGTGTATTTAATTGCACCCACATGGTTATAGAAAAGCTAAGTTCAGCCTATAGATACACAAAGGCTGAAAAACAAGAATCTATAGTGAGGTTGACCTATTTATGACATAATAATATGAAAGCCCTTTTTACCAGTATACATCCAGTGATCTTAAGCTCTTTTATAAACATTTTTATTGACGTTTTGTGCATTTCATACTTCGTTTCTCAGTCCAATCTACATTCATCTGCCTTTCCATGACCTCCATGCCACCGAGTTCATGCATCCTGCCATTCCTGCCCTGTATCTTTTTCCAATTCTTTTCAAAGTTTTTCAAAGCAGAGGATTATTGTCCTCGGGGGAACTTTATTGTTTCAGTCAGTTCCCTGTCCCAGCTCCTCTGCTGGTGGTGTTCCCTCCAATTTGTATTGCTGCAACGTATGCATATATGTGTGTATATGTAGATACATAATATATAATATAATATATAATATATATATATAATATATATTGTGGTGTGATGTGTGTGTGTGTGTGTGTGTGTGTGTCACACCTATACTAAATTATATCTTTACTCAAACTGTCATTTCCATCTCATATTTCAGGATTTACATTTTTTCCTTTTTTTTTAATTTAAATTACTCTAAAATATGCCTACATATCCTCCTCCCATATACCAAGATTACAAAGTGTAAAAATTAGTGGTGTGTTAATTCTAGAGCCTGTTAAGGGATTTACATTATCAGGGCAGAGTTGCTTTCAGGGAAAGGAGTATATAACCTTGATGTTGCTCAGTTTGCCTTACAACTCTGTGTTTCGTGCTAGCATCCACAAATGAGGGATACCATCCATCCTTTGCTTTTCTGGGACTGTGCTACTTCACGTAGCATAATATCTTCTAGTTCCATCCATTTACCTGCAAAGTTCATGATGCCATCTTTCTTTACTGCTGTATAGAACTCCCTTGTGTAGATGTACCATATTTTCTCTATCCACTCATTGGTTGAGGGGACATTTGGGTTGGTTCCAGCTCTTTGCTATTCTGATGAGAGCTGCAATGAACATGCCTGTGCATGTATCTGTGCAGTGGGATGAGTCTTGTGGTATGGCTGGATCATGTGTTAAGGTCATTTTGAGTCTTTTTGGGGTTATCCATACTGTTTTCCATAGCGGTTGTACAAGTTTATATTCCTACCAGCAGTGGATGAGTGTTCCCCTTTCCCCACAACCTCTCCAGCATTTGTAATTATTTGTTTTCTTGATCCTAGCCAGTCTTATCAGAGTGAGATGATATCTTAAAATGGTTCTAATTAACATTTCCTTAATTATTAGCTATGTTGAACATTTTTAGGATGTTTCTTAGCCATGTTTATTTTTCCATTTGTGAAGTCTCTGTTCGGCTCTTTTCTCCATCTTTTGAATGAGTCATCTGTTTTGTTTTTTCAGTAGTTTATATATTCTGGATGTTAATGTTCTATCAGATGAATCACTGGTGAAAGTTTCCTCTCACTCTATGGGCTGTTCTCTTCACTTCCTTGATTGTTCTTTCACTGTACAGAAGCTTTTGAGTTTAATGGGGATCCAATTGTCAGTTTTTGACCTCACTTCCTGTGCAGCTCCTGTCTCATTCAGGAAATCTTCTCCTATGCCTATTCCTTGTAGGTTGCTGCCAACATTTTCATCTATCACCGTCAGAGTTTTGGGTTTCACATTGAGGTCTTAGATCCATTTGGAGTTGATTTTTTTTTATTTTATTTATTTATGTGTATGAATGTACTGTCTACATGTAGGTTTGTGCACCTGTGTCGCGCAATGCCTCAGAGGTTAGAAGAGGGTGTCGGATTCCCCTGGAACTGGAGTTCGCCTGGAGTTGGAGTTACAGATGGTTCTCAGGCACCATGTGGGTGCTGGGGATCAAACCCGGGTCCTCTGCAAGAGCAGTCAGTGCGTTTAACCGGTAGGCCATCTCTCCAGCCCTGGAGTTGACTTTTTTTTACAGGGCAGAAGGTAGGGTTTTAGTTTTATTATTCTACAAGTGGTGATCCAGTTTTGTCAACACGGTTTGCTGAAGATACTGTCTTTCCTCCATTGAGTCTTCTTGGCCAATTTATCAAATATGAGGTGGATGATATACTTTCTCCTCAGCACCACACGGAACCTTCTCCAAAACAGACCACGTACTGGGACACAAAATAAACCTCACCAAATACAAATGATTGAAATAATTTCATGCATTCTATCAGACCACTGTGCAATAAAGCTCAATATCAATATCAGGATAAACCCTACTACCTACAAGAAGACATGGAGACCACACACTCTGGATTCTAAGCTCTTATAACCTCTCCCTCATACCAGCCACACTTGCAACTTTTACTTACAATATATTTCAGACAATCAGGCTTTTAATATGTATCACTGGACAGTATGGTTTTGTTTCCTGCTTTTGTTTTTCACTAGAAAGAATAGTTCAAATGACAGAGGACTGTTTCAGATTCTCAGTTTACAAATCATGGATTCCTCAGCCTGCTTCTGGTATCTATTGTATCTTTTTTATTCTAATAATCATTGTATAATTTTAATGAACTCTTGTGTATTTCATGCAAAATATGGTAATCAGTTTTATAGCCCCTCACCCATTATCACCCTCCTATAACTCCTATAACGTTGGCAGCAACCTACAAGGCATAGGCATATTTAGCATAGAGTAAGAAATTAAATTTGTCTAGGAACGTGACATTAGCGTTTTCTCTAAGATCTATGACTTCTCCAGCCATGAGTATTCAGCTGTTTACAGTACTACACATAAGTTTCCCCCCATGGAGACCTCCAAGTTAAATTGCCCACATCCTCCCCTTCACCCTTGAAAATTCATGGAATTATTTCAACTATTTTGTATTTCTTAAGGTTTGTTTTGTGCACCAGTACACAGTCAATTTTAGAGAAAATTCCATGGGCTTCTGAATAGAACATATATTCTTTGGTGCTTGGGTGGAAGGTCGGTTAGGTCCATTTGATTTATTGTATCATTTAATTCAGATGTCTGTCTGTTTATTATTTTTCAATTGACAAGTATATTAGAGATAGTGGGGTATTGAATTCCTTTAGTATTACTGAGTTTGGGCAAATCTGTGTTTCTGAGATGTGTAATACTTTTTTTGTTGTTGAAATTGGGTTCTCCAGAGTTTAGTGTCATACCTTCTTGGTCAAGTTTTCCTTTAATCATAATGAAGTGATACTCTTTTTCTCTTCTGAAGAGTTTTAGTTTGAAAGTCTATTTTTCCTGATATTAGAATTATAACCCCTACTTCTTTATTAGTATCATTTGCTTAGAATATTTTTTCCTTCCTTTCCACTTAAGTTAGTGCCTCTCTTGAAGGTCAGATGAGTTTCTTGCAGACAATAAAAATGATAGATTTTGTTTTTCAACCCATTCAGCTAGCTTTTATCTTTTGACTGCTGACTTCAGGCCATAGATATTATTGATATGTTATTGACATTATTTTGAAAGATGTGTATTGGTAATGTTACTTTATTTTTTAATTTTTTATTTATTTCTGTATGTGTAGGAATGTATTGTCTGCATGCAGGTCTGTGCACCCGTGTCGTGCAATGCCGTGGAGGTCAGAAGAGGGTCTCGGATTCCCCTGGAACTGGAGTTCTCCTGGAATTGGAGTTTCAGATGGTTCTCCACCGCCATGTGGGTGCTGGGGATCGAACCCGGGTCCTCTGTAAGAGTGGTCGGCGCTCCTAACCGCTAGGTCATCTCTCCAGCCCCGGTAATGTTACTTTAATTTCTGTTGTATTCTTGCTCTAATTTTGTGTTTCCACAATTATAACTTTATTTACTTTCTTTCTGCTGCTTCTTGGATATAGTTGTTCCTTTCTTCAGTCCTTTGTATTGCTTTGCATACTCTATGAACCACTGGTTTGTTGGACATGAATTCTTTCAGCTTTTGCTTATCATGGAAGATTTTTCTTTCCTTTCAACTATAATAGACAGTTTTGCTAGGTAAAGCATTCTGGGTTTGCATCTATTGTCACTTAGAACAGTGCATACATTGGGCCAGGCACTTCTGGCTTTCATAGTTTGCACTGAAAACTCAGATGTAATTCTGATAGTCTTTCCTTTATGTATGATTTGTTATTTTTTCTCTTGCAGCTTCCAGTATTCTCTCTTTGTTCTGTATATTTATTGGTTTTACTATGATATGCTCTGAGGTGTTTCTTTTCTGGGTCTGCCTATTTGGTATTCTATGTGCTTATTTTTCTGTATGGGGTATGTCATTCATTAATCTCAGGAAATTTTCTTCTGTAATACCAGTGAAGATCTGGTCCCTATCTTTTTTTTAATTTTATTTATTTATTTATTTATTTATTTATTTATTTATTTATTTATTTATGTGTATGGATGTACTGTCTTCATGCAGGTTTGTGCATCCATGTCGTGCAATGCCTAAGAGGTCAGAAGAGGGCGTTGGATTCCCCTGGAACTGGAGTTCTCCTGGAATTGGAGTTTCAGACGGTTCTTGGCCGCCATGTGGGTGCTGCGGATCGAACCCGGGTCCTCTGAAAGAGCAGTCAGTGCTCTTAACCGCTAGGCCATCTCTCCAGCCCCAGATTCTTCTCCTTCCTTTGTGCCTATGATGCAAAAATGTGGTCTTTTCATGGTGTCCTATATTTCTTGCATATTTCATTCCCAATTCTTTTTCTGGTGGATTCTGTTTCCTAATCCAATCTCCCAGTCTATGTCTTTTGATTAGGGAATTTAGTCCATTAATATTTAAGGTTAAGACTGATAGGCTTGTGTTGCTTCTTTTTGCCTTATTATCCATTTGCCATTTTGGTTTAAATTTTTGCTGCTGCAGTTATGCTTTTATTGATTTCTCTTTCTAGGTGCCTGGGGATGGTTGCTCCTTTCTTCTGTCCTTTGAATTGCTTCAAGTATTCTTTGAAGGGTTGGTTTTCCAGACATGTATTCTTTCATCTTGTTTATGTCATAGAATGTTTTTCTCTCTCCTTCAACTATAATCGACATTTTTGCTAGGTATAGTAACTTGGGTTGGCATCTATTGTCCTTTAACACTGGGAATGCTTTGCTCCATGTTCTTCTTGCTTTTATAGTTTGCACTGAGAAGTTAGTTGTAATTCTGATAGGTTTCCCCTTCTAGGTCTTTTTTTTTTTTAGTTTGGGGAGATTTTCATCTATTATTCTGTTGAAGATCTGATCAATACCATTCTCTTGGGATTCTTCTCTTTCCTCTATTCCTATGATGTGGATGTTTGATCTTTTCATAGTGTTCCACAGTTCCTGGTTGTTCCAATTTTGTGTATTTTTAAATTTTTCATAATCTTTACTTGAGGTTTTAGTTGTTCTGTGTTATCTTCTAGGTCTGATATTCTTTGTTCTGCTTCCGAAGCTTTTTCCATTCCTTTCCTCTTGATTGGATGAGTGTTTGATTTCCTTTTAATTTCCTCTTCTGGTTTCTTTAGTATTTCTATTTCCTTTTGGAGCTTCTCAATTCCTTCTTGTAGCTCTTTGCTTCACTGGTTGGTTTCCTTATCTTTTTCAACATGGGATCTTTTCAGTGTTTCCACCTCCTGCTTGAGTTCTTCGTTCTCTTTTCTTAATACTTTGATTTGCTCTTTATACTCTTGCATTTCTTTAAGTATGTTCATGATTGTGTTTCTAATATCTGTTTCCTGGACCATCCCCAGGGGGATCCCACTGTAGGAATCATCTACAGGGTTGGTAGAGCTTGGTGTGGGATTATCCAGCACCTTTCCCATATTGTCTCTTCTTTGTGTTCCTGGCATATGGGCTTCTCCTTGCCTTTATTCCAATGTGAGTCCCAAATGCCTCTTCACTGTATTGAAGGCTTGCTCTGCTTGCCTCCTTCAGATGCCTTTGTAATCCCAGTTGGTGTGGGGGGGATCTCTGATCCCTCAGATGATCTTTTTGATGTGGTTCTGTAGTCAATTTGCAAGTATTTTGTTGAGAATTTTTGCATCTATGTTCTATGTTTTTAAAATTTCATATTTTTGCTTAAGCATTCCAATTCATCAACTTTATTGTCCATTCTTGATAGTCTGTTTTCCATTCCAACCATTTCATTGGTGAGGCTTTCTCCTTTAGTTACAAGTTATTGAGTTTTCCACTTCCTTCTTCATTTTATCCCAGCTATTCTTCAATAATTCTATAATTTTTGTGAATTCAGTCAAAATTTTATCCTCTTTAAGTTCTTTCAGGTGTTGGTTTTTGTGTTCTTTAAATTCATTGAATACTTTGATCATGTTTCTGATTGTTCCTATAAATCCTGTATCCTGGGTTACCTCTAGGGGTTGTCATTGTAAAATTCTTTTGTAGGACTGGTAGCATTTATTGGTAAAATATTATTTTGGTTTTTTTATGATATTAATTTTTCTTTCTGGTGGATTTCTTCCCTTTGATGAATTGAAGTCTGATTCTGTTTGTATTATTGATATACGTTTGTTGCTTTCTGATTAGGTATGAAAAGTTGGTTGGTCTAAGCTTCAGATTCTCTTTTGATTGCATATTTGAGGAACCTGTTGGCGCCAATCAGACTACTCATGGGCTCTTCAGGAAGTGAAGCAGTGATGGTTACCTTGGAGCACTTCACAAGCCTCAGAAGTATACTCCCAAGGTGCAAGTAGAAGAGAAGGAAGATGGATGTTCTGGTTCCTACTCCTCAGCCAGGAAGCCTAACCCATGGATCAGTGGGATGGACTGCAGGTGGTCCAAAAGCAGAGGTATGGACATTGTATGATTTTGCATGCTGATCTTTCCTGAACCCTTACTAGCTGGTGGAAAAACCTGGAACTAAACCACTGGGAAGGACTCCAGATGATCTTAAATCAGGGTGCTGTCTGGGCATGATTTAGCAAGCTTACAGAGGAGGGAAACTCAGAAGCTCTCAGGAAGTCTCAAAAAGTTATCTGCTGTATATTAAAGATAAGTGTTCTCATTTTCCTCTTCCCATTTCAATCCCCCAAATTCTCATTGGTCAATTTCATCCACACTCATAATTATTTCATCCTTATTTTTATACATATTACTTCACAATCTCCGCTTTGGGGAAAACCTAAATGTTAAGTGATGAGTTTGTTTTGAAGTTATGAAAAGCAGGATTATTTCCAGGAGTTAGTTAGGGAGAAAACTCTCAAAAGTATTAGTGATATAATGGAACAAAAGTTCATTTTGTCTTCCTTGTTTTCCACTTTGAGTTTACATGATCATTCTCAAATAGAACAATCATAGACCCTAGATATCACAGCGTGCGGAAGAATGAAGACCTGTGCAAGAAAGAATCCCATTTTCTTTTTTTTTAAATTTTATTTATTTTTGTACGTGTATGAATGTACTGTCTGCATGTAGGTTTGTGCACCCGTGTCGTGCAATGCCTCAGAGGTCAGAAGAGGGTCTCGGATTCCCCTGGAACTGGAGTTCTCCTGGAACTGGAGTTACAGACGGTTCTTAGCCGCCATGTGGCTGCTGGGGATGGAACCCGGGTCCTCTGCAAGAGCAGTAGGTGCCCTTACCCGCTAGGCTATCTCTCCAACCCCAAGAATCCCATTTTCTTAAAGGTTATAAACCAATACCAAAGATAGCAGAGTAAGAGAAGGAAGCAGGGCAGAGATAGACAGAAATATAGAGAAATGTAGACTAAAAGGAAAAGAAGAAAAATATTTTGGGTTCTTAGTTCCCATCTCATCTGCATGGAAGAAGGAAGACAATTGATGTGACTTTATAGTATTGTTGTCCCATCATGAACTCCTCCATATCCATGGAGGATGAAGATGAAAACCAAAAGAAAAGGTTCTCCTGGAAATTCCCTCTAATTAGTCTTACCCAATCCACATGCCGTGACAACTTCACTCAATTATCTTGCACACAATTCAAACTGATTTCACTTCATTTGAGTTTTATTTTCTCTAAAGCAATTGTAGATACCTTGCAATTTCTTCTACATCATTCTATCTCTTCAAGATTGAAACAATATCTTATATTCAACTTATATCGAAAGGGATTTAGGTCCCTTTAAATCATTATTATATTAAATACTTTACATATAATATCATAATAAATTTAATCTGCATTTTTATTTTTATTTTTTTTAATTTTTATTTATTTCTGTATGTGTATGAATGTACTGTCTGCATGTAGGTTTGTGCACCCGTGTCATGCAATGCCGCGGAGGTCAGAAGAGGGTGTCGGATTCCCCTGGAACTGGAGTTCTCCTGGAATTGGAGTTACAGACGGTTCTCAGCCGCCATGTGGGCGCTGGGGATCGAACCCGGGTCCTCTGCAAGAGCAGTCGGTGCTCTTAACCGCTAGGCTATCTCTCCAGCCCCCTATTCTGCATTTTTAAAATAAGCATAATCTCCATTTTATAAATGAAAAAAAAAGTTTAAATGGTCAAGAATATTGTCTTGATTCTCAAGCACATGATCTTCCTCAATGAGGACAAGCCCCACCCCACCTTGCACCTTTCCCTATATATACACTGCCATCCTTTACTATCTTTTCCCTTCATATTATTTTTTATTTTTATTTATTACTTTATGTGTATGAGCGTACTCTCTGCGTGTAAGTAGGTGCATCCATGTTGGGCAATGATGTGGAGCTCAGAAGATGGTGTTGGATTCCCTTGGAACTGGAGTTAAACACGGTTCTTAGCCACCATGTGGGTGCTGGGAATGGAACCCAAGTCCTCTGCAAGAACAGTCAGTGCTCTTACCGCTGAACCATCTCTACAGCCCCTTCCCTTCATGTTATTGAAAGAGTTTATAAAACAGCCTCTTTAACTTCAAACACAAGTTCTTATGATTTATCTTCTTTGAGCACCTCTTCCAGTGTGATGCTTCAGAAATGCAAATATGGTCAAGAAAATTTTCTGCTACAAAAGTTTCTGGCAGCCCATCCTAATTCACCAGTTACCTGTCAAGTCTGACCTGTCTCCCACATACATCCTAGCCTCTAATAATGCAGAGTTAATCATCATTCACAGGAAATGGTAGGTTCATTCCTGGCACTTTATATTTTATGTGTCATTTCTCACCTCTTACTAAAATGCAATTATCTCACCCAACCCAACCTTTAAAAGACAGTGTCTGACTTAATTAGTAATTTAAATTTTGCCCCTTCTCTGAACCCTTTCTTAAGCATATTTCAACACATACCTGTCAGATTGAAGGCATTATATTACATGGCATTGTATTTGTTAGGTAGGAGATCTATCTGAATGTGAAACCTTGGAGAGCACAGAGAATTTTTATGTTTGTTCTTTCATATCCAGTTCAGTAACTCATACATAATAGGTGCTTAATATACTCTTGTTTTTCAAGTGAGTGAGAGCATTATATATCTCCAAACTCTTATTAAAGATTCTTATCTTGAAAAGGGAGCACAAATTTTTATATTACCCACCAACATTCTTCAGTTATCTTTGTAGTTTGAAGCTAAATATAAATACTACATTTAGAGCTTTGGGGAAAAATTCCCACATGAAATACTATGTTACATAGAAAATATTTTTATTCCACAAAGACAACTTGTAAAGAAATAAAAGTATACACTCTTACTCAATTTCACCTGTCCTATAAAGAATATGAAAGAAGTTACAACTTGTCTGATGAGAGTTTGAGTTAATTATGGATAGATTTGTACATAGGCATGAATCATACAATCATAAGAAATATTTTATTATGTCAAAGCTGAATGATATGAAGTCTTTCCATGTAGGGTGGAGAAAAAGTATATAGAGAGGTCCTAACCTTAGGGATTTGTAAGAGTTATGAAGTCTAAGTCCACACCACCCTGAATGTGCCTAATCTCATCTGATCTCAGAAGATTTGTGCAAACCCTATCACCTTGATCTTTACAACTTACTCTAAAGACAACAGAAGTTTGAGTTCAGAATGGTTAAATAGCCACCTAAAATCAGATATTTGGTAACTGACTTCCAGCATAATTTAAAATTGTATGTTTCTTGAAGTTCACTCTCTGACTTTAAACTTTCTTCAAATCTTACTTTGGACTTTGTGTTTGACAGAGGATGATACATGCATGAAAAATGCTTATAAAAGTTTAGTCTATACCTTCCATATATACATAGAAGTTCAATACGATTAGCATCTGACCTTCATTAGATCACAAGTTCTTGCCTCCATGCCTTGGACATTTATGTCAGATCAATGTGCATGAATAATAAAATAGAAGTCATAACCTAGGATAAAGAGAAGCTTTATATGGTACCCTACAATATCAACTCTAATGATGGTCATCTGTGTTTCTCCATTTGGAGTGGTAGAAAATACTTCTAATTAGAGATCTTTGGAGATAAATTTAATTTCACTATTCAGTGTCTGTGACCATTTTATTTTTTTTATTTTTTTTTAAATTTTTTTTTATTAATTTTATTTATTTCTGTATGTGTATGAATGTACTGTCTGCATGCAAGTTTGTGCACCCGTGTCGTGCAATGCCGCGGAGGTCAGAAGACGGTCTCGGATTCCCCTGGAACTGGAGTTCTCCTGGAATTGGAGTTTCAGACGGTTCTCGGCCGCCATGTGGGTGCTGGGGATTGAACCCGGGTCCTCTGTAAGAGCGGTCGGCGCTCTTAACCGCTAGGCCATCTCTCCAGCCCCATCTGTGACCATTTTAAAGTCAACTAACAGAATCATATTATTTATTAAACCAATATAAAAATATCATTGTGTCAAGTATGGAACAATTTATACCATAATTCATTGAAAAACATACCATACAAATCCTTGATGAGATCATTTTTCTCTGACTTTTCATTAAGATATTATTAACAAGAAATAATCAGCAGACTTCACAGTAAAATAGCATTCAAAAGTTTAAGGTGCACTCTGAAAATAGAACAAAAAGTACTATACTTCTTAAATGTCCCCCAAATTCAACTTTGGTCCATAGAAGTCTGTCTGAAAAACATAGGCACACACACACACACACACACACACACACACACTCACACACACACACACTCACACACACACACACTTGAACACGTCACATCAGGGAGAGAGGGAGGGAGAGAGGGAGGGAAAGAGAGAGAGAGAGAGAGAGAGAGAGAGAGAGAGAGAGAGAGAAATGATGTTTTAATTTGTAAAGAAAATAACTAAAATTATGTGATTATTCTGTCATTTATGTAGCAGTAATGAAGAGAAATTAATCCTTTCATTCCTTTCTATACATTTATCAGCATTGATGATCTTGAAGCTAATCTGTGATGAAGCATTCTATCCTGTTTTCATTCAGTGCTTTTCTTTTCCATCCATCAGCTAGGTATTACTGCTACGTTGGCATTCATCAGTAGAGAAAGTTGTCCAGGCCAAGTGATCCATCATCATTATAAACCAGCATAAGACATATTGTCAAATGTATTTTATCAACCAGCAATCCAGGGGACTGTTCTTATTTTAACATTTATTGAGACAAGAGAATAAGAAGGTTCAAGGAATTAGAGGAAGTCTTGATTTTTAGACACAACATTTATGAAATCATTGGTGGAAGGTCAGCAATCTAAGAAAACATTATCTTTCAAGTGACAACATCATCATTAATGATGGCTGTAGAATCACTGAAGAAAAAAGGAGTGAGAAGGTAAGAAAAATCTCCCTTTGTCATAGCAATAAGACAGAGTAAAAAGACTGGATGCAGCCTAATTATTTCTTCTCTTGAAGAGTAAATATGAAGGTAGATTATCCTGGTCTGATAGTGATGGCTATTAGCATTGTTTAGACACTTTTTTTGTCTTTTTGAGACAGCGTCTCCCTGTAGCCCCAGTTGTCCTGAAACTCGCTATGTAGACTAGGATAGCCTTGAACTCACAGAGATCGCCCTTCTTCCTTGTCTCAAGTGCTGGGATTAAAGGTGTGTGCTACCATGCCTGGCTTATTTAGACACATTTTAAATACAAGCCAGTTAATATAACTATATTTGACTTCTTAGAGTTACTGAAACAACTATTAATTTCAATTTTATGGCAATGTGAATGGATGAGTTTGTATAGTTTTCTGTTACAATAGAAACTGTTATATTTCTGCTAATTTCAAGGTATTAATATTGTGTATAGAAACACAATTGATAAATGTTATACATCTCAATCAGACAAAAACAGCACTTAACTGGTGAAACAGGCAGGAGGATTAAAGTTTAGACAAAACATTATCAATGGGGTGACCTCTGGTAGGTGAGGGGAGGGTTGATCTCCTTTAAGGGAGTGAAGTTATTCAGGTTAAACAGGCTGCAGTAGATCGACTCATGCCAAGGGACATCTGGGGACAAAAATATTACTGGGCAGGCTCTCATATATTTGACAGAATGAATGAAACCAGTGGGGGTATAGGAGGGGTACAAATAGGGGCAGATATCTAAATATGATTAAGATGTATTGTATTCAAGAAAGATGGGGCCATAGAAGACTGGTATTATAAAGGGAGAAATGGGGAAAATCGAAGTACTTTAAATGGGGAGGCCATGGAAGGAATATTAGACAGACAGACAGACAGACAGACAGAGAAAATAACTAATACCTAGCTAATATAGAAATCCAGAGGGAATCATATTAGTCCAACAACATACTGAAAAATTTCAAATACAGTATCTCTACATGAGTCCATGTATATAGCTGAAGGCTTCAAAACAGGAAACAGTGCCAAACAAGAGAAACCCTCCTTTGAGATGTTGGCCAGGGTAGTCCAGGAGACTCTCCAAATTATACAGGCTATTGCCACAGCCCTTGATTGTCTCCCAGAGCTTGAAATTAAGATCATATTGCTGAAGACAGAACATACTTTGGAGACCAGATTTGGGTCAATGGAGCTGGGACTGACCTGGAATCCACTTTCCATGAAGGCCATCTCTCATAGCTTTGAAGAGTACCATAAAAACTGCTAATGGAGAAGAACATCAATAAATGGTCCAACACCAGCTTCAAGGCCAAATAACCACATCAATGACCATCACAGCAAACAACATCAGTGCAGTAGTGGCAGTACTCCACAGTTACCTAATTGGACTTAAAACCCACTCAATGTGAGGAAACTCATTTGTGGTACTGTGAATATAGCCAAATACACATGATTGTGGAGGTCATAGATCTTAGAGAAAACCCCAACACTGTCACATTTCTAGACTAATGTAATGTCTTACTATGTACAAAGTATGTAATCATATTTACCGTCAAGTATCCCAGTCACCACTCATCAAATATGCTTCTTTTGTACCAAAGATTCTTATAGAGTGCTGCAACTGGTCACACAGTGACATTATTTGTGAATTTCCCAAGCCTAAGTGGCAAATCTACAATGCAACCTCTACACCAAAGGCTTTTAGAACATAGAACAAGGGTTAAAGAGGACACTGATTAATCTCTCAATTCTCGTTAATGAAGCTCCCTCTTATAAAAGAAAGCCCAGAACACAAAAAGTAACAAATGCTTAAAGTATAGAAAGTAAGAATCTGCAGAGTATGGGTCTATGTTAAACTTTACCTATCCAGGGCTCAGAGACCACTGAAGAAGTGAGGGCAGATACTGAAATAAGGAAAGATCTCCCATACTCATGGGTCTGTAGATTAATTCTGTGAAAATGGCTATCCCACCAAAAACAATTGACAGATTCAATGTAATCCTTATCAAAACTCCAACACAGTTCTTCACAGATTTTTTTAATCTTAAATCTCATCTGTAAGTATAAAATACTCAGGATAGCCCATGAAATTCTAAACAATAAAAGAACTGCTAGAAGTATTGCCATCCTCAATGTTAGGCTATATTACAAAGCTATAGCAATAAAAACATCATGGTACTGACATGAAAAGAGAAACATTGATCAATGGAGCAGTTATGGAGACAGATATTAATCTATGTACCTACAACCACATGATTTTTGTCAAAGAGGCCAAAAACTACTTAGGAGAAAAGACAGCATCTTCAACACATAGTGCTGGTCAAACTAGGTAACATCATGTAGAACAAAACTACATATCTCTTATGCCTCATAAAATTCAACTCTACATGGATCAAAGACCTCAACATAAGACCATATAATTTATGTTCTGTAAAGAAGAAAGTTGACAATACACTGGAACTTATACAAAACATCATTAACTGGACTCTAAATTAACTGGACTCATTATTAACAGGCACTAAAGCCAACAAATGGGACATGATAATAAAAATCTTCTGGAGAACAAAAGGCACAATCATTCTAGTAAAGAAGCAGTGACCAAAATGGAAAAGAAAAGTTGCTCACCATAGCTGTGACAGAGAGCTACTATCCAGAATATAAAAATAAGAGTGTCAGCTCAATAAATACCTAAGCTTCACATTAGAACCACTCTCAACAGAAGTTCCACAAATGTCTGAGCCTCAACGAAAAAAAAAATAATACAAAAGACTCAGGTGGATCTCTAACAAATTCTAATACTCCTACTCAATTACCCTCTAGCGAAGACCCCTTGTATATAACTTGGGATACAGATGCCAAAAGAACAATTATGAATATGATTAGAGAAATTAAGGATTTGAAAGAATTTAAGAAGCTTAAAAACAAGGAAGTCAGGGACCTAAAAGAAGACATGGATAAATTGAAAAAGGATAATGATAAATTGCAGAATTAAATTACAAAAGATATAAAAACACTGAAAAAAATTCAAGTTGAAATGAGAAAAGAAATGCAACGTTCTACAATCAACTTGAAAATGATGGGAGAAGCTCTTAATAACAGAGTGGATGAAGTATAAAACAGAATATCAAGATTGGAAGACAATATGGAAGAATTTAATAAATCAAGTAAAGACTATGAAATATTAAAAAAATTGAATAATCAGGAACTGTGGGATGCTATGAAAATACCAAACCTATGAATTGTAGGGATAGAAGAGGAAGAAAACTCACAGGATAATGATATGGCTCAGGTTTTCAAGAACATTTTAGAGGAAAATTTTCCCAAGTTAAAGTGAGAGATACCTATACAAGCACTAGAAGCATATAGAATACCAAGCAGAGAGAACCAGAAAACAAAATCTCCATGTCATATCATACTAAAAACACAAGATGTTCAAAGCAAAGAAAGGATACTGAGGGATGCAGAAGAAAAACAAGTTACCTACAAAGGAAAACCTATCAGAATCCCAGCTGATTTCCCAATGCAGATGATGAAAGCCAGAAGAGCTTGGTCTAAAATACTTCCAGTTCTAAAAGATTATAGATGTCAACCTAGAATACTTTATCCACCAAAAATGTCTATTAAAATTGAAGGAGAAAGGAAAATGTTCCATGATAGAAATAAGTTAAAAGAATTCCTATCCTAATTCCTAATAAGCCATCCCTGCAGAGAATATTTCAAGCAATGCAAAGAGTGGAGGGAAGGGATGACTATAACAAATCAACACCAGAAAACAAATGATACTACCATAACATAAATAAAAACCTAGGGTAAGAATGTACTAGAAATCATAATGATTGGAAGCAATTTAATTCTCTCAACAATCGTTTTAAATGTCAATGGATTGAATTCTCCAATTAAGGGACATAGATTAGTAGAATGGATTAAGAAACAAAGCCATTTTTTCTTTCTTGTCTCCAAGAAATTTACCTCAAATTTAAAGATAAATATCCCAAGGAGAAAGAAGGGTAGCAAAATAATATCAGTAAATGGCACTGAGAAATAAGGAGGAGTTTCAAAGCTTTTGGTTGTGTTTTGTGTATGGGATATGGGTCACTTTAAGGTTTTTAATTTGTGGTGAAGTGTTTGGGGCGACTTCCTAATTTGACTGGATGGTTATAAATATTGCAAAGTTTAGTAGAAAATAAGATACTTGTACTGGAATGAAGTGGTTAAGTGTTTCCAGAGTGGAATGGTATAAACACTAAAACTAGTTTACTGATGGTCTAAATGGTATTGTATTAGTCAGGGTTCTCTAAAGAAACAGAAGCAACAGGATGAGTATATATAACTATATACAATTTATTGATTTGCTCACGTGACGGAGCTCAACAGTAGCGCCAAACTGGAGAGGCCGGGAATCCAGGGAACCATTCAGTCCACAAGGCTGGATGTCTCAGGAGTCCCAGTCTAGTGCTGAAGGCCCGAATGGATTCCAGGAGATCTGCCGGTCTCAGTACACGCTGGGATCCGAAAGGTTGATCACAGCAGCAAGACAAACTCACCAGATGATGGGGGGGGGGGGGGGGGGGTGAAGCAAGCCGCAAGGAGAAAAAAAGGGACCAGCTCCCTGCGTTGCCTTAAATACTGCCTGCCGGCAGAAGGTAACACCCACATTTGGGGTGGGCCATCCGGGTTGAGGTGGTCCAATCAGAAGACCCTTTTCTTTTTATTTGTTCTTAGTCCAGTCAAGTTGACACCCAGAATGTAACCGAGTCACAAATCCATCCCTGGTCAACTTGACACCCATAAAATAGCCTCTGCTTAAATGAACAATTGCAAAAATGGCAGGGTAATAATCTCCACCTAACATGTTATAAGTATCTCATGTGCATAGCAAAGCATATATCTTTAGAGTAGGTGGTACATGTCCTTCAGAAGAACTTAGTCTTCAGTATCTAATAACCTAAATAAATATGACAACACTTAACACCAAATCTCAGTTGCACATTCAAAGGGGAACAACAAGTATCCCTTAATATATATTAATATATATATATATTATATACTATATTATATAAAGCACATTCTTAAACCAAAATAGGAAAAAGTTATATATATTATATCTTATTATAATCCACGTTTCTTCAACTGGTCCCGTGGCTCAGATGATATTTATTACTACCTTCTTCTACTACCATTCTGCTTTCCTCCACCACAGCAAGACCCCCTTGCAGGTCTTGGCTCTTTTCCTGGAGGAGGAACCCATACCTTCAACCCTGAAAGGTATGGACCATTTATTGTCCTATCTGGTTTGGTTGTTGAGTTTCCCATTGACTTAATCAAAGGACATAGTTAGCACCAGAAGGTGCCCTACAGCATCTCCTGACTTTCAGATCATATCAGTTCCTTGCCCCCTGTTGAGAAAAATCCAATTTCCCCATGGTAGTTCTGGCTCAATCACTCCTCCTACTACTGTTATTCCTTCCTTAGCCTGTTGGCTTAAAGCGGCGGAAGCCCAGAAGTGGCCAGGGGGGGAAAGTCTTAGTCTTCCGTTCAATAGAACGTTTGCTGTATTCCTGGTCAAAACACTCCCCACTTTGGATAGCCAAAACATCTAGACCAGAGAACCAAGTTGTCTGTGGGTACAGGAAAGCAAAATTTTCCTACTGAGTCATCTAGGGGTGATAGTGAGTGAATCTTTCCACTTCCACCCCTTGGTTCCTGGGACCCATGAAATCTGGCTGTCTATAAGGAGCAACAATACCCATATTTGGGTGCTGATTCCAAAGCCATAACTGCTTGCTGGAGAACTCTTACCCAGCCCTCCAGGGTATTGCCCCTAATGTGCTGTAACTTGTCATTCAAGAGCCATTCCATCGTTCTATCAGCCAGCTGCTTCTGGGTGGTGGGAACATGGTAAGACCAGTGGATACCATGACCATGGCCCACAGTCGCACTTCTTTGGCTGTGAAGTGAGTTCCTTGGTCAGAAGCAGATGCTGTGAGAATACCATGATGTGGATAAGGCATTCCGTAAGTCCCTGGATGGTAGTTTTGGGAGAAGCATTACGTGCAGGAAAGCAAATCCATAACCAGAATAAAATCTATTCCTTAAGAACAAAACGCTGTCCCCTCCATGATGGAAGTGGTCCAATGTATCAACCTGCCACCAGGTTGCTGCTGTCACCCTGGGAATAGCACCATATCGGGGCTCAATGTTTGTGTTCTGCTGTTGGCAAATCTGGCACTCAGCAGCAGCTGTAGCCAGGTCAGCCTTATGAGTGGGAGTCCATGCTGTTGAGCCCACGTATAACCTCTACCCTTGCCAACTGGCACTTTGTTCATGGCCATTGAGCAACAACAGGGATAGCTGGAGAAAGAGGCTGACTATCCACAGAACAGTCATCCGATCTACTTGATTATTAAACTTCATCCTCTGCTGAGATCACCTTTTATGAGCATTTACATGAGACACAAGTATTTCATATCCTTTGACCATTCAGAAAGTCTATTCACATACTTCTTCCCCAATGTCTTTTCACCAATTTTCCAGTCACATTGGTAGCAGACGAGTGGGGTATTGCTGTGACAGACCTGCCTTGGTGTTTTGGGAAGAGATGGGGGCGTTTGGAACTTTGGGCTGGGAAGATCATTGAATGCCTTAAGATTGTTGCTGTGGAGCTTGGAGCAGTTTTGCTGAAGGATTTGTAGAAGATAGAGGCTGGCTTGTGAAGTTTCTAGTTTCAAGAGGAGCAGAGATCATCAGGACTGTGAATCTGTGGGTTCTGGTCAACCTGGGGCTGTGGAGAATCAGTGTAAGTAACAAAGAGACCAGAACCTGAAAGTGAAACCTTTGTTGACTACTGGGGCAATTGATGCTGGTTAGCTGGGGCTGAGAAAAATCAGCTGTAAGTAACAAGATACCAGCATCACTGAGTGAAATCTTCTGGGAGAATATCTTCAAGTTCAGACACAGAAGCTGTGACCCAGAAAGGGCCTGAGCCTCCATCTCAGGCCAGAAGCCGGACTTGGTAATAATGTAAGAGTCTCCTATATGGTTCCAGTGTTGAAATTTGAGGGGGTCACAGAGAACAGCAGCGACGAGCTTGGCACTGTGAGAGTCAGGAAAGACCATTGGGAAGTGCACCTCAGTTGCTGTGAAGACCCCAGGATTGAGGGTGCATGAGAGAAGCTGAGGCTTTGCACCAGGAGAGGTCAGAAGAGACCATTGTTGAAGGTGCTGCCTCAGTTTCAGTAGCGACCCCAGCTTTTTGGAATGCCGGTACCCCTGGGACGACCACCAAGAAGCAGTGGTAGTGTGGAATGGAGTCTGCCTGGGCCTGCGAGATGAGTGTGCCAGGTGGCAGGTGGAGAGGGGGACTGCCAAGACCCTTTGGAGCTCAGAAGATCGTGAGTAATCCCAGGTGTCCAGCTTTGAGCTACTTTGCTGGACTTAGGTTTTGTTTGAAAGTGCCTGATTCTTCCCTTTGAAATAAGACAGTAATTGTTTGGATTTTACAAGCAGCCCACAGTTAAGAGACTTTTAATAGACTGGACTTTTAAGTGTTTGGACATCTTTAAGACTGTGGGGCTTTTAAGGTTGGTATACATTGTTTGCACTATTATATGGTATTGACGATACAGTGATGGAAGTGGTGGTTTAATAGTGATGTGTTTGTGTTGTCAAGTTGACAAGGTGTCTAATTGTGCTGGATAGCTTTGGTGTCAACTTGACACACCTGGGTTGAGGGAGCCTCGGTTGGGGAATTGGCTCCATTGGATTGGCCTGTGGCCACATCTGTGGTGTATTGTCTTGATTGTTGAGCAGTGACAGTATAAGAAGGCAGGCTGGGCATGAGCCAGAGAGCAAGCCAGTAGAGAGCAAGCCAGCATTCCTCCATGGCCTGTGCTTCAGCTCCTGCCTCCAGGTTCCTGCCCTGAGTTCCTGCCTTGTGCTGAGTGATGAACTGTGAACCAGGAGATGTAAGCTGAATAAACCCTTTCCTCCCCAAGTTGGTGTCAGAGTGTTTTGTCACAGCAAGGGAAAGACAAACTACGACAGGTATTATAATCATACAGGGTTGTGGTTGGTTGTGGATCCATTTCTTTCTTGTACTGGACTTTCAGTTGTAGATTCTTATTAAAGGGTCATAGACAAGTAATGGGTTACCTCTGACTACTAAAAGATATTCTTTGCCTCTGTTTATTATGCAAGTGATTTTTTTTTATATCTTCTCTGCCTGTTTCAAGATATTTGACACGAGAAAAGCTAGGTTTACTTCCCTGAACTGGCGGCATGCAGCCCAGATGGAGACAGACTTGGTAAAATTCATCAGCTTAATTCCAGTCGATATGTATGTTTCCTGTTAATGGAAAATTACAAACAAGAATATGGAGTTTGGGAAAGTAAAGAGACTACTTCTGTTTGTAGTAAACCATTTACATTTAAGATACACCTAGTTTCAATACACCTAAAATTGTTTCAGTCCCTCTCATTGGCTTTGCCTGCTTATCCTCTGGTGTCATCTCTTCCAGTCAACGTTTATGGAAGGCTTCTTAGGCTTTCTTTCTAGATTTATCTAAATATGATAAAGTAATTGAAAGTACCAGATTGATGTAACTTCACTTTTTTGGATGCTTAATGTCCATACCTAACACCCATACGAATTCAGCCAAGAGAGTTAAGGGACAACTTTGTTCCTTGCAGTTTGAGGTCAATTAGACCCAGGGGATATTGTCCAGTGGCATCTCTTAAAATGTTCTACAATTGTGAGTCACCTCTTGTGCAGGGAGGTCTTGGAGATCCACTAACAGATTCACAGCCAGTGTCCAGTCTATAAAGAGGAGGGTCAACATAGGGGAAAGTCACCTCGTGCTACAAAGGGAAGCATAGTCTAACAAGACCTGACTTTGTCCTCTTAAGAATCTTAAGAATGGACAGGGCCCTTCACCCTTGTAGCCAGCAGTAAAACCGGGCCTGGCGCCATTGTGAGTATGGAGTGCTCAGCTCAGGTCAGGGCTAAGACCACCTGAAGCCTGTCACCATAATGAGACCTGAGTGCTGAGTGGACCTTACCAGGGCCACCTGAAGCACAGGTAGGGAGCCAGGTGCCTCAATCAGGCAGATGTTAGGATAGATCTACTCTTGGGTTGCTGGTTATAATAACTGATTCCTTGGTTTGTGGCAGGGTACAGTGGCCCTGCTTGCGGGGGTCAAACAGCAGCCTGCTAAACCCCTGTCGGGTGTGGCTGTCTGGGGGGGTCCCCCTTTTGCCCTTATAACCAGCAGTAAAACTGAGCCTGGCACCATCGTGAGACCTGAGTACTCAGTGCTCAGGCCAGGACCTTACCAGGACCACATGAAGCACAGATTACCAGGGCACAGGCTAATTCAGGTATACCCCCCCAAAAAAAACTGGAACTGATAAGAGAGTGTCTAAGTGGATTTTTTTGGAGAGCCTTCAGAACAGAAAGGGAAGAGTTAATTAGACAACCAAAATATAAACAAAATTGAAAGCCTGAAACCTAGACAAGTCTACACTCTGTAAACAAGGAAGAGGAAAAAAAAAAAAAGAATCTGAAGGAGGCAAGCAAAACAAGCCTTCAACACAGTGAAAAGACATTTGAGATTTGCATCAGAATCCAGGCCAAAAAAAAGGGGGAAACCCACATGCCAGGGAAACGATGAAGGGACAACATGGGAAAGGTGCAGGATAATTCCACACCAAGCTCTACAAACCTTGTAGAAGATTGATACAGTGGGATCCCCCTGGAGATGACCCAAGAAACAGATCTTAGAGGAACAATTGCAGACCTATTCAGAGAAATTAAAGAATATAAAGAACAGAACTAAGGAAAGAGAATGAAAAACTCAAAAAGGGCCTAGAGGGAGACAAAGACAAACTAGAGAAAGAACTAAAGGGAGAGAATGACAAACTCTAGAAACTAGAGGGAGAAAATGACAAGCTCCAGGTGGAAGTAGAAACACTGAAAAAGGAAGCCAAGCAGTGAAGTAAGGAGCACCAAGAAGAGATTGAGAAGCTCAAAAAGGAAATGGAAATACTAAAGAAAACACAGGATGAAACGAAAAAGGAATTAGAACACTCATCCAATCAAGAAGAAAGGAAAGGAAAAAGCCTCAGAAATAGAATGGAGGAAGCAGAACAAAGAATATCAGATCTGGAAGATAACACAGAGCAACTAAAAAGCTCAAATAAAGATTATGAAAAATTAAAAAATACACAAAAGTGGAACAACCAGGAAATATCGGACACTATGAAAAGATCAAACCTATGCATCATAGGAATAGAGGAAGGAGAAGAATCTCAAGAGAACAGTATTGATCTAATCTTCAACAGAATAAAAGATGAAAATTTCCCCAAACTAAAAAAAGATAAACCCATACAAATACAAGAAAAACATAGAACTCCAGACAGACAAGATCAGAAAAGAAACTCCCCATACCATTTCATAGTTAAAATGCTAAATGCTCAAAATGAAGAAAAAATTCTGCAAGCTACAAAAGAAAAACAACAAGTCAGTTACAGGGGGAAACCCATCAGAATTACAACTGACTTCTCGGCGCAAACCATGAAAGCAAGGAAGACCATGGAGCAAAGCATTCCCAGTGTTAAAGAATTATGGATGCCAACCCAGATTACTATACCCAGCAACTATACCCAGCAAAAATGTCAATTATAGTTGAAGGAGAGAGAAAAACCTTCCATGACATAAACAAGATGATAGAATACATGTCCAGAAAACCAACTCTTCAGAAAATACTTGAAGCAATTCAAAGGACAGAAGAGCGGAGCAACTATCCCCAAGCACCTAGGAAGAGAAACTAATAAAAACATAACTGCAGAGGTAGAAACGAAGACTAAAAATCCAAATGGATAATAAGGTGAAAGGAAGCAGCATCCTTCTTTCAATTATAACCTTAAATATTAATGGACTAAATTCCCTAATACAAAGACATAGACTGGGAGATTGGATTAGGAAACAAAACCCATCTATATGCTTCTACAAGAAACCCATCTCAATTTCAAGGATAGGTACCAACTAAAGGTGAAGAGATGGAAAAAGTATTCCAAGCAAATGGTACCAATAAGAAAACAGGTGTTGCTATTTTAATATCAGACAAAATAGACTTCAAAGCAAAAGAAATCAAAAGAGACAAAGAGGGCCATTACATCTTTATCAAAGGAACAACTGACCAGGAAGACTTCACAATCATGAATATATATGCACCAAACTCTGGTGCACCAAAATTTATAAAGACACTTCTTCAGGACCTAAAGGCACAGATTAACCCCAACACACTATTAGAAGGGGACTTCAAAACCCCACTAAGTCCTTTGGACAGATCAACAGGACAAAGAATAAACAGAGTGACATCTGAACTGAATAATAAAATACACCAAATGGACCTCACAGACATCTATCGAATATTCCACCCAAACACCAGAGAATACACTTTCTACTCAGCACCCCACAGAACATTCTCCAAAGTAGACCATAACTGGGACACAGGAAAAACTCATCAAATACAAAAAGATTGAAATAATCTCATCCAATGTATCAGACCACAGTGCAATAAAGCTCAATATTAGCACCAGGATAAGCCCTACAACCTACAAGAACACATGGAGAATAATGAGTGGGTCAAGTAAGAAATAAAGAAATAAAAACATTCCTGGAACTGAATGACAATGATAACACAACACAACAAAACCTATGGGACACTTTAAAAGCAGTCCTAAGAGGGAAGTTTATAGCCCTGAGTGCCTACATAAAAAAAAAAAAAAGCACAAGAGAACTATATAACACTGCAGCTAAAAATACTTGAGAGACAACAGCAAATGAACCCTAAACACAGCAGACAAGAAGAAATAACAAAAATCAGAGCAGAGATCAATGAAAAAGAAACAAAGAAAACCATACAAAAAATCAATTAATACAAAAGTTGGTTCTTTGAGAGAATAAACAAGATAGACAGACGTCTAGCCTAGTTAACCAAAAGAAATAAGGAACAACTCCAAATAAAGAATCTGTGATGAAAGAGGAAATATCACAACGGACAATGAAAAGATCCAGACAATCATACAGGAATACTTTAAAAACCTATAGTCAACTAAGTTTGAAAACCTAGAAGAAATGGATGAATATCTGAAATCCTGGGAATTACCAAAGCTCAACCAAGAAGAGGTCAACAACTTAAACAGAACAATAATAAAGACATTGAAGATGTAGTAAGAAACCTCCCAACTAAAAAAAGCCCAGGCCCAGATGGTTTCACAGCAGAATTCTATAAAACATTTCAAAAAGACTTACAACCATTATTATTCAAGTAGTTTAGAAGGATACAAACAGAGGGAATTCTCCCAAACTCCTTCTAAGAAGCCAGCATCACCGTATTACCAAAACCAGGCAAAGATACAACCAAAAAGGAGAACTATAGACCCATCTCATTAATGAACACAGATGCAAATATTCTAAATAAAATACTTGCAAATCACATGCAGACCCACATCAAGAAGATCATCCGCCATGACCAAGTTGGATTCATACCAGAAATGCAGGGATGGTTCAATATATGAAAATCAATAAATATCATCAAACATATAAATGGATTGAAAGACAAAAAACATACCATCATCTCAATTGATGTAGAAAAGGCCTTTGACAAAATCCAGCATCCCTTCATACTTAAAGTCCTAGAAGGAATTGGATTGGAGGGACCATTACTTAATGTAATCAAAGCCATATACAGGAAACCCACAGCTAATATCATCCTAAATGGGGAAATGACAGAAGCAGTCCCTTTAAAGGTAGGAACTCGCAAGATTGCCCCCTGTTACCACTCCACTCCTCTTTAATATAGTGTGTGAAACACTTACTAGGGCAATAAAGCAAGAAAAGGAAATTAAAGGAGTTCTAATTGTAAAAGAGGAAGTCAAACTATCTGTTTTTGCTGATGATATGATCGCTTAATTAACGGATGCTAAAAACTCCACCAAAAAAAAAAAACTCCTAGAAATGATTAAGAGCTTCAGTAAAGTGGCAGAATACAAAATTAATCTAGAAAAATCAGTAGCCCTTCTTTACACCAAGAACCAGCAACTGAAGAAGGACTACAAGGAGACCTTTCCACTCACAATAGCCTCAAAAACAATAAAATACCTAGGAACAAATCTAACCAAAGACACCAAATATCTCTACAACAAAAATTTTAAACACCTGAAGAAGGAAATTGAAGAAGACATCAGAAGATGGAAAAACCTTCCATGCTCATGGACTGGGAAAATTAATATATTAAAAATGTCCATTCTACCCAAACTCTTGTACAGATTTAATGCAATCCCAATTAAAATCCCCGAGTTTCTTCACAGGCTTGGAAAAAATACTTAATTTCATTTGGAAAAACAAAAGACCCTGAATAGACAAAGCAACCCTGAGTGAAAAGAGCAATATAGGGGAATCTCTACACCAAACTTCAAATGACACTACAGGGATATAGTCATAAAAACAGCTTGGGACTGGCACAAAAACAGACCTGTTGACCAATCGAACAAAACTGAAGATCCAAACCTGAGCACATACAAATTCAGCCACCTCATATTTGACAAGGGGGCCAAGAAGACACAATGGAGGAAAGGCAGCATCTTCAGCAAGTCGTGTTGGCAAAACTGGATCACCAACTGTAAAAGAATGAAATTAAACCCCTACCTCTCGTCCTGTACAAAAGTCAATTCCACTTGGATCAAAGACCTCAATGTGAAATCCAAAACTCTGGAGGTGATAGAAGAAAAACTTGGCAGCAGACTACAAGACATAGGCATAGGAAAAGACTTCCTAAATCAGACAGCAGCTGTGCACGAATTGAGGTTGACAATTGACAAATGGGTCCTCATTAAACTCAAAAGCTTCTGTACATCAAAAGAAACAATCAAGGAAGTGAAGAGAAAACACACAGAGTCGGAAGAAACCTTCACCAAAGATATGTCTGACAAAGCATTGATTTCCAGAGTATATAAACTACACACACACACACACACACACACACACAAAAAAAAAAAAAAAAAAAAAAAAACCAAGGAAGAAAAAAAATGAATCACTCAAAATATGGAGCAAAGAACTGAACAGAGACTTCACAGGGGAGGATTTAGAGGTGCCTAAGAAACATCCTAAAAAGTGTTCAACATCACTAATAATTAGGGAAATGCAAATTAAAACCATTTTAAGATATCATCTCACTCTGATAAGACTGGCTAGAATCAAGAAAATAAATGATACCAAGTGCTTGAGAGGTTGTGGAGAAAGGGGAAGACTAATCCATTGCTGGTGGGAATGTAAACTTGTACAGTCACTATGGAAAGCAGTGTCTTGGAAGACTCAAAATGAGCTTGCCATTTGACCCAGTCATACCACTCCTGGGTATATACCCACAAGACTCATCTTACTGCAGAAATACATGCACAGATATATTTATTGCAGCTCTGTTCACAATAGCAAAAAGCTGGAATCAGCACAAATGCCCCTCAACTGATGAGTGGGTAGAGAAATGTGGTTCATGTACACAATGGAGTTCTATGCAGCAGTAAAGAAAGACAACATCATACACTTTGCAGGTAAGTGGATGGAACTAGAAGATATTATGTTATGTGAAGTAATACAGTCCCAGAAAAACAAACGATGAATGGTATCCCTCATCTGTGGATGCTAGTGCCAATAACCCAGTTGTAAATATTTCTTGTGGGGAGTGATGCATATTGGAAAGAATAACAACACCAACAACAACAGAAAGAACTAACTGAAATGGTGAATCTGGTGGGGTGGGAGAGTTGGGAGCCGGACATATATTTAATTTATGTGAGTTTAACAACTATCCAAATTTGCCCAAACTTTGTCTACAAAGTAAATGTCATTTTAGGACTTAGTAAAAGTAATAATATCTATATTAAACAGCATTGGTTAAAAGTTTTTAATAAAAACTGTAATACATTTAAGCTAATTGGAAATATAAATTGTTGTCCACATTTGTTTTGGTTGAAATTTGTATAACAACGTCTTTGGGATTAATATATACAAATGTTCTCTATAATTTTTGTGTTGTACAATATCATCTTGTAACATTTCTTTTTACCTGTAGAATAATTTAATTTAAGGAATTAAGTTTGCTTCCCAAATTAACAACATACAATCATCCAAAACAGCTTGGGTAAATTTAATGAAACTTACACATTGATTCCCACCTATAGGTATGTGTGCCGCAACTGCCTTTTTGAGATTCATGGGTCAAAAAATAAAAACCTAAAATAAAAAAGGGGGATAGTTATATAATAAAACTTTTAGTCAATTTTTTTAGTTTAAATCTTAAAACTAACTATGGGAAAAGATTTGCATGTTCCCACAGGTCAAACGTCACCAACTTAATGGCTGAGAAAGAAAAGATACAGCTTTGCATTGTCCAGGATGTACTAAGAAATAACAGCAGAGAAGTTGGACCATCTCAACATTAAAAAGAAGAAAATCCTCAGACTGCTACAGGCATCAAAAATCTCTGTGGATCCTCAGACTGCTACAGGCATCAAACATCTCTGTGGATCCTATTTGTAATAACGTTATAATGAATCCTAATGAAATTTACCTTCCAGGTGCTGCAAAATTTTAATATGAGAGACTTTCTTACCTCCTTTTCATAGAACAAAGAAAAACATGATGGTAATGAAGTCATTCCCTAACTGTAAATTAGAGCCGACTGTTATAGAGGTAATCTCTTATAAAACTGGTATAACTACTTTCTTCAATTGACTAATAGACATAGCAACTGTGAAAGGGATTATTCTCTATTCAGAGCCAAATACAATACTAAAGTCTTTTTAAGCTGTGCAATTAAGCAAAATATATTAATACATGAGAGCTCTGATATCAGCAATGGTTTATTCTGCCAAGGAGATGTTGGCCAGGGGATCCAAGCCCCCCCCCCCAAAAGATAAAGGCTTCTTGCATGTAAACTGGGATGAAGAGAGGTGGTAAGGCCCTGCTGTCGAAAACCTGGTGTAAACATGGGAAAGATGTATTGAGACCACACTTGCAAGTGTACACTTGGTCTCTGGAATGCCAGAGAGTGTTACCAAAGGTCACTAAACCAATAAAGCAAATATTGGTCTCCTTGAGTCAAGCAAGACTCCTCCATCAGCATCAGCTACACCCCACCTGCCTGGAAATACTGTACAGCAGTGGCAGCCATATGTCTGTATATCCCAAATATAATTGGCTAATAGCTCTCTCCTTGGAGGAATAATGCATTTTTGATGCCACAAGTTTACATCCTATAGTGTTTTTTTGTTGTTGTTGTTTTGTTTTGTTTTGTTTTATTGATGCTTTGTGTATTTCATACATCATTTTCCAATTCAGTTCAGGCATATATCCCCTTCCCTTCCCCCCACACCACCCCTACCCATCCCAGATCATGCATTCTGCCATAAGTTTTCTGCATCTTTCTCTGCTTTTTTGTTTTGTTTTGTTTTCATTTTTTTTAACAATAAGTGATAATTTGTGAGTACAAGCATCCTTCATGTAAAACCAATTTGCAAGCAGTTGTGCCCAAACCCACACAGCTCATGGGTCCCACCATCCAGCAGGGAGGGGGGCTTGTATGTTCAATCAAGTTGATCAAATGAGTGTCCAGTCTATATTGTTGTAGTTTCACCATTAACCCAATTGCAGCCCTTACATTCCACCACACCCCCTCTTCCGCAGATTGTTCCCTAGGCTTAGAAAAGGTGCATAGGTGGATGAGAAGCAAAACACTCTACTTTCTCTGGAGCTGATGTCTTGGTCTCTAGTCAGTTCTGGCTGTTTTCTTTCATGGGCTGCCAGCTTGTCCAGGCATAACCTTTAGTGGTTTTAAGCCACAGTAAGACCTTGTCATCTTTTACAGAAAAAACTGTAGTTCATGGATTAGTATACCCTCCAAACATCTGTTTCTATACCAATGTAACTTACCATAATAATTAGTACTGTTTATATGCATGTATATCTAATTTCTTGTGCTTCATTAGTAGGATTGAAAGGTTATTCCTGGATAAACTGTCAACCCATGAAAGGAAACAGCCTGAACTAATCAGAGTCCAAAACGACATCTCCAGATGACCCTTTTCTTAGCCTAGGTAACAATCTGTGGAAGAGAGGATGTGGTAGAATGTAAGGGCTGCAATTGGGATGAATGGTGAAACTAAAGCAATATAGACTGGACACTTATTTAGCCAATATGACTGTACATACAAGCCCCTCCAGCTGGGTGGTTGGAGCCTTGGGCTTTGTGGGTTTGGGCATAGCTTCTTGCAAATTGGTTTTACATGAAGGATGCTTGTATTCACTACTTATTACTTATTGTTACAAAAACAAATAAAAATATTTAGATTAAAAAAAAAAAAAGAATGGACAGAAGGAGCTAGGAGATTCCCTGCTCCTCAAACACTCAAGTACCCCCTAAAGACCAGAACCCCAAACTGACCTTGAGAAAACAAATTTTGGTTAAGATAGAAGGAAAATATAACCAAAACATTGTCAATATATTCCTTTTAAAGCCAGAAATTTGTACCTCCAGACATTAGGCTTAAAGTTTTATAAAATAGTCTGAAACAGTCATGAAACCTTAGATCTTGGCCTTGATTAATAATATAGGGTCACTTCCATCCAAAGGACAAGTCCATTATTGTTGTCAATTAATTCTCAATAATAAATTTTACTCCTTCTTTGCAGCAACTAAGTGGAAACTCATATCGTGACCATTAAAACACCCGGGAAGCAGATTCTGAGTCCAGACATGATGGCCAAGATACAGAAGGAAAAATTTAATAAATGTATGCTTTGAAAGTACTTGTCAAGAAATTCCAATGGATTTTATGTTGGACATTTGAATTCACCCTGCTTTTACTTCTCCTGGTCCCCTGCCTGGACCATGTACCTAACTACTCCTGCCTTCACTTCGCTTTCAGAGGCACTAGTTAAGGATATTTTTTTTCCTTTGGGGAGCTCCTTTATATAGACTCTCTGAATGGAGGATATCCCAGTTGCCCCACCCAACATCCCTTTTCAGCCTGGAAGAAGTCCGAGCAGTTGGAGCCCTGAATCCCTTCTGGGGATTGAGGTCACCCTTTTAAAAGTGTAACATAACTAAATAGGAGCTAGAAATTGGCTAAGCAGTTACAGATAAGACCCGCTAAATTAACCAGAATCTTTCTCAGCTGAGAGCTCATGGCTTCCTGGACCAGGCAGTATGCACTTATCCTTCTGGGATCCCTAAAAGAGTTGGGGGGGAGGAGAGAGAGAGAGGAGGAGAGAGAGAAGAGAGAGAGAGAGAGAGAGAGAGAGAGAGAGAGAGAAATTTCTTACCAAGCTCTGTAGATTGATTCTTTATTTCACCAGAAAGAAATGGAAATCCCCCTGTATTATTTTTCACTTGATTTTGTCAGTCATTTTGTATTGTTCTTGTTTGTCATGTATGCGATAAGAGAAAGTTTTAAACAAAGTTTGAAAATAAAAATATAAAAACGTAAAAAATTTAAAAAATAAATAAAAGAAACTAAACATCAAGAACACAACCAACCCAATTTAAAACTAGGGTATGGAACTAAATGGCGAGGAATGAGTAAATCTGGAATGGGGGAATGTGAGATGTGTGGAAATAAAGTTTCAAAATCTTTAGTCAGCATAGAAATGCAAATGAAATCTACTCTGAGTTTTCACCTTATTCCAGTCACAATGGTCAAAATCAAGTAACAAATAACAAATGTGCTAGAGTGAATGTGGAGAAAGAAGACACTTATTCACTGCTGGTGAGTGTGGAAACTGCTGCAGCCACCATGAAAATTAATGTGCAGTTTCCTAAATAATCTAAAAATAGAACTCCTACATGACCCAGTGCTCTAGTTTCTCTTCTACTGCTGTGACAAAACACTCTGACGGACACCAACTTGGGGAGGAAAGCGTTTATTCAGCTTAAATCTCCTGGGTCACAGCTCATCACTAGGAACTCAGGGCAGGAACCTGGAGGCAGGAGCTGAAGCACAGGCCATGGAGGAATGCTGCTTACTGGCTTGCTCCCCTGGCCCATGCCCAGCCTGACCTCTTAAACAGTACACAACAACCTGCCCAGGGTGGCACCACCCATAGTGGGCTGGTGCCTTCCCACATGCTCGACAATCAAGACAATACTCTACAGATGTGGCCACAGGCCAGTCCAATGGAGCTAAGTCCCCAACTGAGGCTCCCTAAACCCAGGTGTATCAAGTTGACACTAAAGCTATCCAGCACAATTGACCCCTTGTCAACTTGACACACAAAACACATCACTATTAAACCACCACCTTTCCAGTTCTTATCCCCAAAGTATGATGTTAACATTAATCACAACCTAAGACAGTACAACCTTAAAAGCCTCACAGTCCTTAAAATGTCCAAACACTTAAAAGTTCACAGTCTGTTAAAAGTCTCTTAACTGTGGGCTGAAAATCCAAAACAAGTATTGTCTTATTTCAAAGGGAAGAATCAGGCACACTCAAACGAAACCTAAGTCCAGCATAGTAGCTCAAGGCTGGACATCTGGGATTCACTCACAATCTTCTGGGCTCCAAAGGATTTTGGCAGCTCCCCTTCTCTGACTCTGCCATCCGTGGCACACACAGCTCATCTCACAGGCCCAGGCTGACTCCATTCCACACCTGCCGCTGCTCTTAGTGGTCATCCCATGGTCCTGGCATCTCCAAAAAGCCGGGGTCGCCACTGAAACTGAGGCAGCACCTTCACCAATGGTCTCTTCTGACCTCTCCTGGTGCAAAACCACAGCTTCTCTCCATGACCCCTGCAATCCTGGGGTCTTCACTGCAACCGAGGTGCACTTCCACCAATGGTCTTTCCTGACCACTCACAGTGCCAAGCCTCAGCTGCTCTCTGTGACCGCCTCAAATTTCAGCACCAGAACCATATAGGAGACTCTTACACACTACCAAGTCCTGCTTCTGGCTTGAGATGGAGTCTCAGGCCCCTTCTGGAACATACCTTCTGTGTGCTGACCCTGAAGAAATTATTCCCAGAAGATTTCACCACAGTGGTGCTGGTCTCTTGTTACTTACAGCTGATTTTTCAGCCCCATCTAAGCAGCAATTGTCCCAGTAAAGCAAAGAATTCACTTCAGGTTCTGGTCTCTTGTTACTTACAGCTGATTCTTCAGCCCCAACTGACCAGAACCCACAGATTAAACAGTCCTGATGATCTCTGCTTCCCTTTGAAACTAGAAATTTCACAAGCTAGGCCTCCATCTTCTACAACTCCTTCAGCAAAACTGCTCCAAAGTCCATAGCAATGATCTTTAGGCATTCAATGACCTTCCCAGCCCAAAGTTCCAAATGTCTCCACAATCCTTCCCCAAAACACCAAGGTCAGTTCTGTCACAGCAATATCACACCCTCTGGTAACAATTTCTGTTCTAGTTTCTCTTCTATTGCTGTGACAAAACACTCTGACTGACACCAACTTAGGGAGGAAAGGGTTTATTCAGCTTACATCTCCTGGGTTCATCACTTAGGGAGCCCAAGGCAGGAACTCAGGGCAGGAACCCGGAGGCAGGAGCTGAAGCACAGGCCATGGAGGAATGCTGTTCACTGGCTTGCTCCCCAGGCTCATGCCCAGCCTGCCCTCTTATACAATACACAATAACCTGCCCAGGGTGGCCCCACCCACAGTGGGCTGGGCCCTCCCACATGATCAACAATCAAGACAATACTCCACAGATGTGACCACAGGCCAGTCCAATGGAGCAATTTCCCCAACTGAGGCTCCCTCAACCCAAGTGTGTCAAGTTGACACTAAAGCTATCCAGCACACCCAGCAATAACTCTCTCGGTCATTTACCCACCCCAAAACACTATATCTTACCACAGAGTTCATGTTCATTGCTTCTTTATTCACAATAGCCCTGAAATGAAAACAACCTAGATACCTATCAACTGATGATTGAATAATGAATGTATGGCTCATTTACACAGTAGAATATTATTCAGAAGTTGGAAATTATATTATGAAATTTACAGATAAATGGATAGAACAAGAAATAATCATTGTGAGTGAGGTAACCAAACCCAGAAAAAAAGTTGCATATTTTATCATGTGTAGATGTTAGTTTTCATTCTTTAACTACTATGTATGTTTCATTTGGAACACCCAGAGAGGTTAGGAATCTAGAGTGGGACCATGAGGGAGGGGTGGACCTCAAGGGAACAGTGATTGAATAATTTAGTGGGAGAAAGGGGAATATGAAAGACTAAATGGTACTTGGTATGGGAGGACAGTGTAGAGGTGGGAATATGAGAGAAAAGAACAGAAAAGTGAATATTGGGAGGGATAAGTAACACTATATGCATTGTGAAAAATTTATATGAAAACTTACTATTGAAGGTCCTTAAAATATACACATCTACAATATGAAAAGAATGTAAGTAGATTTACCATACATACTAAGGTAGTTTCAATGACCCTAGCATATATCAAAGGCTAGCCCATAAAAGCCTAAATACTAGAAATGGACTTTTTCTTCTGTAATTGTTGGCCAGAAAGAGGGGGTAGAAAAAAATTTAAGAACAAGAGATTATGGGTAATAGCAAGAAGATACTGCTTCACAGGCAGGAGGATAGATACACATGTTAACTCACAGCAATTGCAACACCAATCACAAGACCTGCTCCAGCTGAAGAAAGACAAAACCCCAACAAGGAGTGGTGAGTTGGGCAAAGAGCCATACCCCTGACCGAGGAGCTATTTCCATTTAATAGTTACCAAGACAGGAACAGTCAGCTTTTTGTTTTGTTTTGTTTTTTACGGTGTGACTTGCTAAACCATCATCCAGGCAAGTTCTACACCCACAGTATTTGGGAAACATACATCATATTCAGTAGAGTTAAAGAAACAAAATATGAAGGTGAGAGGGCAGGAAAGTGAGGGTGCGATTAAGAGGAGCCTATGAAGGGGAAATAAGATTGCAAAATACTACATAATATTCTCACAGAATTAATAGAAATATTATTAAAGCAAAACATATAAATATTTAAAAATAATCAACTAATCTTTTCAAAAGAGGATGATGGAAATTCATATCAGCTGTGTGTCTGGATATGGAAATTTAAATTTTATACTCACTCAGTAAAACTATTTTATAAATATTCAGAAATAATACCATGACTAAAATTTAAGCTTTATTTTTAATCAAGGAAATAGAAAACATTGCCAGATGCTGTTACAAAAAGAGTTAGAAAACTTTTCTTTTCCTATTTGCCAAAAAAATTGTATTTATTCAGTAACAGGAAATTCTCATATCTCAGAAAGAGACTTGAAGCTGGAAATTAAGAAAATTTCTGTCCAAGTTAAAATTTTATGTAATGTAAAGAAAACCAAGTATTCTCAAGATGATGTTTTGTGTTGTTTTGTTCATAAGTACAATAAATTTTAGCCCAAAATATGGAAATAAAACACACTAAGCAAATGGCTGGATTAACTTTTCCAGAAGTCAGTATAAATTTTTAATGTACCATTTTGACCATTCCATTGCATTTCACATTCTGACTTCACTATTGATAAGTCACATTTTATCTCACCCTTTTCATTTTTTATAACTTCAGTTGCTACTATGCCTTTGATTTATTAAAAAATATTAGCCATAAATAAATAATTGTTGAATGACAAAATTAAATAGTTCAAAATTTCTAAATCCATTTTATATGATAAAGTAAATGTAATCACTTCTCCCACCAGTATTAAACATAATCAGATTTATGGATGTATAGATTTCACCCTAATATTAATAATCTAAGTTTACAGCCACCAGTCTTCCCCATCACATACTTTCCTTTTGTAGCCTCAACTTTTTCCATGACAATCGGAGATATTTGTTTCTTATAGTCCATTTGGTTGCATATTTTGTAATTTGTTAGTCTCTGATATCCCACAACCAAAATATTTTGAGCTTAGAGTCGGTTAAATATTATTTTGGCATATTATTGGTGGAGCAGATCATGTAAAAAAGAGAATGGGCAGTTGTCCCCAAAGGGCTGTGAGACAGCAAAGAACAGTCATCATCATGGATTTTCAGGACCTAAAAGGCCTTCATCTACCAGGAACCCAAATTAACTTGCAAATAAATTTTCCTAAGAGCATCAAATATGAGCCTAGTCAGCTAATGCCTGAGTTTTACTCATGAGAATCTAGTAGAAAACCTTGCAAAGCCCACTATGCTCTCATTGTGAGATGCCACCTAACAGATTGATATCCTATTTAATGGGCTACATGCATTTGTTTGTAGGAGACATATTATGGGGCAAATTCTTCTTAGAGACATAGTAAGGACCTTAAAAATGCCCAAAGCATAGTTATATATTTGTGCCTATAATGTATTTATTATTACAACAGTATTCATTTTCAACATTAAGCATAAATGTTGCTACTATAGATTTTCTTATAAATATTTAAAATGAGAAATCAAAATGTTTACCAAAATGTTCATTAATCTCATCATGGTAGCTTGCTTTCTTTCTTCCTTTCATTCTTGTATATATTGTACTGAAATTAAACCCAGGACCTCCTAATGTTAAGTAAGTGACCTACAGCTGTGCTACATAACCCAATACTGCATGCTTTTACAGAAAGGATGTACTGTGTTGTTAAGGTTAATTTCAACCTTCTGGATTCAAGAAATCCCCCATTTCTAAGTAGCTGGGACCATGCTTTGCTAATAGTAATACTAATCATTGCCATGGAAATAAATCAAATTATCAACATGTGAATAAGTAAGTGAAATAAGTCTGTCCCATATAATGGACTACTACCTTATTTAGGGGTGGGGGGAAGAGAGTTTCTTACTATATAGCTCTGGGTGTCTTGGAACTCAACTATTTAGATTAGGTTAGCCTTGAAATCAAAGATCCACATGCCTATGCCTCACAGTATGTCTTAGAACAACAAAGAACACCACTCATTTTATAAAATTAGTAAGCTCTCTAGACAGGAGACATTTGCTACAAATTTTCCTCTGAAATACCTGCCAATCCCCAATACTCCTCTCTTTTCTACCCCTCAGATAGCTGTCTAATAATGACTTTTATATGAGAATCAGAGTCAAGTTTATGTAGTCAATGTGATTTTTCCTAACTGTTCTCCTATGCAGAATAGATAACTTTTTTTCCGAGAATTCTACTATGTTCTACACTCATTAATGTGCCATTGGTTATGTCCTATGGTGTTACTTGGTATGTCTAGCTCTTCTTACTAAACTGTGACGCCGTACTTCCCAATGCTGTCAAGACCCTGTTTAATATTCATCTTCGACTCTCCAAGCATGAAGTACAAAGAAGAAATTTGGGGTAGAAAGAAGTCTCAATTGTTATGACCTCATCCTGGTCTTGAATAGGCAGACAGTAATTTAAACTTAAATCATACTACAACAAAGGCATACGTTCCAACAGGTCATGCACAATATTGTGTCATGTTGGGTTGTGGTGAAATTCACTGTGAGCGATACTTGAAATAGTGTGTCTTCAAGTACTGTTCTGTCCACAGTGGGGATATAGAAAGAGCAAATCATGTGCCATTCACTAAAGTTGTTCAGCAATGATTAGGAAAAATAAACAGAAAAGTGACTACACATAATCATACCCAGAAATACACAAGAAGGAAAAAGTACTTGGATTAGAAAAATAATTTGGGAAGTTCTTTAATCAGTAAAGTTTTTCTTTTTACTACTCCCAAGGATTGTATATGTTTGTTTTATTTTAATTAAAAAATATCAATGCCTTATTTCATACCAAAATGTTAAGTTTTATTTTCTCATTAGTAGAAAGCTCTTTATAAGTAGCCTGGGACAGATATGACCAGGAAAATCATAGTAAGTGAATTATTTTAGAAACTGAGAGTATAACATTACTTATTAGAGATAATGCCTATAAAATTTAAATGTGTGGGCTACATGTCCTTTTATCTGAGGATCAGGAAGGCTGCCAACTACATGTGTTTGCTGTGAGTTTCTTCCAGATGGCAGAATAAATTATCTAGCAAAAATACCCATACATCCAAATCTCCTATTAATAAATAATGTTGGTAATACAGTCCTGCTTCTTTATGTGTGCACTTATTTTTGACCCTTTCCCTTTCTTATTAACAATATGAGGTTCTTCTCGAAGAGGGAAAACAGGACTCGACTTTTCAGTTTTAGTGAAAATTCCCTTTATTCTCAGGTGAACACAATGATCATTCCAGTCCCAGTGTAGCTTTTCAGTGCCTTCACTGTCTTCTATTACTGATGAAGTAGGTAGAATCTCAGGTTATATTATTCTGTCAGTTGGACTGATATGCTTAAAATGCACATATATTATCTGCATTACAAGTGACCTGCTCTTCACACTCATGATTGCTTCTTGAGTCTGTGTACAGATATATTGGACTCAACTTGCTACATGCAGAATACATCCTTCCATAGGCACACACACACACACACACACACACACACACACACTCCTTCAGCAATTCTATATTTGAATGATTTATATGTCTAGTTTATTTTTTCATTTATTTTTAAATTTTATATTATGTATTTTTATCTTATTCATTCCTCTTCCCACTTTCCTCCAAGGCCCACTTTCCAAACTCCCTCTCCATCCAATGTTTTGTCTACTTTATTCAAATCCCATTGAGTCTAATTTATGATGCCCATATTCTGTCGTGTATGGCAGTCCACTGGATCTCTCTGACTCTCTCCCAGCAGCTAAAATTGCTAGTAGCTTCTCAGCTACGGGTGAGCTATCTTTCCCATTTGGTATTTTCTTTGGGCTTGCCCATGTCACAACCACTGTGAGGTCATATGTGCCCCTGTCATTAGATATCTGGAAAACATGGTTTCTTTATAGTCATCCACCATCTTTGGCTGCTATTATCTCTCTGTGTCCTCTTGATATGATCCCTGTGCCTTGGGAAGCAAGTGTATGATATAGGTGTCCCATTTAAGGAGGCTATTCCACAGTCTCTTATTCTCTACACCTGGACTGGTTGTGGATCTTTGTGTTAATCACTCTTTCCTGCCAGAGACATCCTTTCTAGAGTTAACAGATGTACTAATCAATGAGTATAACAATAAGACAATAGGTGTTAGATTATTACTGTATGCATTTAGAAAAATAATGGTAGCAGTTTTTCCACTAAGTCCTATGACCTGTCTGACCACAAGTTCTAGGCCCCAGTAATGGCTATCACCTTGTGGAGGGGGGCTCAAAACAAATCAGCGGTTGTGTTTACTCCTACAACATTCTTGGCACTATTGCACCCATAAACATAAGCTGCAGGCTACTTGTTATTCAAGATTATTTTTCTCCTCCAACAGTGTACATAGAAACTCCCAGCGCTATGAAAGCTAGCCGATAGGGATGCAGCTTACAAGTCAATACCAGCATGATTTCTCCATGTTTCTACTTTTAAAGTATGTAGTGTTTACAGTAATGTGCTACTGTCAAGTACTGGAGGTTAACCAAGAACTTTGGCAATAGCCTGCAAAGTTTGGGGATCTATGAGACCTCACTGGCAACCCTCCAAAAGTAGTGATCTATTCCTGGCATTCGGCTTTTTAGTTGTTAACCTGTAGTGTCTCATAGGGAATTTATCACTCCATTATAAGATAACTCCATTTAATTTGTGTTTTATCAGTAGTATGTTTATATTTTTAGGAATTTTCTATAATAGGATTCCACATGATTTTTCCAAAAGGTATTTAGTGTTAGATATGCCATCCTGTGTTCTCTCCTCTGCATTCCCCTCCAACTCCAACCCTGTTTAACCTTTCCTCCTATAATATTCATTTTACTCCATTATATTACTCATGTCTATCTTCCCTCCATTGAACGAGGTCCTATGGTCCTTAGTAATCTCCAGACTTCAATAGATATTCTAAATGACACATACAGTTAAAGAGTGAAAGCTATACCCCAAAATGAGAGAAAACATGCAAAATTTGTCTTTATGGGTCTAGGTTACATTATTCCATATGATTACTTCTAGCTCCATCCATTTCCCTGTTACTAATATAGTTTAATCTTCCTTAACAGTAGAATAATATTCTGTTGTATAAATGTACCATATTTTCCTTATCTAGTAATTTCTAGATGGACATTTTAGGCTATTTCCCAATCTTAGATATTCTATGTAAAACAGCAATGAACGTGGATAAATGGACTTCTGTAGTGGGATATAGATTCCTTGAAGGATATGCCCACATATGGTATAACTGGATCATGAGGTGGATATATATCTAGCATTTAAAGAAAGTTTACTCTGTTGTTCACAGATGTTGCATCAGTTTCCATTCCAACAAATAGTGAATAACTATTCCCCATTACACACACACAAACACACACACACACACACACACACACACACACACCAGAATTTGTCTTAATTTATTTCATCTTGTCATTCTGACTAAGGTAAGATCAAATCTCAAAATATTTGTAATTTCTATTTCTCTGGTGGCTAAGAACATTAGACAATTTAAAAGTCTTTCTCACCCTTTGTATTTCATATTTTGAGAAGTCTCTATTTAGTTTCATGCCCTATTTTTAAGTTGATCTTCCATTTTTGACTCAAAGATATTGAAAGTTAATGTTAAACTTCATACAGAAATAAAATTACCCAGGATAGCTGAAACAATCTTGAATATAACAAAAAAAAAACCTGGATAATAACTGCTAGAGCTATCCATCATCATAGGTTTCAATATACATTACAGAGACATGGTTATTAAAATATAGCATAGCATTGGTGTAAAAAATAGAAACATTGATCAATGTAAGAGAATAGAGGACCCACATATAAGCCAACACTAATAAGGCTATCTTATTTTCAACAAAGAGACCAACAATGCACACTGATGAAAAGATAGTATCTTCAAAAAACTGTGCTAGTCAAACTGAATAGCTACTATTCAAAAGGGATAGCTATGTGTAGAAGAATGAATATACGTTCTTATATCTCACCCAGCACAAATTTCAATTCAAAGTGGATCAAGAATCACAACATGAGACTCCATACCCTGAATCAACTAGAAGAGATAGTGGACAATGCACTTGAACTAGACACAGGAAAGGTCTTTCTGAACATGACCCTTAATAGCATAGGAATTAAGAGCAACAATTGATAAGTAGGAGCTCATGAAAATAAAAAGCATTCTGAATGCATGATCTGGGATGGGGTGGGGGTGGGGGGAAGGGAAAGGGAAATATGACTGAACTGAATTGGAAAATGATGTATGAAATGCACAAAGCATCAATAAAAAAATGTTAAAAAAAGAAAAGAAAAAGCATCCAGATAGCAAAGTATAGCATCATTGAAGTGAAATAGCTGTCTACATAATGGGAAAAATCCTTTGTTTCCTGCTATATATGTGGCAGATTGTTGATAACTACAATATATACTTTTTGTACAAGATTATGTTACAAATTGAACCTAGACTCCTGTCCCCCTCCCAACCCCACCACCACCAGATTCACCCTTTCTGTAAGTTCTTTGATGCAGTCTTTTCTGGTGTTGGTGCTGTTGTTCTTTCCAATATGCATCACTCCCAACAAGAAATGTTTACAGATAGGTTATTAGCACTAGCATCCAGAGATGAGGGATACCATTCATCCTTTGTTCTTCTGGGACTGTGTTACTTCACTTAACATAATATCTTCCAGTTATATCCATTTACCTGCAAAGTTCATGATGTTGTCTTTTTTTACTGCTGCATAGAACTACAATGCATGGATGTACCACATTTTCTTTATTCACTCATCAGTTGAGGGGCATATGGGTTGGTCCCAGCTTTTTGCTATTGTGAACAGAGATGCAATAAACATAGTTGTGCATGTATCTCTGCCATAAGAAGAGTCTTGTGGGTATATACCCGGGAGTGGTATGACTGGGTCAGGTGAGAAGCTCATTTTGAGTCTTCCAAAGGTTCTCCACACTGCTTTCCATAGTGGCTATGCAAGTTTACATTTCCACCAACAATGGATGAGTGTTCCCGTTTCCCCACAACCTCTCCAGCACTTGATATCATTTGTTTTCTTGATCCTAGCCAGTCTTGTGGGAGTGAGATGATATCTTAAAGTGGTTTTAATCTGCATTTCCTTAATTATTAGCAACATTTAACACTTTTAAAGATGTTTCTCAGCCATCTCTAATTTCTCACTTGTGAAGTCTCTGTTTAGCTCTTTGCTCCATCTTTTGAGTAATTCTTTTTCTTACTACTTTATTTTTTGAGTAGTTTACATACTCTGGAAATCAATGCTTTGTCAGATGTGTCTATGGTGAAGGTTTCCTCCCACTCGGTGGTTTTTCTCTTCACTCCCTTTGATTTAGGAAGCCTTCTAAAACACCTATGTCTTGTAGTCTGCTGCTAACTTTTTCTTCTATTGCCTTCAGAGTTTGGGGTTTCACGCTGAGGTCTTTGATCCATCTGGAATTGACTTTTGTACAGGGTGAGAGGTAGGGGTTTCATTACATTCTTCTACAAGTAAGGATCCACTTTTGCCAACACCACTTGCTGAAGATGTTGCCATTCCTCCCTTGAGTCTTCTTGGTCCCCTTATCAAATACGAAATGGCTAAAATTGTATGTGCTCAAGTTTGTATCTTCACTTTTGTTCCATTGGTCAACAAGTCTTTTTTTGTGCCAGTACCAAACTGTTTTTATGACTATAGCCCTGTAGTATAGTTTGAACTCCAGTATAGAGATCCCATCTGTATTGTTATTTTCACTCGGGGATGCTTTGGCTATTCAGGGTCTTTTGTTTTTCAAATGAAATTAAGGACTATTTTTTCCAAGCCTGTGAAGAAATTCTTGGGGATTTTAATTGGGATTGCATTAAATCTGTACAAGAGTTTGGGTAAAATGGGCATTTTTTACTATATTAATTTTCCCAATCCATGAGCATGGGAGGTTTTTCTACATTCTGATGTCTTCTTCAAATTCCTTCTTCAAGGATTTAAAATTTTTTTGTAGAGATCTTTGGTGCCTTTGGTTAGGTTTCTGCCTAGGTATTTTATTGTTTTTTGAGGCTATTGTGAGTGGGAAGGTATCCTTGAATTCCTTCTTCTGTTGCTTGTTGTTAGTGTAAAGAAAGGCTACTGATTTTTCTACGTTAATTTTGTATCCTGCCACTTTACTGAAGCTGTTAATCATGTCTAGGAGTTTTCTGGTGGAGTTTTTACCATCCCTTAAGTAAACAATCATATCATCAGCAAAAAGGGTTAGTTTGACCTCCTCTTTTCCAATTAGAACTCCTTTAATTTCCTTTTCTTGTCTTATCACCTTAGCAAGTGTTTCAAGCACTATATTGAAAAGGAGTGGTGATTGGGGGGGTAGCCTTGCCAAGTTCCTACCTTTAAAGTGAATGTTTCTGTTGTTTCCCCATTTAGGATGATATTGGCTGTGGGTTTCCTGTATATGGCTTTGATTACATTGAGGAATGATCCCTCCAATCCAATTCCCTGTAGAACTTTAAGCATGAAGGGATGCTGGATTTTGTCAAAGGCTTTTTCCACGTCAATTGAGATGATTGTGTAGTTTTTGTCTTTCAGTCCATTTATATGTTTGATGATATTTATAGATTTTTGTATGTTGAACCATCCCTGTATTTATGGTATGGCTCCAACTTGGACATGATGGATGATCTTCTTGATGTAGGTCTGTGTGTGATTTGCAAGTATCCTATTTAGAAGTTTTGCATCTGTGTTCATAAATGAGATGGGTCTATAGCTCTCCTTTTTGTTTGTACCTTTGTCTGGTTTTGGTATTGGAGTGATGCTGTCTTCATAGAAGGAATTTGGGAGAATTCCCTATGTTTGTATCCTTCTAAGCAGTTTGAGTAATAATGTTTGTAAGTCTTTTTGAAATGTTTTATAGAATTCTGCCATGAAATCATCTGAGCCTGGGCTTTTTTTAGTTAGGAGATTTCTTATTACATCTTCAATTTCTTCATATATTATGGGTCTGTTTATGTTGTCAATCTCTTCTTGGTTGAGCTTTGGTGATTCCCAGGATTTCAGATATTCATCCATTTCTTCTAGGCTTTCAAACTTAGTATAGTATAGGTTTTTGAAATATTCCTGTATAATTGTCTAGATCTTTTCATTGTTTGTTGTGATAGTTCCCCTTTCATCATGTATGCTACTGACTTGGAGTTGTTCCTTCTATCTTTTGGTTAACTAAGCTAGAAGTCTATCTTGTTTATTCTCTCAAAGCACCAACTTTTGTATTCATTGATTTTCTGTATGCTTTTCTTTATTTCTATTTCATTGATTTCTGCTCTTTTTTTTTTTGTTATTTCTTCCTGTCTGCTGCGTTTAGGGTTCATTTGTTGTTGTCTCTCAAGTGTATTTGCCTGCAGCATTACGTCATTCACTTGTGCTCTTTCTTTTTTGTTTGTTTGTTTGGGTTTTTTTGTTTTGTTTTGTTTTGATTTGTATGTACTCAGGGCTATAAACTTCCCTCTTAGGACTGTTTTTAAAGTGTTCCATAAGTTTTGTTGTGTTGTATTATCATTGTCATTCAGTTCCTGGAATGCTTTTATTTCTTTCTTTATTTCTTCCTTGACTCATTCATTATTCAAGAGAGTGCTGTTTAGTCTCCATGTGTTCTTGTAGGTTGTAAGGCTTATCCTGGTGTTGATATTGAGCTTTATTGCACTGTGGTCTGAAAGAATGCATGAAATTATTTCATTCTTTTTGTATTTGTTGATTTTTTTTCTGTGTCTCAGGTATGTGGTCTGTTTTGGAGAATATTCCCTGGGGTGCTGAGTAAAAAGTGTATTCTCTGGTGTTTGGGTAGAATATTTGGTAAATGTCTGTGAAGTCCATTTGTTGTATTGTGTCATTCAGTTCAGATGTCTCTCTATTTAATCTTGTCCTGTTGATCTGTCCAAAGGACTTAGTGGGGTATTAAAGTCCCCTACTATTAATGTGCTGGGTTAATCTGTGCCTTGTTGTGCTGAAGAATTGTCTTTATATAGTTTGGCACATATATATTCAAGTTTGTGAGTCTTCATGGTCAATTGTTCCTTTGGTAAAGATGTAATGACCCTCTTTGTCTCTTTTGTTTACTTTTACTTTGAAGTCCATTTTGTCTGAAATTAAAATAGCAACACCTGATTTCTTTTTGGTACCATTTGCTTGGAATATTTTTCCCATCCCTTCACCTTAATTTGGTGCCTATCCTTGAGATTGAGATGGGTTTCTTGTAGACAGCATATAGATGGGTTTTGTTTCCTAATCCAATCTCCCAGTCTATATCTTTTGATTGTGGAGTTTAGTCCATTAACATTTAAGGTTATAATTGAAAGATGCATGCTGCTTTCTTTCACCTTATTATCTATTTGCATTTTAAGTCTCGGTTTCTACTTCTGCAGTTATGTTTTTATTAGTTTCTCTTTCTAGGTGCTTGGGGATGGTTGCTCCTCTCTTCTGTCCTTTGAATTGCTTCGAATATTTTCTGAAGAGTTGGTTTTCTGGGGAGATGTATTCTATCATCTTGTTTATGTCATGGAAGATTTTTCTCTCTCTTTCAACTATATTAGACATTTTTTTCTGGGTATAATAACCTGTGTTAGCTTCCATAGTCTTTTAACACTGGGAATGCTTTTCTCCATGTTCTTCTTGCTTCCATGGTTTGTGCTGAGAGGTCAGTCATAATTCTGATGGGTTTCCCCTTATATGTGACTTGTTTTTCTCTTGTGGCTTTCAGAATTTTGTCTTTGTTTTGGTCGTCTAGCATTTTAACTATGATATGGCGTGGGGAGTTTCTTTTCTGATCTTCTTTGTTTGCAGTTCTATGTGCTTCTTGTATTTGTATGGGTTTGTATTTTTTTAGTTTGGGGAAATTTTCACCTATTATTTTGTTGAGGATCTGATCAATACTATTCTCTTGGGATTCTTCTCCTTCCTATATTCCTATGATGCAGAGGTTTGATCTTTTCATAGTGTCCCATATTTCCCGATTGTTCCACTTTTGTGTATTTCTAAATTTTTCATAATCTTGATTGGAGCTTTTTAGTTGCTCTGTGTTATCTTCCAGGTCTTATATTCTTTGTTCTGCTTCCTGCATTCTATTTCTGAAGCTTTTTCCATTCTTTCTTCTTGTTTGGATGCGTGTTCTCTTTGCTTTCTCATTTCATCCTGTGATTTCCTTATTATTTTCTCTTCTTTTTGGAGCTTCTCAATCTCTTCTTGGTGCTCCTTACATCCCTGGTTGGCTTCCTTTTTCAATGTTTCCACTTCTTTCCCATGTTTGTCATTTTCTCCCTCTAGTTCTTTCTGGAGTTTGTCATTCTCTCCCTTTAGTTCTTTCCAAAGTCTGTCATTGTCTCCCTCTAGGTCCTTCTTCAGTTTTTTATTCTCTCGCCTTAGTTCTCTGACTTGTTCTTTATATTCTTTAATTTCTCTGAATAGGTCTTCAGTTGTTCCTCTGAGATCTGTTTCTTGGGTCATCCCCAGGGAGATCCCACTGTAGTAATCTTCTACAGGGTTGGTAGAGCTTGGTGTGGAATTATCCTGCACCTTTCCCATGTTGTCTCTTTGTCCGTGCAAAAAATCCACTTGGACACTCTCTCAGCAATTCCAGTTTGGGGAGGGGGTGAATATGCTTGACTTAGCCTGTGCCCCGGTACTCTGTACTTCAGGTATTCCTGGCATGCCCATGATCTAACTACTGCACACTCCTTGTTTTTATTTTTTTAACATGTATATTAGAAGTAAACTTTCCTGAACAAAAACGGAATTTTTTTCTTCCTGCCTGGTTGCTGTAGTGGATACTTCCTACACTCTGTTGAATAGAGTCCATGTATATAAAATACCCTTGCCTGGAATATGATCTTAGAAAACACTTTCAGATAGCCATCATTGAATGGTGATGCAGTATTGCTCATGGGCTTTACATATAGAGCATAAAAAATATCATTTCTGTGAAAATCTTGCACATAACATGGTGCCATTTTTATTATCATTCATATCAGATAAAAGAGAGAGATGCTAAATAAAATTTTGGAATGAGAATATCATATTGTAAGAAAATTAAGATATTATTTTTAGTATAAGTAAAAATAGAAAATTACACTGTTTCTAATCAAAGCTCACTGTCATACAAGTATATATTTCCCCTAATTGATTACATTTCCCCTAATTAAATACATGAAACAGGAGGGTAACATTATAAGAAAATGCAATTCATATAAAACTACAATCCAGAAGACATTACAAAGAGTTGCTCAAATCACAAAATAAAACTTTCCAAAAAGTAAAAAAAAAAACAAAACAAATGATTGAACATAGTACTGAATAATGAGTCAAATTGTGAAAAAAGTTCTAATTTTATTTCAAGTTACCTAGGTGTAATACATAAGATAGCTTGTACATATATTTAGGAAAGAAAATATGCTTAAATTTGTTAAATCAGATAAATTATTTTTGAAAAAGGAAATAGGATATTGGCCATTAATTAAAGAATAAAATTGTGAAGTTACCAGAAACACAATGCACAACAGAAATTCTTTATCAATATCACAATGTTTTTACATGTTTTAAAATTATTTGATTATTCATATACAAGTTTACAAATTAAAAATCATAACTGATAATGAAGATAATTTCACCCCAGAACATCCATGGCCCTTATTTAAAGTTTAGTAAGCAGCTGACATCCATCTGAAAATGTTATTGCCATATAACAGAATATATTGTCACAAAAAGTTTCCCATGATACAAGAAAATGTTTGATTAACATGCCATTAAAATGATTAAGGGTATTTATAATAGTTGTACTCATAAAAATTATTTGTTTAAGCCCGTAATTGTGCTGCACACCTTTAATCCCAGCAATCAGCAGGCAGAGGCAGGCGGATCTCTGTGAGTTCAAAGCCAGCCTGGTCTACAGAGCAAGCTCTATGACTTAAGGGAGACCCTGTCTCAAAAAATATTTGTCCATAGTACAAAATATTATATTCTAACTACTGGACATCATTAAAATTTTTTCCATATGGGTTAAGTAGGAGTGAGAAGAAAATAATAAAATAAAATTTAGAGTATGTATGAAAATATCATAATAACTTCTGCCATAAGAAATATCTCTCAACAAGAATGATTAATTCTTACCATGTAAAAAGATTAAAATTTTCCAACTTTCTAATTAAGAATTACACATGACTAAAAATACATGAAACAGGAGGGTAACAACATTATGAGAAAATGCAATTGGTATAAAACTACAATCCAGAAGACATTACAAAAAGTTGCCCAAATCATAAAAAAAAAATTTCCAAAAAGCAAAAAAAATACATATAATTGAACATAGTACTGAATAATGAGTCAAATTGTGAAAAAAAATTCTAATTTTATTTCAACTTATCTGAAAGCAATACATAAGATAGCTTGTACATTTATTTAGGAAAGGAAATATGCTCAAATTTGTTAAATCAGATAAATTATTTTTGAAAAAGGAAATAATATATTAGCTATTAATTAGAGAATAAAATTGTGAAGTTACTAGAAACACAATGCACAACAGAAATGCAAGAAAAACATGCTCACAAGCAAAATAATGCATTGGTTTAGATGGATGCTTGAATATATAATGAATAAATAACTGCATTTGCACAAGATCTCTGTATTAGTTACATTTCTGTTGCTTACATGCTGTTCATGCTGAAACACCAGGAGCAAGGCAAATCACAGAAAGAATTGTTTATTTGGGCTTACAGTTCTGGGAGGATGAGTTTATAATGACAGAGAGGTATCATGTTCACAGAGGTATCTGAGGCAGAAAGGTGAGTGCTCATCTCAACAACTCACAGGGAGCAGGAGGAGCAAGATGGAAGTGAAACATGGCTATGTACTCTCAAAGCTCACCTCCCAGTGACATGTTTCCTCCAGCAAGCTTCACCTCTTAAAGGCTTCATGACCTTACCCAAACACTGTCAGGATGCCCTGGCCACCATTCAGTCACAGCAATTCCATAATGCAAAATACATTTATTTCAAATTTAAACATTCCTATAGTCTAAATTCTTTTCTGAGGTTCTTGGCAATAGCTTAGCTGTAAACTCCTGTATATTCACATAACAAATTACATATTTTCAATATATAACAGCACAGAATAGAGATTACCATTTCATAATGGAGGAATGAGGACAAAGTGAGGAAATTTTGAACCAAAACAAGACCAAAAACCAACAGGGCACACACCAAATCCTGTAGCTCCGTGTCCATATCTGAGATGTTAGTTCCAGAGGCCTTTGATGTCTCCTCTCCTCAAGGTTTGCTGCCTATCACATAAGTCTCTTTCTTGGGTTGGTTCCACTCTTGTAGGCAGCTCTCATAGTGAGAAGTGTCATGCCTCTGGCACCTCCAATATCATGGGGTCTCCTCTGCAATCCAGACTTCACTTTCAGTTTCCCACAATGGCCTCCCAGGGACTTCTTTAGATAGAAACTCTCCTAATACATGTTTCTTGGGCTCAGCAGTTCTTTGAAACCCTGTAGGAAAAATGGTGACCCTTCACTCTTACATTGTTCAGGCTTCCAAAAGCAGTTTCACTTGGAGGACAATGACAAATTGAGCTGACAGCTTAAGATGGATCCCTACTCCCTTGAGTCACATTAGCAGCAACTTTTGTTTGTTGTAGTTTTTTAGGAGAAGAATTCGTCTTAGACTCTCCCTTCACAAGTTGGAAACTTAGCTGGGTGTGGTCTTTCCAGGAAGGCACTCTTCCTATTGCTGTTCTGCAGAGTAGGAGGAATGTCCTTAGTGATGCAAATTTCTGCAACACTTACAGCCTCTCTTCCAGAACATTCTTTTATTAATACATTAAGCTTCCTAGTGCTCTTTTTCTTCTCAAATTACATTTTGTTTCTTTCCACTTCACATGCTTTTTTATCATTTAGACCTGTATAAGGGTCACCACTTATAAACATACCACAGATTTACCATTATGCTGTCTTGAAATGTTCTCTCCTAAAGAAATTACCCATTATTTTTCAATTTAGCCTCAATCACTCAAGTTCTCAGGACACAGTCAGTGAAGGACAGCTTCTTTGCCAAAACAGCACATGAATCTCTAATCCAGTTGCTATTTAAGCCCTGGCTTCCCTCTTCCTCTGAAACATCTGGAGACAGACTTCTATTAAAATAACTCATTAGATGTGCTTACACTATGCAATCACTTTTCTAGTCCAAGGTTCCTAAATTGCCCATAGTCTTCTAAAAATCACCAGGGACATTTCTTCACAGTAACAACTGACTCTCTTATACCAAAATCTGTGTAGTCAAGGTTTTTGCTTCTGTGATAAAACACCATTGTGGGTATTTGTCTAAAATATCACATGTGGCTGCAATCCACATGATGTTCTTCCCTCCCAGAACCAGGCTTGCAGCTTCACAAGGCTACAAGCTTTAGATTTGTCTCCTGCTGGCAGGCTAACAGTTCCTAGGCTGAGCTTCTTGTAAAGAGGGGGGAGGGAACCATGAGAAGTCACTGAAGACAAAGAAAACAGACTCAGAGAGACCAGGAGAAAGACTCTGCTTTATTCATGCCAGCAATGTGTTTATATACTAAAAGCTACTGTGCTCTGGGAAATGAAGTGGGAGACAGGAGGAAGGGCAAGGCAAGCCACCTTGGCTCCTACTGGGGCCAGCAGAGCTCCTGTTTGTGTAAATGGTAAACTAGAGGTGTGACATTTTGCTCAATATCTTGAAGGATGAGGCCATTAGGATCTGGAACTTTGCAGAGATAGGCGAGACAGGAAATACTTTGATATACTGACCTCACAGAGCTACAGATAACTCACAGAAGCAACTTAAATGCCCACAGAGATATCAAATAACTCACAGAAGACCTGGGACAGAGTCTGCAGTTCCCTACCTCAAGGCAGACAAAGTCTCATTCCTACACACCATGTCATAGGAAATTTATGGGAGGAAGAAAGTTGATAGTCCATAGTGGTGGGGAGGCATGGCAGCAAGATGTAGACATGGCAGAAAGCAGGAAATTGAGAACACCTGTTGAACTGAATGAGGAGAATCAACATACCCTAGAAGGTTCTTAGGGACATTCATAAAAATATTTAAGAATGGACCAAATGGTGGCTTTAGGACAATTCTATCAGAATTTTAAAGAAAAATCCTGAAGACAGGCAAGTGGGAATCTCAGAAACGACCTTGAGGAGAATGGCAAGCAGTGGCAAGGAAAAAAAAAAGCCACAAGGCCATTCAAGCTAAAGCCTACATGGTGGTAAGACACATGGCTGACTCATAGATACATGGAGGGAGAAGGAAGCTTGAGAATAAAAGTAAAGATATACAAGATGCTAAGGAAGGCCAAAGCATTAAAGAAGCATGTTTAGAAAAGGGTAAGAAGAAGAAAATAAGAGATTAGGCTTTTCTGAATAATTCAGAAAAAGAGGTCCTACACGCCTGTGCCTGGATTCAGAAACACTACACTGGGAGGTGGGACTCCAGGCAGGCAACATTCACTATCTTTTTAGCATATTAGGTATTCCACCCATCTATTTAGTATAACTTCAGATGAACCTACCTTCCTAGGGGTGGTCCCATGACCAGATAACTGGGTGGCCACATGAATGATGAATACCCAGTGAAACTAGAAAGGTAGACTACAGATTTTATAGTATTTACCAGCCAATATTATGGGTATATATACTACTGTAATTCAACACTCATAAGGAGCAGAGAGAGTGAAACTGGAAGAGGGATCAGGCTATAAAACTTTAAGCCTGGCCCCAGTAGCATGCTTGCTCCAGCCAGGCCACACCTCCTAAATGTTCCATTGCTCTTCCCAAACATCACCTCCTACTGAACAAGTGTTCAAATATTTGACCTATGAAGAACAAGTCCCATTTAAATATCCACAAATATATCTTTGGTATGATGCCATATTTATAAAACTGAAGACTGAAGAAAGTTTAACTGTCATGTTTAGAGATAAATAATAAAATAGACACAGCTATGGTCTGAGAGATACAAGGAAGATCAATATAATAGATAATAGTTCTAGAATAAGCATGTGATGTTATTGGGAGGAAGAATGAAAGTATTTTTCAAACTGATAAATATTTTTCATGTAATAGCTTCACACACATTACACAGTGTATCAATTTGTGTGCAATAAATATATATCTAGGATATTTGAAAGAAAATATTCTAAGTTTTAGAATAGGTAGGTACAGAATTTACCAATGGTTCAACATTTTACATATAACCATATCTAGCAATACTCATGCAGGCACAGGAAACAATGAGATAACCAGGTAAGTAGAAATAAAACAATTGGGTAAGTGAATTGCCCACTGTTTAAAAGGTTTGCTACATAATAATGAGAAACTGGGTTCAGATACTCAGCACTCATGTAAAATCAAGCATGGCGGAATGTCTGGAAACACAGTGTCTGGGTAAACACAGTGTCTGGTGGTTTGAATGACAATGTTGTCTAGAGGCTGTAAGGATGTGGACACTGGTCTCTAATTCCTGGTGCTGTTTGAGGAGAGTCATGGAACCTTTAGAAGTTGTGGCCATGCTATAGGAAGCATGCCACTAAGGGTGGGTTTTGAGAGTATATAGCCATGCCACCCACTTCCAGTCTCTCTCTCTCTCTCTCTCTCTCTCTCTCTCTCTCTCTCTCTCTCTCTCTCCTGTGCCTGCTTGAAGAAAAGAACACCTCAAAAATCTGTTCCTACCACACCCACAGAAAGAAATAGAAGACCAAGTTTTAGGGTCATTCATGTGCTATTCATAATTACATAGGTGTAGGAGTGGTCTTTGTGGGGTCATGGTGCTTAGAAACTGTGCTCACAACTCAGCAGGATGTCAAATACATATAGTTAACTAGAAAAATGCAGGGTACAAGACATTTTAAAAACAAAATATTTTGTTTTAAAAATAATTTATAAACTTTTTGTTTATTTTGTATGCCAGATATTAACCTAATTTAAACTTCTTCCCTCATCCACAACCCCCATAACCTCATCCACTGGATTTCATTTTATATATATATATAATATAGTATGTATATATAAATATTAAAATTATAAACATAAACCACAAAACCTGGCTTACAATTATACATGTGTGTATATATAAAAAATATTTTTTAAAAAAAAATATATATATCCAAAATTAATACCAAAGATAAAAAATACCAGAAAATAATTATACAAAATATATATACAAATGATATTTACCAATATTATAATATTTATATATATATATGTTTTTTTTAAATTTTTAAAATTTGATTCTATTTGTTATTCATATATGATATATATCTATAAATTAAATAAAATTATAATATATTAGTATTTGGTCTTTTTTCTGTAATATATTTTAAGTCCTATCCAATCAAGTATTTGTTACCAGATGTCCCTCTAGGCAAGTTCATCCACTGTACTCTAGTCAGCTTATCTTAGTCACTTCCCTAAACATCTACTCTCCCTCACCCAGCACAAATCAGTTGCCAAGAGTTCTTCTGCATTCTGAGGAACTGCTGCCTATTTCCCTCAGTTTATACTAGGTTTTTGTCTGATTGAGACAGCATGGCTCTTGTGCTGTCACCATAATTACAAGTTCATAAGAGCAAGTTCCCAGTGCCCTGAAAGCCTCTCTTTCCTTATGTTCATTAAAAAAAAAAAAAAAGTGATGCACAAAGAAGGCCACACTGGCTAAGTTTTAGAGAACACTTTCTCTTCTTTAAGGAAGTGATGTTAGATAGGTTGATCAAGCTATTGTCACATAGAGGGACAATTGGTTACATAAAGTTGATTTGGTAGGCTTTAACATATGTGAAAGAATACATAAAATCTGGTGGACAGAGGCTACGGGGAGTGTGCAGAGGTGGTATAAATATGATTAAGATATATGGCATAAAATATCAAAAATTCAAAACAGACACATATTGAAAGTAGCTATAAAAAATACTAAGATCCTTTGATTAAAAATAAGCAAAATTCAACAGCAAATGTAATTCAGGACTGCTGAAATAGTTTAAGAGGTAAAAACACTTGAATCTAGGCCTGAAAACTTGAGTTCTGTCCCCAGAGCCTCAAGATGGCAGGAAGGAACAGACTCTAGAAAAATCACAGCAGGTGGCAGGAGGGAACAAATCCATAAATCTCTGTCTTCGAATTACCACATTGCTTGATTGTATCTGCACTCACACCCACAGACACACACACACAATAAATTTGTAAAGATGTAATTTTAATGTGTGGTGTTGGGGGGTGGGAGTGGAGCTTACAGTTCAGGCACACGCAGCAGCCAAAAGAGACCATGAGATCCCTAGAAGCTGGAATAAGAACCAATGTGAGCCACCAGACATGGGTTCTGAAAACTGAACTCTGGTTCTCTCCAAGGGCCATGTGTGCTTTGAACCAATGGATCATCTCTTTCATACACCCTTAAAATAAACATTTGTCCTCATGTTATTTATCATTTAGTTTCAATAAGGTGAAAACATTTTGAATTTAAATAAATATATCTACAACTTATGTATTGTTTTTGTATACACATGCATATATATATATATATATATATATGTAAATTTTCTCAAAAGCAGAGCCATTAAGATACACACATTTGCTATAAGGAAACTGGCTTACATGATTATGGAGGCTCAGAAGTGAAAAGTCTACATTTATTCAACTGGAAACCCAAGGAAGCCAATGGTATATTTCCAGCTTAAATGTAAAAGTCAGAGGTGCAGAATGACTGATGGAGTTCCAGGTAGCATCTATGTCTGGAGGCAGGAAAATACTGAATGTCTAACTTGAATTCAGTCAGGGAAAGATTGTTTTACATTTCTAGTCAAAAAACCTTTCCAGAAAGCTAGAAGTACAACAGAGTTTTCATCACACAATTCTCCACAGTAATAAACTTCTATGTTGGAATCCATAATCTTTGACTTTCATAAATCAAATAAGATCACACTTATATAAATATTCAAAATTTCTTCCAAGGCAGTGCATTAACAAGTGGATTAAAATATAATTAAAGGACTCAGAATGTAGTGACAGGGCACTTGTCAAGCCTACTTTAGACTAGGATTCTTGCCTCAGAATTGAAAAACACAATTGATAGTACCCCACCTCCCACCTCCCTCTTTTTTTTTTTTTTCGGTTTTATGTTTTGACCTATAGATGCCTAAGTTGTATTACACATACCATAAACAGGGGCCAAGGCATAGCTTTCATAAATTTACCCAACTGTTTTCTCATTCACTGTTGCTACTTATTTGGGAGGAAATTTAAGCTTAGTTCCTTTAAATTGTCCTACAAGTAAAAGAAGTGTTATAATGTGAGCTGTTATTCAGAAAAAATATATAGGCCATTTGTATACCTTACCAGTACAAATGTATATATAAAACCAATTAACATTTTATATTCCAATTAGTTCAGTTGTATTACCATTCCACCAAAAACTACACCTAAATTTAACTAATCTAAACAATTGCACTAAGCCTTAAAATATCCTATACTTGGTGGATAAAGCTTGGGCAGAGTTGAGTACCTGCAAATAAATTTTCCCCAATAAACACTTTGCTCTTAAACCTATATGACTGGACTATGACTTCTACTATTTGGGAAGTAAGAATTTAAGCTTAATTCCTTTAAATTGCCTACAAGTAAAAAGTGTTACACTGTGATGTTGAGTATTTCAGAAAAAATATAGAGTCCAACCCAATACAAACATAAATAAAACACCTAGCATTTTATTTCCCAGTTAGTTCAATGTCAGTATCTAGCTCCTTTTTTTTTTTTTTTTTTTTTGCACAAGAATCTTCATATAAACCAATTTGCAAGCAGTTGTGCCCCAGCCCACACAGCCCAAGCTCCCACTATCCACTGGAGGAGCTGTGAATGTTCAAATCGAGTTAATCAAATAAGTGTCCAGACTATATTGGACATAAGTTTTACCATTCACCCCTATCGCAGCCCCTACATCTGGGATACAATGGAAAACTCTGTGTTCCAATCCTATTGATAAATTTTCAATTTTTGTGATCTTGAAACTAACAATGAGAGAGGAGAATTTTATGTTCCCACAGGTAAAAAATCACCCAATCTAAAATGCCTGAAAAAATACGACTTATGGCTGTGCAGTGACTGGGGAATGCCAGCAGAGAGGTTGACCCACCTGAACATTAAGGAATGAGGAACCTCAGACTGCCTGAGTCATGGACACTGAGCATTCTCTGAATAATATTGGGGTTGACTGTTTATAATGGACCCTAATGAAGTTTAACCTTCCAGGGTGCTGAGAAACCTTCCTACTCTCCCCCTTTTTTTTGGAAAAAGAAAACCATGATGGTAATGAAACCACTCCCTAACTGTAAACTAGAGCCAACTGTCACAGTGGTAATTTCCTGTAAAACAGGCATAACGTATTAACTAATTGATAGGCATAGGAACTGTGAAAGATATTTCCCTAACTAGAGCCAAATTCAATAGTAAAGTGTTTATAATTGTGAATTAAGCAAAATATATTACTACAGAGAAAGCTCTGCACTCAGCAATGATTATTCTGCCTAGGAGTGTTGGTTAGGGGATTCAAACCCCGCTCCCCCCAATTTATAAAGGCCGTTTGCCTATAAGTGGGATATATGCAAGGAGAAAGCAGTAAGTCCCTGTTGTCAAAGACCTGGTGTGAAGCATGAAAAATGTTATGAGACGTCACTTGCTAGTGTACAACTGGCCTCTGAAAAGGCTAGAGAGTGTTACCAAGGGCCACTAAAATTCAACAATATTGTCTCCTGAGACAAGCAAGACCTCCATCAATATCAGCTACCCTCAACAGCCTGGAGATACTGTGCAACAGTCGCAGCCAAGGTGTCTATATATATCCCAAATTCTATTTGGCTATTGGCTCTCTCCTTGGAGGAATAACTCACAGCGGATTGCCACAGAGCTTGTGTCCTCAGGTGGTTGGGGCAATGTTGTGAGTCACAGTAAGAACTTGTCACCCTTTATAGAGAACACAGTTTGTGGATTGCATGCCATCCAAAGCATCTGTGTCTATGCTCACAGCTTAGCTTGACATAATAAGTGGTACTGCTTAAATGCCTGTACATCCAATAGCTTGTGCTTTGTTAGTATGACTAAAAAAGGGTAGCACTGGGAAGCTGTCAATCCATGAAGGGAAACAACTGAATAAGCTGGGTCCAAAATGACAACTCCAAAAGAAATTAGACTGTTTTCTTCAACCCACTTGTGCCCCTTTCCCAAAGCCCAGGGAACAAACATCAGGAAGAGGAGGTGTGGTAGATTGTAAGGGCTGTGGAGAGATAGGGGTGAATCATGAGACTACAGGAATATAGTTCTGGACTCCTGATTGATCAACAGTCTGTGCATAGCAAGCTTCTCCACTGGCTATGGGAACCTTGGGTTGTTCAAAATTTGGACATAGATACTTGCAAAATGCACCAATTACCTGATTGTATGACATAATGAGTGACATCAATGCTATCTGCAAACAACTGTGGCATTGTATTGTAGAATCCCTTAAAAAATAAATTAATTAAAAAAAAAGAAAAACACAATTGAAAACATAAAATTATTTTTAGTTTTAAATACACTTAGGAGAGGATGAACAAAGTAGATGTGATTTAACTTTCCGTATTTGTGTGTACGGCAATAACTAATGAGATTAGATTGCTTAGTCATGTAATTTCCCTTGACTAAGTAACACTCTATCAATGTAAACATCAATATTTTGTTGCCATGTTGATAAGGTTTCTTATCTATCAGAAAATAAGAGAAATAAATCAACTTTGCTCATTGGTAGATTTTTATCCTTATTTTTTTTTCACCTCTTTAAAATTATGAAGTAACTTAAACTCCAAGGAATAGTTCTGGAAATTCTATCACATAATGAAATGTTTTAAATTACAGAAGAAATATTAGTTCCTTGGTTTACCTTTCTATGACAAAGCCTAAATCTCTTGGATGAAGGTCATGATGCGGGTATAGTATACAGACCAATCCCTATTTTGGAGTCCTCGTTTACAGAGTGTGATTGCTGAGGTGGTCAGATCTTTAAAAAGTAGAGCTCAGAGAGATGCTCTCTGCCTTCAGGTCTCTTTATGTCATTTCTTCCTCTGTGTAAACTCCCATAAGACAATCCAAAAGAGGTCTGCACCAGAAGCCAAACATCTGGGGCTACCTAATTTTTGACTTTCAGTTTCGAAAACCTGTGATTTAGATAAACCTTGGATTTTTTTCTTGTACATTTTCAATCCTCAGTAACTGTGTCACGGTATTATAAAATGAACTGTCAGGGCTGGAGAGATGGCCTAGCAGTTAAGAGCACCGACTGCTCTTGCAGAGGACCAGGGTTCGATCCCCAGCATCCACATTGCGGCTGAAAACCGTCTGTAACTCCAATTCCAGGAGAACTCCAGTTCCAGGGGAATCCAACGCCCTCTTCTGACTTCCGCAGCATTGCAAGACACGGGTGCACCTACATGCAGACAGTACATTCATACACATAAAATAAATAAATAAAAATTAAAAAATGAACTGTCACAGTGACAAAAGTTTTTTTTTTTAATTTTTGCATAGTTGAAGTATATGTTTATTATTTATTTGTTTAATCATATTTCTTTCTTTATTAGGGAAGAAAGGGAGCTTGTTAAAGGAGAAGTGGGTTAATTACCTCTAATAACAGGTCAGGGAACCTGAAATAAATACAAGAGCATGACATTCATACACTGTAACCTAATGGTTAATAATATAATTTGTGCTCTGTATTCATTGTTTCTACAGTTATATTTAAACATTTATTAATTACTATATATAGCATGGAAGGACTTTTTATTGTAGTTATTTATTATTCACTAAAATTATAGGTTAACATCTAACATTTTACTACACATTGCAGTATTCCCAGTGAAGGTTTAAAGTAGGTGGGAAGATATACAAAGCTTATATGAATATATGGTACTAGAAAATTATTCCATTTTGATAGTATTTAGTTAGAAAAGGACTTGAAAATCACCCGGAGATATTTATCAAACACTTACCAAGGACTATACACTGGGAGATTATTCTAGTGTGAAATAAACACACATGATGAAACATATAATCAAAAGCTTTTAAAATAACTATACATGTATCTTTAAAGTAGGATGAATCGTGTTATGGCTGGGTCAAGTGGTAGGCTCATTATGAGTCTTTTAAGGGTTCGCCACACTGATTTCCACAGTGGTTGTACAAGTTTACATTCCCACCAGCAGTGGATGAGTGTTCCCCTTTCCCCACAACCTCTCTAGCATTTGGTGTCTTTTGTTTTCTTTTGTTATTTCTTTCTTTCTTTTTCTCTTTCTTTCTTTCTTTCTTTCTTTCTTTCTTTCTTTCTTTCTTTCTTTCTATTTTTTATGTGTATGAATGTATTGTCTGCATGTAGGTTGGTGCATCCGTGTTGTGAAATGCCACGGAGGTCAGAAGAGGGAGTCGGATTCCCCTGGAACTGGAGTTAAAGATGGTTCTTAGCCACAGTGTGGGTGCTGGGAACTGAACTTGGGTCCTCTGCAAGAGCAATCAGTACTCTTAAGCTCTGAGCCATCTCTCCAGCCCTGTCTCTTTTTTTTTTTTTTTTTTATCTTGGCTAGTCTTTTTGGAGTGAGATGATACATTAGCATGGTTTTAATTTGCATTTCCTTAGTTATTAATGATGTTGAACAGTTTTTAAGATGTTGCCCAGCCATTTTTTACTTCCTTACTGGTGAAGTCTCTGTTCATCTCTTTAAGCCATCTTTTGAGTGGGTCATTTGTTTTCTTCTTTGTTTTTTAAGTAATTTATATATTCTGAATATTAATGCTCTGTCAGATGTATCAGTGGTGAAGTTTGAAGGTTTCCTCCCACTCTGTGGGTTTTCTCTTCACTTCCTTGATTGTTTCTTTAGCTGTACAAAAGCTTTTGAGTTTGATGAGGTCCCACTTGTCAGCTGTTGTCCTTATTTCCTGTGCAGCTGCTGTTTGACTTAGAAAATCTTTTCCTATGCTATGTCTTATAGGTTGCTGCCAACTTTTTCTTCTATCACCTTCAGGTTTCAGGTTTCAGGCTGAGATCTTTGATCCACTTGGAGTTTATTTTTATAAATAATACCATTTTCAAAGGTGATGGGTGATAAAAAGAAAAATAAATAAATAATACCATTTATGTAAAGAATTGGGCATGCACAAATTTGGGTACCCTTCAGCAGTCTGGAGTACATCATTTGAGGATACTGAAGGGTGGTTGCAGTCCATGAAAGGAGAATCTATGTTCATGAGGAACCAGAGGATCTCAGCTCTGTAATGATGTTCTGCCTTAATCTTCATAATAAACCTAAATCTAAATGTCACTAAAGTCTCTGAAACACAGAAATAAAATCATTTTAGCTTCTTAGAGCCAAAATAAATTATTTTAATCAGACTGAAATGCACAACATGAAGCAACAATTCAAGGCTTGGTCTGTGTAAATAAGAGTGTTGTAGAGTGGGCAAAGAGAATTATAGCCTACCATGGAAATAAGAATGATGTAGAATGAGCTAAGAGAATTGTAGCCTTTCACTCAGGCTGAAATAATTCTAGGTTATATTTTCATATCTAAAAGGCTGGAAGACTCAGCTTTATGGTCAAAGTATGGGACTTCTTAATCCTGTTGATATGCCAAAGTGTTCATATAATTTTGTATTGAATTTACATTTCCCATACAATGAGTCATTTCTAGATGTTTTGGTAGCCATTTTATCTTATCAAGGTCCAGCTGAAGCATGAAGAAGTTTGGAGGGCATAATTTTGTAATGGTGACTGAATATGGGATGGGAATATGGGATGGGATGTAGGGAGTAAGGAAAACCTTCTTTCCTTCTTTTCTTCCTTCTTTCCTTCTTTCTTTCCTTTCTTCTTTCCTTCCTTCCTCCTTCCCTTCCTTCTTTCCTCCTTCATTCCTTCTTCTCTTCCTTAATCCCTCTCTCTTTCTCTTCCTTCCCACATTTCTTCATTCTTTCCTCTCTTTTCTTCCTTCTCATATCATGTCACAGTTCTTGGAAATGTAGAAGAGGATTATGTGAGGTTGTAACTAGCTGTAAAAAGATATTAAAGGACAATGGTGACCATGAATCAGAGAGATGTTCAGTACTCCTTAAAAAGTATCAATCTATAATGAGACGAACAAAAACATTTATATTAATTTTCATAAAATCTTTCAAATAATTTCAGTCATTTCACTCATTCCAAAGTCCTTAGTATTTTTTTGTCCAAAGGTATCTATCTTATATTTGAAGAAATTGACAGGAATGAAAAAAAATATATATATATATACTTATTTCAAAAGATCAAAAGAATTTTTATGTTGTCATTACAATTCTTCCAGTAAAAATTTGAAAACTCAAATGGCTTTTTAACGATTAGCAAAACATTTTGACTTAGAACCACAATGGATAAATTGTGCGTCTTGATGATATTGCAGCTAAGCAATTTTAGTAGAAAAGAAGAGTAAAAGGCCAACTTTCTAGGAAATAGCATCATAGTAATTTTTAAATATTTCTTTTAACTATGTGCATATGTTTGTCTGTGTGGGGAATGTGTGCATATGTACTGATGGAGGTTAGAAGATGGTGTTGGATCCCTTGGAGCTGGAGTTACAGACATTGTCTGACAGAATCCATGACATGGATTCTAGAAACCAAACTAGGATCTTCCAAAAGAGCACATGCAATCACTATTTGTATTACTTTTGATTATTTAACCTACCTATCTAAAATTTTTCTTTTGTACAGAGGATTTAGTTCAATGTTGCATGACCAGGTCTTCCGTTTGATTGCCAGCTTGAAAAAAAATTTAAACAATAAAGCGTTTAAAGTCCATAGTCATACATCAAATCTGTTACATAAGAGAATTATTTTAGTCTGCATTATTGCAAAATGTTTTGGTTATATGTTTAACGTTTTATGCTCATTTCACACTAGAGTAATCTCTCCGTGCACAGTCCTTGGCATTTGTTCAGTAAATATCATTTCTAACTTCAAACTATTGAGAAAGAAGAGTTTTCCAGTTCTTACTTTTATAATCTGAACACATTTAATTCACCATGCAAGACTGTCATTTTTATTCATAATGGAATGAACATGATTTTTTTCATTCAAAAGTAGTACTAATTACAAATACAATTAGCATAGAATAATATTTTACTACTGCGTGTTTCTGCAAAGATGGATTTCTCCTAGTAATATGTCTGGCTTAATTCTAATTCTTTATTCACTCTGCTAGCAGGAAGTGGAAAGCCCAGGAAAGCCTGTCATGGCAGACTGGACAAGGCCTGCTCTCCTCTTGTATAGGGGATCAGAGCTCCAAAAGATGACCTCTGTGGAATTATAACATGGTAATCTCTCTTTCTCTCTCTCTCTCTCTCTCTCTCTCTCTCTCTCTCTCTCTCTCTCTCTCTCTCTCTCTCTCTCTCTCGTCTCTTCTTCTCTTGTATTTCCTCTCTCCTATCCATACACATCCACATACAGGATCACAGGATCACAATAACAGTGTGTGTGTGTGTGTGTGTGTGTGTGTGTGTGTGTGTGTGTGTGTGTGTATGTGTGTGTGTGTAAAGCAGACCACTCTGCTATGGACACAAAATGACCATGGTTAGTTCTTCATTGAAACATTAAACATTTTTTCATAAGTACAGAATTCATAACTGCAAAAAAATAATATAATATATTATTTTCACATAGGGTGGCGCATGCCTTTAATCCTAGCACTTGGGAGGCAGAGACAGGCGGATTTTTGTGAGTTCAAGGCCAGCCTGGTCTACAAGGTGAGTTCCAGGACACCTGGGGCTACAGGGAGACCCTGTCTCGAAAAGACCAAAAAAAAAAAAAAAAGAAGAAGAAAGTCACACCAGTCACACATGTTACAAACTGCAATTAGGAAAGCAAATGATATTTATGCAGATTTGATTTGAAGATTTGAATAAGTAGCCTTTAAGGACAGAAGTGGCTTCTCAAACCATAGATATTTAATAACACAAAATTAAACAACACTAAAGCATGTGATAAGACATCTATGAAATTTATGTCAAGTTTTCACATTTAAAATTATTCTGCTGTTGTTACATGGTGTTACCCATTCCCCCACCCTCTGGGATAAGGCTAGTTTGATAGACACAAAGCAAGCAGGCTAATAGACACTGATAAATTCACTTAACAAGAGAGAGGGGAACAAGAAAGCCTGTTGCACGAGGGATGCTGCAGGAAAATAAATTACATGGAACCAGTTGCTAGGAAACAGGACAAACTAAGTGTGTTGGAGTAGGCAGAGGAAGCAATTTGGATAGACTGGCAGCCCCATACATATATGCAGAAAAGAAAGCAGAGTGGATTCCTGTATCACAATACCAACTCTGAAACATGGCCTTCTAAGTACATATGCTCAGAGAAAAGAAAAGAAGGTGAGGAGGGAATTATTAAAGACGCAGATGAATCAGCATCGCCAAGCCAGACTTGAATGAGGCCTAACTCTATCTAAAAGTTATGGTATTATTTTTCACACATGCCACTGTAAAGTAGGAAAAATACATGAGGAAGAATAATTCACACTCAGAATAAAAATAGAGGGAATCTTGACACCAATTATCATAGTTTAAGGGAGTGGAAGAAATAGGAATTATTTTCTAGGTCACAAGCTGACACACAGAATTTTCACTTACCACTGGGATCTTCTCATTTCCATTGTCCAGACAAAAAGCCCCAAACCACAGGCTTCCTGAGTTTCATCTTTAGAAGCTCCCTCCTGTTAGTGCTGGGTATTCTTATTTTCTGTTCAATGCATCACAGGCATTTTATTAAGCTATGAATTCCTTAGCATAGCTCTTCTCTCTGTATATATGTATGACATATGGGCAATAGGGGACAAAAACAATTATATATGTGGTAAATTAATCGAGATATATAATATAACTAATATATATATATTACAATCATGAATATATTTATTTTGCTTATGACATTTTATATCTATCTGGTGTGTATATATTTGTGTGTGCAGATGCTACAGAGGTCAGAGGACATCTTGAAGAGTCAGTTCTCTCCCTTCTAATATATGGTTCCCAGGATCAAACTCAGGTTGTCACATACCGAGCCATATTCGATCACTCCTGAAAACAACATTCAGTGTCTCTCACAATATATATAACTTATATTCTTAAACTCTCATCAGTCAAAAAAATAGTTCAAAACTAAGTAGTAAAAAACATATACTTAACCACTATGATAGGTTGACTGTTTACTTTTCATAATCTGTTTAGAGATAATAGAAAGACTGAAAATTTTAAGAGCAGTCTCAACATTTTATTAATATAGCAGCTGATGACAATGACAGTTACTAAATAAAAATGTAATAATAAATATTCATTTAAAATCCAAACCTTGAAAGCACCAAATATATGGAAATAAATCAAGCAAGGATTTCTCCCTTTATTGAGCTTAAAGTCCAGCTGTGCTCAGAGAAAAATCATAAACAATAGAATATATTAGATGATAGGCAAAATAAAACAAGAATGAAAGAACATTGGAGTGTTGTAATTATCAATAGCATGGTTCAGCAAGAAATTGAAAAAAGATACAAACTAAATAAATAAAGAGCTATCTTGTCCATTGCTAGGTACTCTAGGGAGAGGACACAGAAATTGGAAATACCTTTTACAGAAGTGCACCAAGTATTTGACAAACGGCAGACATGGATTAATAGAGCTGGCTGACCACAGAAAGAGGCACTAGAAGATAATCACAGAATTACAGGCGTAAATGTTAGCACATACCTATAATTCTAGGGTAGGTAGAAGCAGAAGGATCAGCAGTTCAAGGCCAGGCTTCCTCTGAAAAATAAAAATAAAAATACCCTAAACTTTAAAGGTCACATGATTACCAAGAAGAGATGTATCCTGTGGAGCATTTTACCTTATAACAGCCTGGGCAATTGGAAGCATGGTGCTATCTTTTATGGGAAAAAGAAGTACTGTGAAGTTCAGTATTCACACAATGTAAGCAGGGGGGTTTTGAGGGACTTTTTTTTTTTTTACCTTGATTGTGGATCCTAGTGAAGTTTGGAAAACAGTGAGCCTGTCCCGAAGGTATTAGATTTAGATGGTATGTAGTTCCTGAAAGGGATCTTACTATAGATAAATAGAGCTTAGAAAAACTAGAGAATTATTAAATACTTATTAATTTATTTAATTGAAGTCCATCCTTATTTATGTAAGATGTAACAAAATGTTAGCTAGGTGATATCTATTGGCCTTATTATGGTCATACAGATTTGTGTACATGGCTGAGTAATATAAATATAAATGAGAAAAGATCTAAGTAAGTGGCTATATTTGGTAGTGACAGTTCTCTAAACTATTTTTATTCTGTTGATGGAATAGAAAATAAGATTAATAACTAAGAATGATGAGGATGCAGGTATGTCGAACTTTTGACATGGGACAAGACATTTTTTTTGTATGTGTATGAGTGTACTGTCTGCATGTAGGTTGGTGCATCCAAGTCCTGCAATGCCCTGGAGGTCAGAAGAGGGCGTCGGATTCCCCTGGAACTGGAATTAAAGATGGTTCTTAGCCCCATGTGGCTGCTGGGAATCTAACCCGGGTCCTCTGCAAGAGCAGTTGGTGGTTCCAACCGCTGAACCATCTCTCCAGCCCCAAGACAAGACATTTTTTTAATTAATTTATTTATTTCTGTATGTGTATGAATGTACTATCTGCATGCAAGTTTATGCACCCGTCTCGTGCAATGCCATGGAGGTCAGAAGAGGGTGTCAGATTCCCCTGGAACTGGAGTTCTCCTGAATTGGAGTTTCAGATGGTTCTCGGCCACCATGTGGGTGTTGGGGATCGAACCCGGGTCCTCTATAAGAGTGGTCGGCTTTCTCAAGCGCTAGGCCATCTCTCCAGCCCCACAAGACATTTTTATAGAAGTTTATACTTAAAGATCGCATGGCGAAGTTACAAAAAGAGCATGAAAAAGTAATGATGCTTCATGTAAGTTTTACAATTTTGTGTCAAGCCACATTCATACCTATCCTGGGACCTATGGGACAGGTTGGACAAGCTTCTAGAATTATTTGTGCTTTGTCTAATTTGTGTTTAATGTGTATTGTGTGTAATGTCTAACACTGTATGTCTGGCAATGTGTGGAGTGTCTAGAAATGTGTCTAGTAATTTTTTCCCTGTGCCTGATTTGACTTTATTAGGAAACTCTAACTGTGCTTTTTGACGAGCTTTTTTTCTTTTTAAATAAAGGATAAAAATTTAGCTGTTAAAGCTCTTTTCCAGTCACTAGTATTAGCAGTTTAATCCCTCATGTCATGATACTAGCTGACAGGCATGCCTCCACAGATGAAATCTGGACATCTTTTAAGATTCTTCCTTAAGTCTTGGCCAGGGCATGGCAGAGAAATAAAAAATTAAAACCACTGAAATGTTTACAATGAAAAAGCTGGCCAAATTTCCAAATCAGGGAAAATCAACCACAATTAAAACAAGGTGGAATAGTTTCCATTTTCTGAAAATCAGCTAACAAGCACTAAACCATAGTCCAGTAATTATGACTTTTTGAAATTAGTCAATCAATGACAATAAATCATCTGAAATCTTGGACTGTCAATGTCAAACACACACACACACAGTTCTAATTAACCTATCAGGACGAGTTTCAGTGCAGTTTCCATGCTTCTAAAAGCCTTATAGTCGACATCAGCATCATCATACAAATATGGTGGCACAGCTGACAATCCTGTAATCCCAGTGTTAGCATTCCAAAAGTCTGCCAATCTCTGGAAACCAGGCTGTCAAGAATGTTATATGACAAATGATCTGCCTGTATTTAGGAGAAAATGTCTTAAAAACATAACTACCCTTTGATTACAAACTCAAAACTGTTTTTTTTTTTTTTTTGCAACAGTATTAATAAATTTCGTGGAAATTCTGCAAGTTTGCCATCTTTCCATATAGATTTGTATGAGTTGACAGTGGTAAGACACAGGTACAGTGAAACTTCAGCTTCAATATTTTCAATGCCTAAAGTAGAGTCCAGTATCTGTATTTATTTGTGTTTATTGTAAACAAAAGCTAAAATGTTTTGTGGATTTTTTTTCTCAACAGTACATAATCACTGTACAAGAGAAAATGTTTTTTTCTCTTTCATTTCTTTCTAGTTCTTTCTTCTTTTTCTGTCTCCTTTCTTCCCTTTTTTATTTCTTTCTTTCTCACATTTTGAAGTTTCTTATTCAGCATAAAAATATGCATTTAATCTCCAAAATTATGGCAATTAGGATCTAAACTAGTTACAGGGATAATAGATATAAAATTTCTCCACCAGAACCAAAATGGTGATGAAATAATGTATTTTATTTAAAAATGTTAGATTCACTCATGATATCTCATGCCTGTAAACCCAGAACATGGGAGCCTTAGATGGCATAACATGCAGTTGTGGCAGAACTTGTAATCACCTTCTGAATTTTCCATTATCAATGATCTTTCCATTCAAATGGCTTTTAAACCTAACGCTTCCAAAAGTATTTTTCTGCTCCTAAAATTGCCAGCCAATTTTCAAGTACCAAAATTGAATTGGCTAGAATAACACACACAAGTATAATTGCTACAATTACTGTGACAAGATAATTAGAAATCTAAATGCTTTACCTTTTCACAAAATAGCTATGTTGAAAATTAATTACAATCCAGAAAAAAATTCCCTTTCAATGTGCAGTGTTTCCTTCACGAAAAAAAAATTTTCCTATAAGGTTATAGGGACTGAAACTTCTTTCAGGTAAATATTCAAAATATATAATGCAAATTTTGTAAAACTTTCATTTTTATTATGAGGGTTTTAGGAAAGTTGTATAAGTAAAATTAATAAAATAAAAATTTTAGTAAATGTTTAAAGAAGCTAACATACAAGACCAATGAGACCATGGAAGATTCTGGTTATGTCACACTCGTTCTTCATGTTGCTGCTCCACAGATATTATTTTCTTTTATCTAATATTTTATTGACATTGAAATGATTATATAAAATTATTGTATAATTTCAACAATTACTGTCAATTAAATTTATTAAAATATTTCATTTTTTTCTACAGTTTTTATTCTTAGTATTTAAATATGTGTGGCTTTCTCTAAAAATATGTCAAGAATAAAGCAAACAGGTTTTTAAAATCTATTTTAGTTCTGGAGAAAACACTTCTAAGATTCTTGTTGACTTTTGAAGTAATCTATTAAATGAAATGTACTTGTCCTTATTTATAGTTTTCAATATGCTTTTAGAAACTGGATTATGAAAACTGAAAGACATAAAAGCTGTTACTGAATAAGATGAATTAAAGTATAGTGAAAAACTTATTTCTCTAAGTGTCAATGCTATTTAAAACAAATTTTTACTGCTGAACTCCAGAAGAAGTTCTTTCTTTAAATATATAATTATTGTGACATTTTCTATGTCTAATTTAAAGAATATTTTAAACTCTGAAATTTTCATTATTTTACAGATTTAGTAAAAAAAGGTAGAATACACTCATGGTGCTGAATAACAAGAGAAGAGAAACTGAAACCTGTGCCCTTGCTATTCATGGCCCGTCATTTTGGAATTAATCTATCAAGAGAATCTACATCATCCTGAAGAATGGAAAGCAATGCCATCAAAATGGCATTATGAGTTGCAACACATCAAACTTCAAGAGCCACGCTTGATCTTGTGGACCTTAAGCCAGACAGTCTAATATTCTAGCTTATAATGTTAATGTTGACTGTATCTTTGATAAAAATTCAGTGAACAAAGAGCAAACTAAGTTGAATCTGTCCCGTCTACAACTTGCTATAATGATAATTAAACACTGGTAAGTAATTTTACAAATGAATGCTAAGTAATATATATATATATATATATATATATATATATATATATATAACATCTATCATTAAGAATGTGATTTTTTCTCTCCATTTTTATTAATGTTTTGTGTATTTCAGATATCATTTTTCAATTCAGTTCAGGCATATTCCTCTTTCCCTTCCCCCCACCACATCCCATCCCACACCATGCATTCTGCCATAATTGTCCTTCATCTTTCTCTCAGTCTTTTTTTTATGCTTAGGAATTCACATTTTCCTCCATTAATTTTATATTACTCTAAAATACGGATACATACTCTTCACCCCATATACAGTAATTACAGAATCTGAGAATAATTGGTGGGTGGATTCTAGAGCCCATTGAGAGATTCACATTAAAACAACATAGTTGCCTTCATATAAACAGAAATATAACAATATTGTCATTCAGCTTGCCTTTCATCTGGGGGAATTGGTGTTAGCATCCACAAATGAGAGAAACCATTCTCTGTCTTTCTGGGACTATGTTACTTCATTCAACATGATGGCTTTGAGCTCTATCCATTTACCTGCAAAGTTCATAATGCCAACCTTCTTTACTGCTGAATAGTACTCCATTGTGTAGATGTACCACATTGTTTCATCCACTCATCTGTTGAGGGGCATTTGGGTTGGTGCCAGCTCTTTGCTATTGTGAAGAGAGCTGCAATAAACGTGGATGTCCATGTATCTTTGTGATAGGATGAGCCTTTGGGGTATATACACTGCTTTCCATAGTGGTTGTACAAGTTTACATTCCCAGCAGCAGTGGATTCATTTTCACCACAACCTCTCCAACATCTGTTGTCTTTTGTTTTCTGGATCTTAGCTAGTCGTATTGGAGTGAGATGATATCTGAGAGTGGTTTTAATTTGCATTTCCTTTATTATTAATGATGTTGAACACTTTTTAAGGTGTTTCTCAGCCTCTTTACTTCCTTACTGGTGAAGTCTCTGTTCAGCTCTTTACTCCATCTTTTGAGTAAGTCATTTTTCTTCTTACTTCTTTGTTTTTGAGTAGTTTATATATTCTTGATGCCAATGCTCTGTCAGATGTATCACTGGCAAAGATTTCCTCCTACTCTGTGGGTTTTCTCTTCACCTCCTTGATTGTTTCTTTTGCTGTACAGAAGCTTTTGAGTTTTATGAAGTCCCATTTGTCAATTGTTGACCTTACTTCCTGTGCAGCTGCTGTCTGATTTAGAAAGTCTTTTCCTACACCTATGTCTTGTAAGTTGTTGCCAACTTTTTCTTCTATCACCTTTAGGGTTTCGGGCTTCACATTGAGATCTTTGATCCACTTGAAGTTTATTTTTGTACTGGGTGAGATTTTGTAGGGGTTTAATTTTGTTCTTCTACAAATGATGATCCAATTTTGCCAGCACCATGTGGTGAAGATGCTCTCCTTCCTCCACTGAAGGTTTTTTGCCCTTTTGTCAAATATGAGGTGGTTGAAATTGAATGAGCTCAAGTTTGGATCTTCAATTTTTTTCATTGGTCAACAAGTCTGTTTTTGTGCCTGTACCAAGCTGGGCATTACAACCTTATCAAAGGAACAATTAAACATGAACATTTCACAATCATGAATATATATGCACCAAACTCTGATGTACCAAATTTTATAAACATAATTCTTGAGAACTCCAAGACACCAATTAATTCCAGCACAATAGTAGTAGGGGACTTCAATATTCCACTGAGCACTTTGGGCAGGTCAATTGAACAAAGAATAAACAGAGAAACATTTAAAATGAACAATACAATATGCCAAATGGACCTCACAGATATCTACCAAATATTCCACACAAACACCAGAGAATATATTTTCTGTTCATCACCCCATGGAACTTTCTCCAAAATCGACCACATACTGGGACATAGAAAAAAACCTTAACAAATATAAAAAGATTGAAATAATCCCATGCATTCTATCAGAGTACTGTACAATAAAACTTGATATCAGCACCAGAATAAGCCCTACTTTCTACAGGAACACATGAGACTAAACAACAAACTCCTAAATAATGAATGGGTCAGAGAAGAAATAAGGAAAGAAATAAAAGTATTCCCGTAACTAAATAAAAATGACACTACAACATAACAAAACCTATGGGATAATTTAAAAGCAACCCCAGGAGGGAAATTTATAGCACTAACTGCCTACATTAAAATAGAGCACAAATAAATGATCTAACACTACAGCTGAAAGCACTTGAGAGGCAAAAACAACGGAATCCTAAAGACAAGAGGAAATTCGAAACAAAACAATAAAAAGAATCAATGAATGGGAAAGCTGTTTCTTCAAAAGGATAAACAAGATAGATAGACCTCTAGCCAAGTTAACCAAAAGAAAGAAAGATCAGCTCCAAATGAATAGAATTCAAGATGAAAATGGAAACATCACGACAGACATCAAAAAGATTGAGACAATTATATGAGAATACTTCAAAAACCTATACTCTACTAAATTTGAAAACCTAAGAGAAATGGATGAATACCTGAAATTCTGAAATTCACCAAAGCTTACTCCAGAAGATATTTAAACAGACCAATAACATATGAGGTAATCAAAATAGTAATTCCAAACTTCCCAAATAAAAATAAGCCAAGGCCCAGATGGATTTACAGCAGAGTTCTATAAAACCTTTAAAGAGTACATAAAACATGGGGCTGGAGAGATGGCCTAGTGGTTAAGAGTGCCAACTGCTCTTGCAGAGGACCTGGGTTTGATCCCCAGCACCCACATGGTGACTGAGAACCATCTTCAACTCTAGTTCCAGGGGAATCTGACACCCTCTTCTGACCTCCACGGCATTGCAGGACATGGGCGCACAAACCTATATGCAGAGAGTACATTCATACACATAAAAAAATAAATAAAATATTTTTAAAAAGAAAGAGTACATAAAACCATTATTACTCAAATTGTTCAAAAGAATAGAAACAGAGGGAAATCTCCCAAATTCTTTCTATAAAACAAGTATCACTCTAATACCAAAACCAGGCAGATACAACAAAAAAGAGAAAACTAATATAGGCCCAATTCATTAATGAACATAGATGCAAAAATTCTCAACAAAATACCTGCAAACTGCATGCTAGCACACATTCAAAAGATCATTTACAATGACCAAATATATATATACCAAAAATGCAGGGATGGTTCAACATACACAAATCAATAAATATCAAAAATCATGTAAATGGGGGGGGGTTAAGAAAGTCTCTTGTATTAAAACCTTTGAGGCACCTGAAGGTAAGCTTCGTTAGGATTCATTAAAAATAGTTGTTACTAGTAGGATGTACAGAGGGGCCTGATGTCTGCAGAAATCTGAGGCATTTCTTCCCTTCAATTCCCAGAGGGGTCAATCCTTCTGCTGGCACTTTCTGGTACATCCTACTCACTGCAAAGCTGCATTTTCTTTCTCAGTAATTAAGTTGGTTATACTCTGGCCTGTTGGAACATACAAATCCTTTCCCTTAGTTAGTTTTTTTTTTTTTTTTCACTCTAGGAGCACACTTTACTTCCATGTGGGACTGCCAGCCTG
>VZQC01015360.1:28091-332960 GCA_009823505.1 Rhizomys pruinosus | reverse complement strand
GTAAGAATATATATATATATATATATATATATATATATTTGTTCAAAAAATATCTCCATTGTATTACAAAGAAAGAAAATATTCTTTATTTTCTTATAGACCCATAACACAAATGCTCTTAGACATCCAATGATCTATTTCTTCAGTAAGCCTGTTTCCATTGTAGTGTTTATGCATGAAATTGATCTAATGCCCAGAGGGGAAATCTCATCGTCAGCAGTTACAGCATTTTCTGAAAGGCACATACACATTTCTTTCACCTTTTTTTATGAAGCGAATTTTATTGCTTCTCTTAAGAGTGTTTGAAACATCCAATTTCCTTGCAGATGTGTTGGACGGGTGCTGTTTTCCCAGAACTGGAAGAAGGCCTCCTTTCCATATGATTTTGTGCAACATTAAAGCAAACAGTTGGGTATTTAAGAAATTCTTTTAAAACCATCACTGTAATATTTACACAGTCCAGAATGGAAGTTAATTTAGATAATTTTTAATTTGTTGTCTTTCCATTAATGACTAAGGCACCATGCTGGGCACAGACAGGAACAGCCTCATGCATTCTTATTTTCTTTACACTACATGTCTCAGTGCAGCCAAAGAATCTGGAGGGAATCAAAGAAAATTACTCAAGAATGAATATGGGAAGAGAAGCAGGAAATGTACTGAAGATAAATAGTAGGATACAGTATCTATAGCAATCGTCTGAAACTCAGCCCACAATTTTTATGTTTATGTAATTAATTTCCATGTAATAACATTTGTTCCATAGACAAGAATAAATGTAGCAACCATTTAAATATACTAATTCATAACCTGTGTATCTATGTATAAAAAATGTGTGTGTGCATATATGCATTGAAACACAACCATAAATTAGATATAGTAGTCATCCTCTGTCTATGCTTTCCATTGTTTTTGGTCTCATATTACATAATTTTCATTATTGATAATCAACCTGTTAGAAAACATTAAATGAAAATTTCAAAAAAGAAATAATTCTTGGAGAGTGCCTCACCCCCTCAGATAAGCTTCCCAAATGGTGCCATTCATCCCTCTCACTGCCCCTGGGCCAGCCTCACCTGCCAGACTTGCCTCCATGGGGTGAGCTACCCAAATCACTCTGTGCTCATTCCCCTGCTTTGGTACCATCTGAATTCCCTGCCACTGCCCCAAGGGCGAGGTTTCTCTGCTGACTAGAAGGGCTGCAGAGGTTTCAAAACTTCCTGAGAGGGTCTGACTGGGCCTCAGCCGTAAGCTTGTCAAATCTCTCCATGCTCATCCCTCAGTTTGGGGACCATCTTCAGCCCCTCCTGCTGCCCCAGAGTCACTGAATCCTGCTGGAAAATAAGGGCCCAGAACTTTGGTGGCTTCCTGAGAGCACCTGACTCTGTCAGGAGGGTGAGCTTGTCAAATCACCCTGTCAGTCCGCCTGGTTTGGAACAGTCTGCAGTTCCTCCCACTGATCCAGAGCTTAGGCTTACCTGTGGACTAGCAGGGACCAGGACACTCCCTTTCCTAGGACCTTAGCACTATCCATCAGAAGCTTCTGAAGTGCTCCTAAATAGCCAAGGATGCTTCACCCTCCTGGGGAGCTACTGAGTAGCCTGACTGGAGTCATCTGGTCCATCCAGTACAAAATCAAAAGAGAGCTTAGACCAACCATACTCAATCAGAAAGCAACCAAGGTACATCAATAATACAAACACGATCAGACTTCAGCTCACTGAAATAAGGACTAGTTTCATACCAGAATCACAAACAAGAGAAGAAATCCACAGGCTGAGCGTGGTGGCACACGCCTTTAATCCTAGCACTCGGGAGGCAGAGGCAGGTGGATCTTTGTCAGTTCAAGGCCAGCCTGGTCTACAGAGAGAGTTCCAGGACGGCTGGGGCTACAGGGAGACCCTGTCTAAAAAAAAAAAAAAAAAGAAAGAAATCCAATAACAAAAACATGAGAAAGAAAGTAACATGTTCCAGGAAACAACACCTTCTAGAATACTGCTACAATGAGAACCCCCTAGAAATAACCTAGTACAAAGAAATTAGAAGAGTAGTCATAAATATTATCAAACGATTCCACAAATAAAGAAAACAACAAGCAACTCAAAAAACTAAAAGAAAATAAGGACAAAAGAAATAGAAATAGTGAAGAAAACTCAGACTGAAATGAAGGAAGTGAAAAGCTCAATAATCCAAATTGAAACTAGCTGCTTGTTCATTTCTGTGGCCATTTGATAAGTAGACATTTATCAAATTTATTAATACACAGGAAAGTAAGAATTTATTGGATTTATAAATTTGTGATCCTCGGCATTTACTAGGTTATTGGATATATACAGATAAAGGGCAGCTAATGTAACCATGAGCCACTTCAATAAGAATAAGATTTCACAATTCCATCACCTTGCTTTCCATCTTAACCCCTCCTTACCCACACAAACATGACTACACTCTGAACGCTGACTTTATAACCTTCCGTCATGCATTGTACTAGACAGACACTCATTCATAAGGATTCAGTGATCACGTTCTTTTTGACCTTTGAAACGTAACATGTAGCTTCATTTCCTTCATTTCCAATGCATGATATTCAAGAGAGAGATACATCATCTCTATTAAAGTTTCTGGATATTTGCTGTCTCGCTTTTTTTTTCTTTTATATCTATCATTCACTCTCACCTTTAATTCTACAATCCATTTCTCCTGCATGTGAGGTTCCCTCTGTCTTTCTTCCTTTATTATTTTATCTCCTTTCCTTTCTTCCTTCAATTCTACTTTCTTATCATCCTTTTATTTCTAGAATTATTTTAGAATTGTTTTCTGCTACAACAGTTCTGTTGTAAATATGTTGATGACTCTCTTTTGGCCTTTTACAGAAAGATACCATTTAATGTACCATATGGGATTGGAAGTGTCCAATCACAGGTTATACAAATATTTAGTCTCATTAATTAATGCCATCCAATTTCTGCTTGTATTTATACTTCTCCCAGAGATTGATTGATTGTCTGGTTTTGGATACTAGGATTTATCTGACTCCCAAATCATGGTGAGAATTTCTTCAGCATAAAAAAAATCATGTAAAAATTTTCATGTGGCAATTTCTATTTCCTTTATCACTAAGGGATTTAAATATTATTTCATGAGAAACTCCTGTTTTTTTTTCTTCAGGGAGGTGTTCATTAAAGTTATTTCCAAATTTTCTATTGAATTTTTATTCTTCCTTAACTAATTTGTTATTTGCAAACCACATACTGCAGTCTTCTTTCAATTTTGACTTTCAGTTTCACCGTTTTTAGTTTTCCTTGTTGAACAGAACCATTTAATTGACAAACAATGGAATTCGTCAACTTCCTAATCTTAGTACGTTTTAAAGATTATCTTTCCCAAACAAAAGTTTAATAAGATGCAAGCATTATTTCCTATACTTTTCTAAGGTCTCAAAGATACCTCTTGAACATTAAAGTCCTTAACTTATTTTGATTTGATTATTTTTTGTAAGGCAGAAAATGAGAATCCAATTTAAGGATCCAATTTATGTGGTCAATTAATTATTCAACCACCTGTATCATATGGTCTCTCCATTCTAGAAGGATCTTCAATCCCACCTTGTGATTTATCAAGCCGTAAAACATTCTATTTCCCACATATTTATTTTGTTCTACTGGCCAATAGTTTTCTTTCTCTGTGAAAATACCATATTGACTTTGTCATTTGGTCTCTGCACTGTGCCTTGATATCTGGCATTACAGACCTTTTAGTTTCAACTATTACCCTTTTCACCCTCCACACAGAGATTAGAATCAGTTAACAAAGGCTCCACAAAATCTTTAAGATTATCATTGAGGGGCTGGAGAGATGGCTCGGTGGTTAAGAGCACAGACTGCTCTTGCAGAGGACCTGGGTTCAATTCCCAGCATCCACATGGTGGCTAAGAGCCTTCTTTAACTCCAGTTGCAGGGGAATCCAATGCCCTCTTCTGACCTCTGTGGCATTGCACGACACAGGTGTACCAACCTACATGTGGACAGTATACTCATACACATAAAAAAATATTATCATTGAAATTATGTTGGATTGCTGCTAAATTGAAGAGCTATTAATGTTTATTTAACTATGAGACTTCATGTGGTAAGAATAACAGCATCTTAGTTATCATATTAAGGAAAATTTTATTAGATTTGGATGCATGTTTAGGAAAGATAAATAATTCATAACTAGTAAAATGCTGGCTCAGGAGGCCCAAAATCAATGGATCCCTGGCCATAATTGTATTCTTAGACACACAATTTAAGACATTTAATTTATTTTATATATGCATTATTTAAAAGGTAAGGAGGTGGAGATAAAGTTAAAATTAATAACTTATTTTACCCAGTGTATTCAGAATATTATTTGCTAGTAAATAAGCATTGAAATATTAATGAGGTAGTTTATCATTTATATTTTGTTATAAAACTCTAATGTGCATTTACATTTAAAATTTAAAATTCATCTTACTTTGAAGTAACATCAATTAAGTGTCCAATGCCACATGGAACTAGAGGTCACTGTAAGAGACATTACAATTGGAGACTCTCCCTTTTCATTAAGGTTATTTCTTTAATCAAGTAATTTTCTTGAGGCAGTTTTAATGGGTTTTGCTTGAAATTCCAGTACATAACTAAGGCAGGAAGATTACCATGATTTAAAGAACCTGTTATATTAGCAAAAATCTGTCTTAGAAAAAAAATGGGGGGGGGAGGAAAAAGAAAGGAAATATATAATAAAATGTGTAAAATAAGAAATCAACCTGTAAGCAATGACTATTTGAATGCTCATTTTCCAGGGTTAGATTTTGAGATCTTTGTGTTTTCATTTAATCAAAATTACTAGGTATACTTTTTTTCTATCTATTGCCTGTAAAAGATTTTGTCTGTTCAATCACTAAATACTTGCAAGTCTGTTAAACCCTATAACTTAATGAAAGAGTTATTGATGCTTCCTTTTTAATTCAATTAATTTAGGTTTCCTATATTGTAAAGCTTTTAAAATAGGTTCATTAAAATTTTCTTGTTCTATCTTTCTGATTATTATATTTCAGTAACTTGCAGAACAGAACTAGAAAATAAAAACTTCAGTGCCCTGGCCAGACTCTCACTAACTAGACACAGGACTAAGCTAGGTAAAATATCAGGGTGTTAATTTCTTCATTGGTCAGCAGGGACAGTGATGTCAGAATTTCTTTAGATTGTGGTGAGTTTAGCTTGAAGGTAACACAAAAATTTCATGTGTTGCAAAAGGCTGCAAGTGGCCAAGTTTTAATGTATAAAAGACTGCAGCCTGTGTGTTCCTGGAGAGGATTCTTATATTAAACCACTCCCACCCATGGTTCAGAAACCACTGTGGAAGAGGGTCGGATAGATTTTAAGAGCCAAGGCTGGTTCATAAACATAGGGAAACAGAGGCTTTCAGGTCACTGGAAGCTCACACACATGTACTTGTGGCAATGTTGGCATAGAGCACAGGACCTATGACAACTCAATCAGACAAGGGACCAGAGTGAGCAAGAAAAATGGATGGCAGGCTGGTCCTAGTCTGAGAACTACTGGAGACTGATCCCTACTGGGTCAGAAAGAGTAGGCCTTACTTAACAATCGCTAGATTGGCTGACTAGACTCCAGTGGATGAACTTGCAATGAAGGACAGATGAGAACAAATGCTTGACTGGATAAGATTTACCATATACATACAGCAGAATACATAAGGTTAGGTGGGGTGTTGTGGGCCATGGAAGGGGGAGGGGTCTAAATTTGATTAATAGCTGTTGAATGAAATGTACAAAAGCTCATTTTTTTTTTAATTAACATGCTGGAGGTTTGGTCCTTCCTGTAATGGTATAGATTTTGTCAGTAGAGTCAGATCTTGACAGAAACATTGACAACCTTCAACTTAAATGAATTAGGTAGTGTTGTCATAGGCCCCTAAAGTTCCCTATTTGAAAATTTTCATTAAATTAAGCAAAGCAGATCCTTTCTTATTCCCCACTTCCTGTCTAGCAATGCGATAGCTCCCTACAGACACAGTCTCATCTTTGTGATGCCTGACTCACTGATTTGGAATTGCTAGAGCAAGGGTAATACAAGTATCATACCTTTAAACCTCTAGAATTATGAGCAAAATGAACCTATTTTCTTTTAATGGTACTCGGATCAAGACGTTTCATCATAATATTTCCTTACAGGATTTAAAAAATCCTGAAGATAGTATCTGGTTTTAGCAAAATATCTAATATGCAGAAAATCTTTTTTTTCTTTTTTTTTCACTTACAGAATCAGACTTGAAGAAAATCTTATAATAACTGTATAACTATTGGTTTTTTTGTTGTTGGTGGTGGTCTTTTGGGGACAGAGTCTCCCTGTAGCCCAAGTCCTGGAATTCACTATGTACACCAGGCTGGTCTTGATCTCAGAGAGATCTGCCTGCCTCTGCCTCCCTAGTGCTGGGATTCAAGGCGTGCACTACCATGCCCAGCGAATAAGTGTTGTTATTGTTATTATCATTATTCTTAATGACTGTTAGATTCCAATAAGGTATTTTGTCATCTATGTTTCCACTGCTTTGAAACTTTATAGTGTTAAAATTTGTACTAATATTGCTAGGATATTTCTATCCTTCTGTTAATTTAACTGTTTTATCATTCAATTCAGATGTATATAAATACACAAAATAATTTATGTGACTTTTAACATATTAGTTACATAAGTCATAAATTCAACAACCAATGGAAAGTTTTCATTTCTATTTCTAGAATGAATTTGTGCTTATATGATCTCAAATATTTTTTCTGTAAATGCATTATTTCATGTTTTCCCAGTACATTTAAAAATTATTTGTTATTTTTGTTTTATATGTATAAGTGTATATTTAAGTGACTGCCTGTATCTATGTGAGTGTACCCACTGTGCAATGCCACAATGGTCAGAAGAAGGGGTTAACTGTCATGTAGTTGCTGAGATTTGAAATTAGGTCTTCTATGAAATCAGCCAGTGTTTTTAAACAATAAGCCACCTCTCTAGCCGCATCTTTTTCCCAGTACTTTGAAAATATGCTTTCTATTTCTCTTTTTCTTTCTTTTATTAACCCATTAATTGTACACATTACTGTGATCCAACAGTATAATTTTCCCATTAATGCATAAGTGTGAACTAATCAAATCCAGTTCATTTTCTCATCTCAACATCTCCATCCATCTGTCTAATCAGCTCAATCTCTCTCTCTCGAAGAATTCACATCATCTCGTCGTCTCTCAAGTCTCTCTCTCCAGAATTTTTTAATTATTTAGTTTTTGTATGTGTATGACATAAGTCAGTTGCATGTAGGTTGGTGCACACTTGTCGCTACATGGCCACGGAGGTCAGACAAGGGTCTCAGATTCCTGCCTGGAGTCTCTGGAATTGCTAGACATGGTCTGTTAATTGCCATGGAGGTCTGGATCATCCTGGTCCTATGCAAGAGACAGCCAATGCTCTTAACTGCTAGGTAGAAAACCATCCTCCAGCCACTCTTCAGATATTCTAGTACTCACGTTTATCTACTTTCCAAATGTTATTTGTTAATACATGTTCCCATGTAAAGAAACACACTGGATAATGTGCCATTTCTCATAGCTATTTTTTTGATATAATACTTTTCTATATTATATACATAATATGATGATGCATACTACTGTGTCTATACCATATCATCATACAATTGAGTCTTAACGTCCAAGGTCGGGTCTACCATTCCGCGCCCTATGCGACCGGCGAAAAAAATAAGATTCCGAAGCCCCAACTCTATGAGCCGAACTCGTTATTTGCCCATTTGCCCATTTTCTCCCTCCTCGTGAATACCTCGTTTGACTCTTCCATTTCTTGTGGCGGTGTTTCACTGGGTCTGCCATTCCTTTGCCGGATTTTCGCTGGTCTCTATCCAAATACACAGTATGCGACCCACTTTGTAAGTAGGCATATGTGTTGTTTGGGGAATTGTTTTGCAGCTTTGCACTACATCGACTCAGCCCTGTGCATACTGATCCCTTTCCACATCACTCTGAGCATAAAGCACCGCCAGCTATACCACTCCCCCTTTGTTTTTTGCCAGAAGCCCTTTGGTCACCCCGGTGTCTCAGTACAAAAATGTGAATAGTGATGCAATCTGAGATTCATATCCAGGATCCCACCATTAAAATCTGCTTCAACCAGGGCCCATCCCATGTGTTCATCAACGAAGAACTCACTGATGATCTAATATTCGTCTGAGCATTATTCTCCATTTACTTGTAGATTTTTTATGCACTTTTGCTTCCCATTGTGTCCTTTGACACATAAAATAGCTTAAAAAAAGAATAGCAGCTTTTAAGTTAAAAAAAAAAAAAAAAAATATACCATGCATTTTATTTTCTTTTTTGATTAGTTTTGACAGGGTCCCCTACGAGCCCGCCTCCCTGGACGTCACGTACCTGGAACCAGGCTGGTCTCCGTCGCTTGGAGATCTGGCCAGCCGCTGGCTCCTCCCTGACGGCTGGGGATTAAGGCATGTGCCACATGCCAGTGCATTGTTCTACATTTGTATGGATATTTTTTCCAATTTTAACATACTTCATACGTGTTTTAAAAAGTTTATGCTAAAGCTATTGACTGCAACTTAATATTTTCTGGTTTAAATCCACATTTACAAATATCATCTTCAACACGGAATTCCATAAATATTTATGAATTTTTCTGGTACATTCATGGTTCTCGTGGACACTTTACTTTAATTCTCTGGTTTTATTATTTTCATCACCAATCACTCTAATAATCTCACTTAAATGATTACTTCTGTTATTCTTCACTATTCCTAAAAAAATCATTTCCCTTTCCTGAAATACCCTTCCTGTTATGATGTGTTGAAATGACATATTTATGTGTGTTTGTGTTCGGTGTTCAATGCCTAGTATGATGTGACTTGTTGCGGTCTGTCAATGCCTGTGCTGTGAGCCTGTGGAGGGCAGTGGTGAAATCAAGTGGGCTCTNTTCTCTCTTCTGTGTGTGTATCTGTGTGGAGAGCGTAGTGATCTGAGACATATATTGTATATGTTTTTATATATGTACATTTATAGACTACACATATAAATATTATATATATATATATATATATATATATATATATATATATATATCGTGTGGTTTCCATTACTACAATTGAGAAGTCGGTAGTCTACGGCTACTATACTAGTTGAATGCAGACACTAGTATGTTTATTGACCATTTGCCATTTTCTCCCTGCTTGAATAACTCATCTTTCTCTTCCATTTCTTTGACGGTTTCAGCTGGTATCTGCCATTTCTTTGACGGTTTCAGCTGGTATCTGATATCAAGTTGCTCCACATCTTTGTAGTAGGCATATGTTTGTTTGGGAATTAAGTTTTTGATCAGCATTTCACTACTGAACTGTGCTACTGTCCCTTTCACATCACTCTGATGCATAAAGCACCCATTCCACTCCCTCCTTTGTTTTCCCTTTGTACAGGTGTCTAGTACAAATGTGTAGTGTGCATCTGAGATTCTATCCAGGTCCCAATTAAAAATCTGCTTCAACCAGGCCCTCCCATTTTTCATAAGAAGAATCACTTGATGTCTAATATTCTTCTGGCATTATATCTCATTTACTTGTAGTTTTTATGCACTTTTGCTTCCATTGTGTCCTTTGACACATAAAAGTACTGTAGGGAATTAGCAGCTTCTCTCTTAAGTTTATGTAAATGTGATTACCAATTGCATTTTTTTCTAATTTTATTATTTTTGACAGGGTCTCCCTAGTCTCAGCCTCCCTGGACGTCAGTACCTGGACCAGGCTGGTCTCCAGTCTCCTTGGAGATCTGCCAGCCTCTGCCTCCTGACGGCTGGGATTAAAGGCATGTGCCACTATGCCCAGTGTCATTGTTCTACATTTTAATGGGATATTTTTCCAATTTTAACTTCATACGTGTTTTAAAAAGTTTATGCTAAAGCTATTGACTGCAACTTAATATTTTCTGGTTTAAATCCACATTTACAAATATCATCTTCAACACGGAATTCCATAAATATTTATGAATATATTTCTGGTACATTCATGGTTCTCGTGGACATTTACTTTAATTTATCTGGTTTATTTTTCATAAATCACTCTAATAATCTCATTAAATGATTACTTCTGTTATTATTCAATATTCCTAAAATCATTTCCTGAATAACCCTTTCCTTTATGATGATTTGAAATGCTATTTTATGTGTGTTTGTGTCTGTGTGTTGCATGCATATGTATGTAATTGTGTGCAGGTCTGCATGCCTGTGTGTGAGCCTGTGGAGGGCAGTGGTGAAATCAAGTGGGCTCTTCTGCAGCTCTTCACCTTCTATTTTGAGACAAGTAATTCCCAAATTGGTCTCCGCTGCCTGGCCAGGAAGCATCCCAGGATTCTCTTCTCTAGGCTTCTGCAACACTAAAATCACAGCTGTGTCCTGTCACACCAGGCTTTTTACTGGAGGAGTGGAAAATGTGAATTCAGGTGTTCATGTTTGTACAGTAAATACTTTATACACTAAGCCATTTCCCCATCCTTGAAAGGCTGTTTTAACAGAATATATTAACTGTCCTTTCTGTCCAGATTTTGAAGAAGTCTGTTGTTCCAGCAATCTGTTAAGTTTCAGTGTCTTAGAGTTTTAATGAATCCAGGGCTGTAATAGAATATAATAGGTATCAATGCAAATATTTTAATTGTTTTTATTTGTTTCCCTTCTCTTTTCTAGTATAATTTAAATATCCTTCAGTTAATATGAAAAAAAATGTCTTAGTATCAAAATTGTTAAAATTCTGGATTTAGTTTTAAGAAATCATTTTTTCTTCTTTTTAATTTTTAATTTATTCTTTATGTGTATGAATGTACTGTCTGCATGCAGGTCTGTGCACCCATGTTGTGCAATGCCATGGAGGTCAGAAGAGGGCATCAGATTCCCCTGGAACTAGATTTAAAGACAGTTCGCAGCTGCCATGTGGGTGCTGGGGATTGAACCCGGGTCCTCTGCAAGAGCAGTCGGTGCTCTTAACCACTAAGCCATCTCTCCAGCCCCAGAAATCATTGTTTTTTCAAACAATGATTTTTTTCTTAACTGAATCAATTTGCTAATATTTGTTAGATATTTTTTTCAATGTTTATTGATATTGAAGTATAGAAAATCAGGGCATGAACATGATTTGATAGATTAAGTAGACTTAATTTCTATACTATAATAATGGAACAATCAAATTCTCACCATTTGTTTCACACCAACAAAAACCACTTCAAGGGCATTAATGATCTCTCAAATCTGATCAGTTTTGTGCAAGTAAACCATGTTTCTTTTTTAAAAAGACTTGTGCACTTGCCCAGGCTCAAGGATATTGAAATCCAGCACATAAAGTCCATTACTAGAGGTAGAAATGCAGGCAATATACTATTACGGCAACAACCATCAATTACAGTTAAGGATTTTCTGTAACAACCAAATGGATAATTTAATACTACAACAAATCAAGTATTACTGAGCAAAGTGCATTTCTACAATATTCAGAGTTTCTATTTAGTTTTCTAACTTTAAACAGCCTATGATAACTGGCAGCAAAGAAGGTCCTTGCAATAGATTGCCTCTGCTTGGGAAACTATGATGTAATTATTGCATGCTACTAATATACTATCTAAACATTAAAGATATTCCTAAAATATTTAATGGTAGACTATGATTAAGACATTACACTACAAAAAAAAAATCTTATGGAGAAGGAAACCTTGACGTGTTTCTGCTTTAAATATTGTGTCCCCAAATAAAGTCCAGTAAGCACATGTCCTGTCTTGATCCCCCTGCATTAGCCTCCATGATACTGCCGAGGTAATCCAACAATGTCAGTCCATCTTCTGAGGAGGCTGAATTTCCATTATCTGCTTGGTTCACAAGCTGAGTATCTCAGCAGTCCTCAGTCCACATTGGAAGGCTAAAAAGTAAAAAAGCTGTATCTCATGTCTTTGAGGAGTGCCAAAAACAGTGGGATCCACAGAGCATATGTGCCTGCCTGTAAGGATTGTAGACAGGCCAAACAATGGTGCTCTCTTTTTTTCTTTTTGTCTTTTTACTAAGATCTCAAGTTTTGGGTCTGCGTTACAGTTTCTCTGGTCTTATTATTTATTTCTGGTTGTACTTTCCTTCTGGATGCTTAAGGCCATACAGATAGCTCAGATTAACCAAGGTTTTTTTTTTTTTTGTTTTGTCAGGTCATTGAGGATCTGGTCATCAGGGGTCTAATTGGGGTTTTTTTTTTTTTGGTGGGGAGGGGGGAGCCCCTTGCTTCTTTCAGCTCCTCATCCACCAGTTCCATCCACATGAGGACAAAATCAATCTTTTTGGCCCCCTTGTCAAATATATGGTGGCTGAAATTGTATGTGCTCAAGTTTGGATCTTCAGTTTTGTTCCATTGGTCTACAGGTTTGTTTTTCTGCCAGAACCAGGCTGTGTTTATGACTATAGCCCTGTAGTATAGTTTGATGTCTGGTATAGAAATTCCCCTTGTATTGCTGTTTTCACTCAGGGTTGCTTTGGCTATTCAGGGTTTTTTGCTGTTTCATATGAATTTAAGAATTTTTTTCCAAGCCTGTGAAGAATGTCCTGGGGATTTTAATTGGAATTGTGTTGAACTGATATATTTATTTGGGTAGAATGGACATTTTTATTCTATTAATTTTTCCAATCCAAGAGCATGGGAGGTCTTTCCATCTTCTGATTTCTTCTTCAATCTCCTTCTTAAGGAGTTTATAATTTTTGTTGTAGAGATCTTTGATGTCTTTGGTTAGGTTTATTCCTAAGTATTTTATTGTTTTTGAGGCTACTGTAATTGGGAAGGTATCCTTGTAGTCCTTCTTCAGCTGCTTGTTGTTGGTTTAAAGAAAGGCTATTGATTTTTCTAGGTTAATTTTGTAACCTGCCACTTTACTGAAACACCTACTTCCAATCGTTTCTAGGAGTTTTCTGGTAGAGTTTTTAGCATCTTTTAGGTAAACTATCATATCATCTGCAAAGAGGGATCATTTTACTTCCTCTTTTCCTATCAGTATTCCTTTGATTTCCTTTCTTGCCTTATTGCCCTAGCCAGTGTTTCAAGCACTATATTGAAGAGGAGTGGTGACAAGGGGCTTCATTGACGTGTTCCTACCTTTATGGGGAATCCTTCTAATTTTTCTCCATTTAAGATGATGCTGGCTGTGGGTTTCTTGTATATGGCTTTGATTATGTTGAGGAATGATCCTTCCAGTCCAATTCCCTCTAGTATTTTAATCATGAACAGATGTTGTATTTTGTCGAATGCTTTATCTGCATCACTTGAGATGATTGTGTGGTTTTTGTCCTTCAGTCCATTAATGTGTTTTATGATATTTACTGATTTTCATATGTTGAACCATCCTTGCATTTCTGGTATGACTCCAACTTGATCATGGTAGATGATCTTTTTGATGTGGGTCTGTAAACGGTTTGCAAGTATTTTGTTGAGAATGTTTGCATCTGAGTTCATTAATGAGATGGGTCTGTAGTTCTCTTTTTTGGTTGCATCCTTGACTGGTTTTGGTACTAGAGTGATGCTGGCTTCATAGAAGGAATTTGGGAGATTTCCTTCTGCTTGTATCTTTCTGAACAGTTTGAGTAATAATGGTTGCATGTCCTCTTTAAATATTTTATAGAATTCTGCTGTGAAACCAACTGGGGCTGGGCTTTTTTTAGTTGGGAGGTCTCTTATTACATTTTCAATTACTTCATATATTATAGGTCTGTTTAAACTGTCAGTCTCTTCTTTGTTTAGCTTTGGTGATTCCCTAGATTGCAGATATTCATCCATTTCTCTTAGGCTTTCAAATTTAGTATAGGTTTCTGAAGAACTCCCATATGATTGTCTGGATCCTTTCATTGTCTGTTGTGATATTTCCCCTTTCATCGTGAATTCTATTGATTTGGAGTTGCTCTTTCTTTCTTTTGTTTAACTGGGCTAGAGGTCTGTCTATCTTGTTTATTCTCTCAAAGAACAAACTTTTGGATTCGTTGATTTTTTAATATTGTTTTCTTTGTTTAACTGGGCTAGAGGTCTGTCTATCTTGTTTATTTTCTCAAAGAACAAACTTTTGGGTTCGTTGATTTTTTTATATTGTTTTCTTTGTTTCTATTTCATTGATTTCTGCTCTAATTTTTGTTATTTCTTCCTGTCTGTTGCATTTAGGGTTCATTTGCTATTGTCCTTCGAGTGTTTTTAGCTGCAGTGTTAGCTCATTTATGTGTTCTCTTTCTCTTTTTTTTAATGTGGGCACCCAGGGCTATAAATTTCCCTCTATAGGACTGCTTTTAAAGTGTCCCATAGGTTTTGTTGTGTCGAACTGTCATTGTCATTTAGTTCCAGGAATGCCTTTATCTCTTTCTTTATTTCCTCTTTGACCCATTCATTATTCAGGAGTGTGTTATTTAGTCTCCATGTGTTCCTGTAGGTAGCAGGACTTGTCCTGGGGTTGATATTGAGCTTTATTGCACTATGGTCTGATAGAATGCATGAAATCATTTCAAGTATTTTGTATTTGTCAAGGTGTTTTCTGTGTCCAAGTATGTGGTCAATTTTGGACAATGTTCCATGGGGTGCTGAGTAGACAGTATATTCTCTGGTGTTTAGGTGGAATATTTGGAAGATGTCTGTGACGTCCATTTGCTGTATTATATTGTTCAGTTCAGATGTCTCTCTGTTTATTCTTTGCCCAGTTGATCTATCCAAAGGACTGAATGGGGTATTGAAGTCCCCTACTATGAGTGTGCTGGGTTTAATCTGTGCCTTAAGTGCCTGTAGAGTTGTGTTTATAAAGATCAGTGCACCGGTGTTTGGTGCATGTGTAGTCATGTTTATGAAGTCTTCGTGGTTAATTTTCCCTTTGATAAGGATATAATGACCTTCTTTGTGTCTTCTAATTGCTACTACTTTGAAGTCTATTTTGTCTGATATTAAAATAGCAATTCCTGCTTTCTTTTTGGTACCGTTTGCTTTGAATATTTTTTTCCAACCTTTCACTTTAAGTTGGTGCCTATCCTTAAGGGCGAGATGGGTTTCTTGTAGACAGCATACAGATGGATTCTGTTTCCTAATCCATCCTTGCAGCCTATGCCTTTTGATTGGAGAGTTTAGTGCATTAATATTTAAGGTGATAATTGAGAGATGTGTGCTGCTTCCTTTCACCTTATTATCCATTTGCAGTTTTAGTCTAGGTTTCTACTTCTGCAGTTCTGCTTTTATTAATTTCTCTTTCAAGGTGTCTGGGAGTAGTTGCTTTCCTCCTCTGTCCTTTGAATTGCTTCAAGTATTCTCTGAAGGGTTGGTTTTCTGGACATGTATTCTTTCATCTTGTTTACATCATGGAAGATTTTTCTCTTTCAACTAGAATTGACATTTTTACTGAGTGTAGTAACCTGGATTGGGATTGATATTCATTTAGCACTGGGAATGCTTTGGTCCACATTCTTCTTGCTTTCATAATTTGTGCTGAATAGTCAGCTGTAATTCTGATAGGTTACCCCTTATATGTAATTTGCTGTTTTTCTTTTGTGGCTCTCAGAATTTTGTCTTTGTTTTGGGTATCCAATGTTTTAACTATGATATGGCGAGGGGAGTTTCTTCTCTGATCCAGTCTATTTGGTGTCCTATGTGCATCTTGTACTTGTATGGGTTTGTCTTTTTTTAGTTTGGGGAAATTTTCATCTATTATTCTGATGAAGATCTGATCAATACCATTCTCTTGGGATTCTTCTCCTTCCTCTGTCCCTATGATGCAGAGGTTTGATCTTTTCATCATGCCCCACATTTCCTAGTTTTTCCATTCTTGTGTATTTTAAAACTTTTCATAATCCGTACATGAGCTTTTTAGTTGTTCTGTGTTATCTTTGAGATCTGATATTCTTTTTTCTGTTTCCTCAATTCTGCTTCTGAGGCTTTTTCCCATTCTTTCCTGTTGATTGGATGTGTGTTCGATTTCTTTTTTATTTCATCTTGTGTTTTCTTTATTATTTCTACGTCCTTTTGGAACTTTTCAATCTTTTCTTGTAGCTCCTTGTTTCGCTCATTGGTTTCCATTTTCATTTCAGTATGGGTTCTTTTCAGTCTTTCCACTTCCTTCCAGAGTTTCTCATTATCTTCTTCTAGGTCCTTTCTGAGTTTTTCATTCTCTATTCTTAGTTCTATGATTACTTTGAATATATCTGTGATTGTTAATTTACATTCTGTATCCTGGGCTATTTCTACAGAGGTTCCATTGAAAGGGTCCTCCATAGACTCTGTATAGTTTGGTGTGGGATTATTCTGGGTTTTTCCCATATTTTTTTTGCGTTGTGCTTTTGGCATGTTCTTTACTTTTTGCCTCTATTCTGGTGCAAATCTCTAGTATCTCTTCACTGTGTTGGAGGATTTCTTTCCTTGATTCCTTCAAGTGCCTTCCTTGTAGTCTCCTTATTTATGGAGCTTTGACTTGCTTAGGATTTGCGTTTTAAATTTTGGTTATATGCTGGAAGGAATAGTTCACTCTTCCCTTTCTGTTTCACAAGAACTGGGTGGGCAACAGTCCAAGTGATGCCTTCTGAGTACTGTAAGTCCTCTGCTGCCATCCAGTTCTTCTGGGTTGGTTGAAGGACTTATTGGAACCTCTGTCTGGAGTTCCAGTTGGTGGGGCGCTTAGCATGCACTCTGGTACCCTGCCCCCAAGCTCTCTGCTGTGGCCCAGAAGCAACCTCTATCCAACTCAAGCTAAAGTCTGACTGCCTCACCTTCCATGGTTCTCTGCTCCCAGCTATCCAGCCTGCCCACAGGCCTGCCATAATCTACAATATGGGAATGAAACTCTAAAAATTTGGTTTCACTGCAAAGCAAAACTAATGGCAACTATCACTTAGGATCAGAAAGCTAAAACACTACCAATACTGGTATTAATAGCTAATAAATTATTGTTTTCATCCATAGATATGTTTTTTTATTGAATCATCCTACATTTCTAAAATATAAGCTCTCTGGTCTTTATCCATTACACATTGATATTGTAAACTAGCTTTGGAATACAGTCGTGCATATCTTACTTTGTAGTTTTATATGTATATTAAAAGAATGCCACATTACTTTCTATATTTTTTAGAAAAAATTTTCAATTTCATTCAGCTGTTTAACACCTAAGTGTTGTTAGTTTGTGCAGTAATTTTCTTTCTTTGTGAACAAACTAGATTAATTTGATTCTTAGCAAAATTGTTTGCTAGTAAAATATTCAAAACTTATTCATAGAAGCATCTATTTGTTTGCTTGATTTTGGCTATTTTTGGAAGGGTTTCATGGATTCCAGCTTCTGATCTCAAACTTGCTGAGTAACTAAGTTTAACACTGAACTCTGGAGTCTCCTGCATCTGCCTCCCAACGCCTAGATCACATGTTTGAACAATCACATTTGGATAGACAGTTCTTTACCTGTTGTTGTGTCCTTTCCTAACTCAGAATTCAGTTAACATATACCATTTATGGTCTTTAAAAAGAAACTCTGCTTTAATATTATTCCTGTATATAATATTTTCTTTATGATCTTCATCTCATGTAGAATCATTTTCTTACTCTTTATTTTATTTTTTTATAGAAGAAAAGAGTAGTTTCAGACCACAGATGAGAATCTCACTTAACTCCAAAAACTGCACAACCATTTGGAGGGCTTTCTAACATCTCCACAGAATGCCCATTATATTTGAATTGTTTACCTTCTTTCCCTTTTGTACTGACTACTTCTGTTCTAGGTTTCTGAGGAAATCTACGATGATGAATATTATGTACTAAGAATTAAAGAGACAAAGAGTTGGAAAGTATGATTATGAAACAGACTTTCTCAGAAACACAGTTTAAATTGCAGTGTCATCAAGCTTCCTTAATGCAGATGGAATGAGGATGAACTTGGGAGGTATGTATGAATGATAGAGGCTGTAAGTACTCATCTTTGGCCTGCAGGAAGCTTTCTGGGATCCCTTGGCATAGCATTAAGTAATTTAGTAATAAATATCTTTATTATCTTATTAAACATGTTTTACAAATCTTTGTAAAATATGACTTGCTAACTTAAAAACAAAATTCTGAAAAGAAGATTTTAAAATAGTGAATAACCACTAAAATAATTGCATATGTTGAATATGGATTTTAAGTCATCTAATAGCTACATTAAGAAAAATAACACACTTGCTCTGAGCAAGAACTTGAAATGGTTTCAGATTCATGCAGCATATCTGAAAATGAACTCAAACATTCCAGGTTTCTGTCTGCCTTATGGCTCAATGTAAAATTTAATATTGGAGAAGCTGATATGTTCCTCAATTTAAATTGTCCTGGAAAGGAAACTAGCTTTTCTTGTATAGTTGTTTGCATTTTGCTTCCAGTGAAGTGTGCTGTTGGACTCCCTTCTGCACACTGAAAACTCATACTGGCTTAAAAGATATAATTCTGGGCATTTTTCTCTTGTTTGCTTTTTTTGTTTTTTGATCTTTTTGAGACAGGGTCTCCCTGTAGCCCCAGCTGGCCTGGAACTCGCTCTGTAGACCAGGGTGGACTTGAACTCACTGAGATCTGCCTGCACCTGCCTTCCAAGTACTGGGATTAAAGTCATGCTACTTCATTTACTGCTTTTAGATTGTGCACACACACACATTTGTACACACACACACACACACACACACATACATATATATATATATATATATATATATATATATATGAATGAATGATGTATAATAAGGTTTTATACATAACATGAATTTTGTCCTTGTCTCCATTTTGAGGATGTTGGTACAAAGAATATAACCTTAAACATGCAAGGATTGACTATTAAAATACTTGACATTGAGAAGACAAGTTTCCACATGCTCAGTAAAAACAATTTCACTTTCACTGTAAACTCAAATTTGTTTGTGTATTCCTTTTATTCAGTTTTCCAAATGTGTTTATCTCAGATATAGAAAAAAGAACAGCTCCCTGTTCCCAAACTGATGAACACAAATAAATCATCTAAAACTTCATGACCTTCTTGGCCGTGTTAAGCATCCCAGGAAGTCTGATTACAGAGAATTAGTAGGGTTCTTCTCATAATCAATTGTAATTTCAATGCACTAGATATTCCATAGAATAAGTAAAACAAAAACTCACCTCAATGCTCAAGCTCACCTCATTGCTCAGTGCTAAATGGCACTCTAAATATAAACAGTACCACTCCTATCCTAGATTTACATTTGTGTTTTACCATAAAGTTCAATAAAAAAGACATTTTATTTTTTTATGTGTATGATTGTACTGTCAGCATGTAGATTGGTGCACCCGTGTTGTGCAATGCCTTGGAGTTTAGAAGAGGGCGTTGGATTCCCCTTGAACTAGAGTTAAAGATGATTCTTAGCCACCATGTGGGTGCTGGGAATAAACTAGTCCTCTCAGAAAGCAGTGGGTGCTTTTTTTTTTTTTTGTTTTTTTTTTTTTTTTTTTTATGTGTAGGAATGTTATTGTCGTGGCATGTAATTGCTGCACCCGTGTTGTGCAATGCCGCGGAGGTCAGAAGAGGGGTCTCGGATTCACCCTGGAACTGGATTCTCCTGGAATTGGAGCTTCAGGACGGTTCTCACGCCGCCAATGGGTGCTGGGGGATCGAACCCGGGTCCTCTGCAATAGCGGTCGGCGCTCTTAACGCCGCTAGGCCATCTCTCCAGCCCCCGCAGTTGGTGCTCTTAACCACCGCTGAACCATCTCTCCATCCCCCCCAAAAGACATTTTCTGTATTACCCAACCCACCCATTTTAGCAGTTCCTGTTTTATCTTTTCTTTCTAATTTTTTAAATCTTGAAGACTAAAATGCAAGCCATGACATTAGGTTTTTAGAGTGCTGTTTTCTTCAACTCATGTCTTCATCACAACACTGAGGTATGGGTACCTCTTCATTTTGAAGATAAGTATATTTTCCATTTTGACAGTTTCCAGGATTTTTACTAACTGAATAAAGGCACATCAGGAAGTTCTTACATTCATTTATAGAGAAAGGGAAATAAAAACTAAAGCCAAGAACAAAGATTTGAAAGCCTCTATTATTAGCATTTTGTACTATTGTATTATAATTAGTAGTTTTGAGAACTTTTTTTTTTTTTTGTATGTGTATAAATGTACTGTCTGCATGCAAGTTTGTGCACCCGTGTCGTGCAATGCCGCGGAGGTCAGAAGAGGGTGTCAGATTCTCCTGGAACTGGAGTTCTCCTGGAATTGGAGTTTCAGACGGTTCTTGGCCGCCATGTGGGTGCTGGGGAATCGAACCCGGGTCCTCTGTGAGAGCAGTCGGCGCTCTTAACTGCTAGGCCATCTCTCCAGCCCCAGTTTTGAGAACTTTTTTAAGAGGTGGTATTTATACAATTATTTGCTAATGTGCAGACACCTGCAGAACTAAAGAAGTTTATTTGTTATGCAATTATCATTGCAACTGAAGGCATGTGTAAAGATCTTGATGGGGCTATCTCTATTTCAAACCATACTGGACTTCAGAAATAACCTTACAGTATTATCAAAATTGACTAAACAACCAATTATAAGATTCAAAATGAAATGCCATAATTATAAAAGCATTAACTGTGTGCTAATCCTTAATGCCAATTTTACAGAGCCACTATTAACTTCTGAGAAAAGATCAATATGCACAACTAAACCATTAGAGCCCAGTGTTTTTAGATGTCACAAGATATATAGCAAAATTGCTGACATACCCATGAGATCTATTGCCTCTACTGCATTTGGAAAGTACTGAAAAGGAGATCTTGATAAAATTATGGTACTTTGCTTCCCAAGAAGCTGGCTCTGAGCTGGGGGTTTCTGGAGATTGCACTGAGGAGAATGTTCAGGTTCAAAACTTGTAACTCCAGAGGAGGAGGTAGGCTTGGACACAGAAAGATGTTGAAATACAATGTAATCACAGAAAATCTCCTTTTAGGATCTTTGAAACTAAAACAACAACAGAAATCCAAAGGGTGTCTTGCCAATTTTAATTATACTGAAACACATTAGTTATTACAAAATTCAAAATAGTGTTTAGACTTGGCTTCATTTATTCAAGCCTTCGATTACTATAATTTGTCCTGGGTCACAGTTTGGCCTTTGCTTATATAGTAGTTCTGGAAATTCCATGAAACTTGATTGTTTATAATAGTGACTTAATAGCATTTACTTCTATTATATTGAGAAATTTATTACACAGACTGTGCTTATTTTTCTGTGACCAAAGAGAAATATTTTTTCTGCCACTAAACACCCAATCCACCCCAAGACTTTGCAGTATAAATCATGCCTTTATTGATTTTGACTTTCCTTTATCCTCGATGACCATTTCTCTGAGTCTTTCATTTTTAATGCCAGGATAACTTAGAGAATTTCCTGCTTGTTTCTCAGATTTGACTCCTAGTCTCTTTCTTTTCTTCTTGTTCAGCAGTCAATGTGATCAATTAAAGTATCAAATGAATCTGGCATGATTTTTAAGTCTCCTTGACCCAGAAGGTGAAGCCTAACATTACTAACAAGCTTATAGCCCCAACTGCACCTGGTATCTACAAACATGCCAAGCTTATTTCATACAAATCTTCCTTTCCTTTGCTATGTATGCAGATATGTTCATATGTCATACTTTTTTCTGCTGAAGACCTTCACTCATGACACTCTTCTGGTCAGAAGACTCCAATATGCTCAACATCTGTCTCAAGTGTCTGTTCACAGAGAGCTTTCTTAACTTTATTAAATCCTAGCTGTATCCATACAACTCTGTATGCCTGTGTCCATTTGATTTGCTACTGCTATTAGAGACAACAGCAGACTTCCAATGCATTCAACATAATTCATTAAAGAGGGGCAATACTACAACCTTAGAGCCAAGCTAATAGTAAACACTAAGTTTATGCTGCCTTAAATCTCTTTTTTTTTTTGTAACAAATTGCCAGCAACACATAGATCCTCTTCCATCATTAGGAACTTTTCCATCCTATCTTTCCCCTATATGAAAGATGACCAGGGCACCATATTTACAACTTGACATTTTCACAAATAAATGTTCTTCAGTCTGTCCCTGAACTCCATGGTGGTTCATGTCTCATATCACCACAATTGAAATATTTCTCATGAACTCCAACTACATAGTTAGCTTTACCTAAATGACAAAGCATGAGAAATTTAAAAAATTCTATGCACCTAACATGAAAGTTCATTGACTTACTATGCTAAGATGTAATGAATTCCCATCTCAAATCTTATGTTCACAAATGTGGAGAACCCTTAATTATAATGGCAATTGTCAGGAACAACATTTAAGAAAATGGAATACAAGGCTTTGTTATAATTATAACATGCAAATCAAGGAACAACGGTCATTTTTTTGGTTCATATTATTTATAAAAGATGATAAATGAGACAATTGCTGGAAGAGTTATATGAATCCACAAATGTTTGCAGCTACAATAGCCATAAAATGAATAGTCCATAATGCATATTCATGTATAAAGCTTAACATTTCATTCACAGGAGCAAGTATGTACTGAGCTTTGTACTCATGAATGCCAAGCCTTTGCTGATGCCTAGATAAAGCGTATTATGCTTTTTACTGTTGTTTTTGAGAACTTGATTACTAAAGACAGACAGCATCAGTAGCAATTTTCTGCCTGGCGAACTAGGGCTTGCAGTAGATGCTAGGACTAGCACAGGTCCCTATACCCAGAACAGTCAATATTTTAATCAAGCGACTTAAAATGCTAATCCATCCATATGATAGAGGAATGGAACAAATATGAACTCCAAGTCAGTTGTTCTTCAAGGATTGAAATTAGATGCAGGATATGAAATAGCTGACACAAAAGCAGGATGAATAAGAAAGAAAATATTTATATAAATTTGGAGAAATTTATTGCTATGTATTTTCTTACCTAGTCTCTTGTGATAGAATCAGCCCAGGAAGTATGGAAAAGCACATAGGCGCAGTACTGTAATAACTATAAGATAAATATCCCAAGAGCTAAGTTTAATAAACAGTATCATCTTTGAAGCATACAAACCTTTGAGCAAGTTACAAAAATACTACATGTCAGTAGTCACAAAAGTATTTTATGCATTTACATTGTCTCATATTCTACATAATGGATTCTCTTGATGCCATGAAAAGTCACTAGGAATCTTCAGATCAGTGTGAATTGAATTTGATCACTTTGGCCCTTATTAATATTAATACAGCCTTCTATCCTTTAATATGTGAAAGCATTTTAAATATGTGTGAATTGCTACTTACTATTTGAAAATATTTTTTATTATTTTTGTTTTATGTGTATGATTTATTGTATGCATGTAGATAAGTACACCCATTTTTGGACAGTCCACAGAGATCAAAAGAGGGAATCACATTCCCTGGAAATGGACTTAAGGATGGTTGCATTGGCCACCATGAGGGTACTAGGAATCAAACCTGAGTCCTCTGTAGGATCAGCCAGTGCACTTAATCACTGTGCAAGCTCTTCAGCCCTTCTAATTACTTTTTATAACTTCTGGTTGAAATAATGAAGCTGTGAGAGACGTTATAAAATAGAAACATGCTAAGTCCCATTTTAATAAAAAAATAAACTACCAAAACGAGTTGAACAATGAATGTTTAATTAAAACATTAACTGGAAACAGGAATAACTATCAGAAAACAGAGAAATGTATGAATGAATACAAAGCAGATACACAGAGCATTGTTACTGCTCCCAGGGCTGAGGCAGATACCAAAGAACAAGTGGGGGAGATTCCCCTTTCCCAGAGCTGAGATTTACAGCTCACTTTATGGTTATGGTTCTAGTGTACCACAGAAATATCACTAAGTGCTGATGAAAATAATCTGTAAAATCTCCGGGGCAGGTGCTGTTGAAATTATCAATACTCTGGGTAGGAGATTGGAAGCATTTGTCAGAAGCTAACTGTGTACCTGGCCTTGGGATTCTGACATCCAGTGACCACAAAGATTGGCATTAAATGTATGAATAGCGCACAAGAGATTCAACATAGAATCCACACTTCAGAGTGAAGAAACAAATGATATCAAAGATCCACATGTTGTTTCATAAACATTTATTTGTACTATCATGTATAGTAATGACTTTAAGCTGCTGAATTTTATACAACTGACTGTCTCTAAACATTTTTGCCATATTTTATTGAAGTAAAATTTTATGCAAGAATTATGAATATATTGATATTGGTTATTGTAGATGTTTTGAAGACTATGCTGATTTCATTCTTGATTTCTAATGAATTGTAGATCCTGATTATCAGGATTTGAAAATATATGACTTGCTGGGACCTGCTAGCAAACACCTCTAAACCCAGGACTCATGAGGCATAAGCAGGTGGATCTCTGTGAGACTGAGGTCAATTTGGTTGGCATAGTGAGTTCTAGACCACCTAGAGCTACAGGGAGACCCCATCTCAAGAAAACAAAAACAAATTTTGAAAATTTGACCAGAAGTCAAAAATGTCATTTTAATCTTTATATAAAAAGTAATGCAGGGGCTGGAGAGGTGGCCTGGCGGTTAAGAGCACCAACTGTTCTTGCAGAGGACCCAGGTTCGATCTCCAGCACCCACATGGCGGCTGAGAACCATCTTTAACTCTGGTTCCAGGGGAATCCGACGCTCTCTTCTGACCTCCGTGGCATTGCATGACATGGGTGCACAAACCTACATGCAGACAGTACAATCATACACATACGAAATTAATATTTATTTCTATAAATTGATTTTAGTGTAACAAAGATTTAAAGGGTCAGGTAGTAAGTGTTTTGTTATTATAAAACACACACTGTGAAACCTTATTTGAAAGAGAACATAATATTCAAATCCTTAAAATGGCTACCTAATAAAGGTTAAGATTCAGTTCAAATCCTTCTGTGTACTTTTCTCTTAGCTGACATCAAAAACATACAAAATCTAAGATCATCTGTTGTGGGTCATCCCATTTATTCCTAGGGTGAGCCATGTGGAAAACACACACAGGAAAGTACAGCACACACATGCATGTTAAGGTGTCCAAATACAGAGAGAGCTTTATTCCAAAAATGGCCATCTTATATAGCCATTGTGACTCACATCTCAGGGCCAAATCCTAAACATTTGCATCAGTACATCCCACCCCATGGGCATAGCCAGGGATGTTTCAATTGACTAGAATGCTAGCCAGCTTAACTAAATTTCCCAACAATCTGTAATTAGGAATTTAAGAATTGAGAGATTCTATTACGTATCTTTTCGAAACTGAAGTACACAGCAATAAATGTATATTTAATGAACACTTGAGCCAACTATGAAAACATTTTCAGTGTATAAAATGAGAGCAATTTGAGACAAAATATAAGGCTGAAATGTAAACAAAGTATATAATAAATATCCTGAGCCTATACTAATACAAATAATTAAATAGATGGTACATATAGATGATAGATAGGTATGTAGGTAAATAATTGATGACAGATTATAGATGATTGATAGATTATAGTTAGAGAGATAGATAGATGATAGAAAGATGATAGATAATAGGTATATAATAGATAAATGATAGATGATAGAGGGTTAGATATACAGATGATAGATAGATGAGAGATAGATGATAGATAGATAGATAGATAGATAGATAGATAGATAGATAGATAATAAAGATTAGTCAAATCTCTTATCCAGAATTCTGAAGAAAATAGGCAGATGTTCATGGTCTAAGGAGTTGAAACATAGTTGCACTTCATTCCATGGTATAGATGTTAAATAGAAAAGTAAATAAATAAATTCAGAGGAGAGAAATCTGAGAAGTCCACTGTTTGAAGTTTGGTCCTGGTCCATATATCTCTGCGGAATCCTTTCAAATATCTGTTACTCCAGTCTAATCATGAAAAGAAAATCAGACAATATCCAAGAAACGTTTGGGGTTCTATTAAATACCTGTCTAGTCCTCTTCAAAGCTATAAAATTCAATAAAATACAAACAAAAAGGACATAAATGATCAAGTTAGAGAAGCATAGGCTAAATGTAATATAGAATCCACATGGAGATCCTAGAACATATCAAACATATTAGGAAATTCAAGTAGAGTATAAACTTTAATATATCACTACTGATAGATCAGATATAGAAGTATCATGGTCATGTAAGATGTCAACAGTGAGAGAGAACAAATGTGAGGATTGTCTGTACTATCTCCTTAATTTTTTGCACATCCAAGTTTCAAAACGCCAAGGTTATATTCCTACTGTGGACATGGTTGGCTATCCTTCATCATTATTTTACATATAATAAAAGTAAAGGAAATAAAAGTAGTGTGAGTGCGTGTTTCTTCAAAAAGAAGGCATCTTCAACCCTCCCCCCTTCTGCAAGCATGGTCAAATGATCAGAGTTTCAAAAACTGGAGAATTTGGAGTGTTACAGGTCCAGACCCTAATTTCAATTCATCATGGGCTATCTTTCACACCCTAACTAGACATTCCAGGTCCAACTTCATCTGCTATATATGCTAAGACTAACAGATTAAAAAATTGGGTGAATAAAGCCCTGACTTCCACCAACCAAAAGGCCAAGTATCATCAGATAGTATCTGAGGATGAGATATGACATCTCTAGTTTGCTGTAACCACTTCTTAATTCTTTCACCAAAGTATTTTAAAAGCACTTCGATTAGGACTTTCTTTGTTCTGTTACTTTATAAACTGCATTAAACTCCTTTAACCCCAGACCATGGAATTTGGAGTGACTGAAATCTGTATTCCCAGGCCATTGTCACTCATATTTGACTCCAGAATATACTACCTCTTATCCCATTTGAAGTGAGAGGTCTGCTGTTGGATCAACAGAAGCAACCTGGGCTACTTAGGAGTCTATGAATACAGCAATTATTATCAATGTATATTTGGAAAAGGAGCGCAAGAATGTTGATTCCTTTATTGGCTTACAAATCTAAAATTGAATTAGTATGAGCAAAACACAAATGGATTTATGAAGAATAGATTCTAAATTACTATTATAAAATTATTAGTAAGAGTAATAATTCCTATCACTACATTTCAACAACCTACCAAATTGCTAGTATTTATACTACAAATATCTGAAGCAAATCTTGAAACTATAGATGATTGATAAATTATAGTTAGAGAGATAGATAGATGATAGAAAGATGATAGATAATAGGTAGATGATAGATCAATGATAGATGATAGAGGGTTAGATATACAGATGTTAGATAGATAGATGAGAGATAGATGATAAATGATAGATAGATAGATAGATAGATAGATAGATAGATAGATAGATAGATAGATAGACAGATAGATAGATAATAAAGATTAGTCAAATCTTTATGGCATGGTGGTGCACACCTTTAATCCCAAAACTCTGGAGTCAGAAGCAGGAAGATCTCTGTGAGATCAAGGATAGTCAGGTTCACTTGATGAGTTCTACACTAACTGAGGCTCCAAAAGAAAAAAAACATAGCCCCAAACAACAACAGCAACAACAATAACCTCATGTCCTGGGGAAGGTCCAAAAACTGGCAAATGGTTCAGTAGATGTATTAATTATAATACACATGATTACCTTACACACAGTATGTGAAACTAAAATTAAGATGAATGTTGGATAAGGAGTGAACAACCAATTGCAGCGTTTTGAAGGCAGAGCCAGGATATCACAAGTCCAAGGAGACCCTGGGCTACAGAGTGGTTCCTGGTTAACTTGAGCTAACTACTAAGACAAGACCCTATCTAAAATATCAAAAAGCAAACACAAAAAGGTAAATGTTGAATAAAATATATGCCAGATTATGTAAAATTGTTAAACACAGAACTGCAAAGATTACAGAACACAAAACCCCAGTGGAGCTACATCAATCCATTATATTTAAGGGTCTTCCATGCAAAACTCTGATGAGAACATACAGAAGTATATAAGAATGTAGTTAGCTCACAGGGGGTCCTTCACTGTGATGCACTAAGAAAAGATCTATAAAATTTCAACTTTCCACCATTAGAAAATTCAAAAGATATGGGCATCCAATTAATCTGGTCAAAATTGTAGAGTTGCAATACTGTCAGAAGACAATATTTGCTTTAATTCCTCTTTGTCTCCTCACTTGTTCTCTTTCTTTGAACTATTTATCATCACCAGTTTATCTTAATTATGTGGCCCATCACACCTCGGAGACAACTACCCGATGGTGGGGATCAAGTAATAAAGACCTGTTTAATACCAGCAACACCAAATAGACCTAAGTTTATGATTAACCAACCTACACCGTAAACAAGACTGCTAAATAACTACACACAATTCTTTCCCACCTGGCCTAGTTCTCCCCTGTATAATCATGAGGCTAACATCATTATTAACTCAAAGGCAATTCCTGGAAGGTTGTTAGACACATTATATTCCTGATATTGGCTTAGCTGAAAAAAATCTTTTCCTATTGGTGTTTAGAAATGTGGTAAGTGGCCACCCCTGGGCTTATGGGACTCCAGAACAGACTTTTCCAGCTCAGGACTCCAAAAAGTTTGGAAAATGATGATTTCAGACATTTCCACATTTTGAGTTATTTATATTATTGCAATATAATTGACCTCTGTCCATTATGTTTTGTTAACTATTATCTGTGTTTCCAGACATTTTTATTCCTTTCCTGCCATCTTCCTTCATGTATTTAAATATCAAACTAATGACCTATATCAGTGTCAACACTTTTTTTTCCTTTACTTCCTCCTACAGATTGATTTCTTCACTGTACCTGTCTTACCATTAAACCTAGTTTCTGAACCACATAGAGAATAAGATGTAGGACTTTTAAATTGAAGAAATTTGCCAGTAACTTTCACCAGACTTCCAGCAACCATTGGTTCTCCTGACTCACATTCTCCAGATAAATGTTGAAGAAATTTGAAACAATAATAGTAACTTCCCTAGAAATAAATATTGTTTTTCTTCATCAGATAACACATTTCTGCATGGTGATCATTCTAAACAAAAACATTATCATCTGCCAATATTACTGAGCATTATCAGCATTATGTTATAATATAGAATAATTAACCTAGGATTAAAAGTAAATCATAATTTAAAACTTAATCCTGGAGGGGATGGTGAGATCACCCTGTGTTTCAAAGTATAAACTGTTATTGTAGAAGGCCTATGCTTTGTTACCCAGGATTATTATCAGGAAACTCATGACAGCCTATAATTACAATTCCAGAGAATTTGAAATCCTCTCTTGGCCTTTTTGGACAACAGCAATCATATAATCATATGCACAGACCGCCAGACAGAATCACACACACACACACACACACACACACACACACAAACGCACACGCACACACACACTCACGTTAAAAAATAATTACTAAATCTTCATTTTCATACTTCTATCTCATAGCAATATATTTGCCAGCCTTCTCAGCATAAGCCTATAATGCAAGCTATTTAAGAGGCTAAAACATGATAAACACAAGTTTGAGCAAAATGTGGGCAATTTAGCAACACTCTATCACAAAATAAACAATCTAAAATGAGCTGGGAGTATAATCTCCATAGTAGATGACTTGCCGGCTTTATGGAAGTCCTTGGGTCAATCCCTAGTACCACAATGATGCTAATAACAGTAATAACTGATGCAATATAACAGCCACAAAATGTTTCATATTATGAGCTCTCAACTATATGAAAATAAAGAAAAAAGCAGGGACTAGCAGAGAAGGATATATGTGACATAAATGAGGACAGATCTTAAAGTACAAGGACTGATTAATGCTAACATCTCAAAGTAGTTTCCAATGTGTAGAGAAATAATGCCCAGCTTTTTAAAAAATGAGGAGAAAAAACAGTAATAAAGCCCTCCACATGAGAAAATATTTGGGGGGGAATAATTTGAGCAAACTCTAGGGAAGTTATAATTTTGGAGAGAGTAGGGAGGGATGAATCCACAAGAAAAGACGGTTTGGGAAATTGTCAACTGCCATAATGGAAGAAAAATACTATACATGGGGAAGCCATTAAATAAGGAACATAGCCGGGCATGGTGGCGCATGCCTTTTTTTTTTTTTAACAACTCTAGACCTGTGTCCCCCTCCATCCCCCCACCCCACCGGAGCTCATGCATTCTGCCAAACATGCCTTTCATCTCTTTCTCAGTCTTTCTCAATATTCTCCATGAGGAAGTTGACTGTTTTGAGCAGAAGTTAATCCTAGCACTTGGGAGGCAGAGGCAGGCAGATCTTTGTTCAATGCCAGCCTGGTCTACAGAGTGAGTTCCAGGACAACTGGGGCTACAGGGAGACCCTGTCTTGAAAAGACCAAAAAAAAAAAAAAAAAAAAGAAAAAGTAAGGAACATAAATGGATATAAGTAAGGAAGAGAATCATACATAAAAATGGGGAAGAGGTGCTCAATAGAAATACAATATTGAGAAAAAAACTCTAGTACTCAACTCTCAAAAACATCCAGAAGAAGAATAAAAGACACAGCTAGAGAAGGTGGTGGACTCTCTAGTCCATGGCTCCCTTTGGGTGCTCCAACTAAGTAAACCTGTTTCCCCTCTTCCTTTTCAGGTGTTGCTTTCAGTAGTTGTTTTCAAATGTGTTATGGCATCTCAGGGGAAGTTTCCAGAAACATTTCTCCTGATGGGCTGCCAGTGGGTCAGGCTTGCATCCTGCTTTATCTGTAGCAGAACAGATAATGCCTTTTGAAAAGTGGAAAATATTTGTTTCTTGTTAAGGCAAGATGGAACATGGCTATGGGCAAAAGCCAGAGAATTCTCAAGTGCACACAGATTAAAGTCCATCTAAAAGGGAGATATGGAACCTACTTTCCTTTGCATAGCTGAGAGGTTCAATTACCAGCTTTCTTTCAGCTGTTAGTAAAATTAAACTTATCCATGATCTGATAGGAAGTATAGCAAATGACAGCTTAAGAAATAAATGTCTTACACAATGAGGAAGAAAAAGATGAGCATATTAAAACCTGTTTATTATTACAGAGTAAATACAAAACTGAACCAGATTTTCATGGCATGAGAAATATTACATTGTATTATAGGAGCTCAATCTGGATAGGGGCATGTTTGTATGCAGTGTATGTCTGTGGAAATATGCTGTACTTGAAGGACAAACGTGATTTTACAATTTCAGTAACAATGAGTTACTGCAAAGTCTCTATACTATTTCTAAATATCATGTGAGAACTGATCTCTTAGAATATTTTTGGGACCAAGGGGAACTAAGTACATTTGTCTTTGCCCTGCATGCAAAGTACTCTCCTGAATTAATGAGAAATAGATAATTATTCATTAAGTCTTTAAGAAGGATTGCATTGTGAAGATTGTATAAATATCTCTCAGTAACACGTTCTTCTAATATCTATTCTGGGACACTGATATCTTTCTTTTTGCATCATTACTATTCCAACACTACTGAACAAACAGCCTGATTCATTAGTTTTTAACAGTGGGCCAGAAATCAGAGGGTACAATTCCTCGAGGTGTCTCCAGGAGCTATAGTGTATAACCTGGCCTCACCCATATTTTTATTCAAAACTGTTCCTCCAGCATCAATTTTGAGGGACTACAAGATTAGATTCACTTTTTCTTCTATCAGACAAACTTTCCTTCTCATCCCTAGGCGAAAAGCATCTCATATACAAAATGTGAAGCATTCTTCTCATTCTTCATAACTTTTAATAAAGATAAGAATACAAATGTGCTCCCTTTCCATGCTTTAATTTGCTAATTCTCAAACATACACCCATTCATTCACTATCTTTGGTCAAGAGCAAATTGAGTCAGGTGCCCAGGTCAAAAGAGAACATATCTCAGTTTGTTTGCAGTAGCTTTCTGATTGAAAGGTTAATTAAAAGTCATTAATACAGCATGTTTTAAAAGTCATTTCTATACCTTTCTTCCAATTTCTATTACTAGGAATTATGACATCTTTGCTTTCCCTAAGCATTTCTTAAAGCAAGTTTTGATATCTCTATTTTCCTTTACTACTCAGGGCAATTAGTTATCTGTCACCTTCCTATTTGATTTTAATGTTTTCTAATAAGAAGGTAAGGTATGGTAAAGGTCATATGATATACATGTATAGAATTTAATTATACAAAATACAGCATATGTATACACAGAGAGAGACAGAGATAGACAGATGTCTATGTCTCATTCTTCCTTGCTGCTATTATATCCCTTTCTTAAATCTAACAAATGATTCCCTGTATTGTTTCAGGACTGTCAGAAATGTCATATTACTTTCAATCTAGTATCAAATTCTAGGTTCAGCATCAACCCAATATTTATTGCTAAACTATACATATAACTGTTATGAAACCCCTTAAGATCCAGAGCCTGTGGTAGCCAAACATCTCACAAGCTTCCCTTGTAACTTGCCTTCTGTTTCTGAACTGGCCTCTGAACTTCTTACCCACTGGATGCTGCAGACACTGGCTGGCTTGGAACTCCAGAGCATAATCTGTCTCTGTTCCCAGTCTCTCTCTCTCTCTCTCTCTCTCTCTCTCTCTCTCTCTCTCTCTCTTTTCTTGGAAATACTCATATGAACCTCATTATTGGACTGCTGGCCTTCTCAGACCTGTTGTTGCCAATGCTTAACTTGTTTGACATATTATTCATACCTCCATTTGATACTGATTACTTGAGCCCTTGAGAACTCCAACACTGACTATTGTCTTAATTGTAGTCTGACTTAACTTTGTTATAAAAAAAATCATGACACTAAAACCAAAGTCAGGTCAGGAGAGGGAGTTTATTTCACACTAGTGGGATAACACAGAGAGTGGGACTAACCCACAGATCAGATCAGTCCATAATGGAGTCAGAACCCAACCAAGTTTGGAGTGAAGGCTTTTATACCTTGTGACATTTGTCACATTATACCATGTGAAAAATGTGAGCAAAGAGCAAATAACACATATGTGGTAATCAAATAAGTGGTTTGCAGATAACAAGCAATCACCAAGGCTATAGGAATATGATTTCCTGGAAAAATGGGCTTCTATCCTGGGTAGCCTCACTGGGTACAAGGGAAGACTCTATTCTGCTTTATCCCTTTCTTTTTTTTAATTTTTTTATTGATGCTTTGTGTATTTCATACATCATTTTCCAATTCAGTTCAGGCATATATCCCCTTCCCTTCCCCCCACCCCACCCCTACCCATCCCAGATCATGCATTCTGCCATTAGTTTTCTGCATCTTTCTCTGCTTTTTTGTTTTGTTTTGTTTTCATTTTTTTTAACAATAAGTGATAATTTGTGAGTACAAGCATCCTTCATGTAAAACCAATTTGCAAGCAGTTGTGCCCAAACCCACACAGCTCATGGGTCCCACCATCCAGCAAGGGGGGCTTGTATGTTCAATCAAGTTGATCAAATGAGTGTCCAGTCTATATTGTTGTAGTTTCACCATTAACCCCAATCGCAGCCCTTCATTCTACCATGCCCCCTATTCCACAGATTGTTCCCTAGGCTTAGAAAGGGGCACAGGTGGATGAGAAGCAAAACACTCTACTTCTCTGGAGCTGTTGTCTTGTCTCTAGTCAGTTCTGGCTGTTTCTTTCATGGGCTGCCAGCTTGTCCAGACATAACCTTTTGATCCTACTAAGAAGCACATGCAATTAGATATTTAGGTATAAACAGTATATATATAGCCTTCGATCCACTAATGAAAGCACACACAAGTTGAATAGGTCAGTACTTGGTGTTATGGTCGGGTTTCTTGGTATAGACACGATGTTTGGATGTATGTTAATTAATGATTACATTTTCTTCCTGTTAAGTATGGCAGGGTCTTCGTGTGGTATAACATCTCCTAACCATTGGAGATGTAAGCTTGTGCATCAGCCGTGGGTTTTATTCCCCAAGGAGAGAGCTAATAATAAAATAAATTTGGGATATACAGACATAAGCTGCCACTGCTGCATAGTTTTTCCAGGCAGATGAGGTGGTAGCTGGTGCTGACGGAGGAGTCTTGCTTGACTCAAGGAGACCTATATTTGCTTTATTGGTTTAGTGGTCTTTTTGCTATGTAGAGACCATCTGTATACTTGCGTTGTGGTCTCCATACATCTTTCCCATGTTTATACAGGTCTTCAACAGCAGGGCCCATAGCCTCTCTTCCTGCAGAATCCCAGTTGGAGGCAAGGAGCCTTATACCATTTGTGGGGGCTTGGATCCCTGGCCAACATCTCCTTGGTAGAATAATCCATTGTTGATGTCAGAGCTCCTGTATTAATATATTTTGTTTAATGCATAGCTTAAGGAGACTTTAGCATTATTTTGGTTCTGAATAGAGAAAATTCCTTTTCAGCATTTCTATGTCCATTAGTTAATTAAAAAGGCATTTTACTGATTTTAACAAGAGAATACTCTACAACAGCTGACTCGCTACATCTACGGCTGGAACACCCTCATCATCATCTTATTTCTCCTTATTCTATGGGGGGAGGTTAAGAAAGTCTCTTTGTTACCTTTGTGGCACCTAGAAGGTAAGCTTCGTTAGGAATCATTAAAAATAGTTGTTACTAGTAGGTCCACAGAGGGTCTGATGTCGCAGCATCTGAGGCATTCTTCCTCTCAAATGCCCAGAGGATTCAATCCTCTCTGGCGCACTTTCTGGTACATCCTGCTCACTGCAAAGCTGCATTTTTTTCTCAAGCCATTAAGTTGGTGATACTCGGGCCTGTTGGAACATACAAATCTTCCCATAGTTAGTTTTAAGATTTGGGTTGCAAGGTTTTTTGACAAAAAGTTTTCATATCTATCTATATCCCCCTTTTTTATTTAAGGTTTTTATTTTGACCCAGGAGAAATGTGACTCGGGAGGGGTGGGAGGTGGTGGGAGAGGGACGGTGTATATTCATGCATGCATTTAATTGATGTGAGTTCAACAAGTATCCAGTTTGCCCAGACTCTGTCTACAGGTTACAGGTGTTTTAGGACTAGTAAAAGGAAATAGTGCATATGGAGACAACATTGGTTTGAAGGCTGATAAAAACGGTAATGCATCTGAGGTTAATTGGTGATATAATTGCTCTTGTCCACATTAGCTTTAACTAAGATCTGTATAACAATTACTTTGGTATTGGTATAAACAAATGTTCTCTATAATTTTGCTGTCGTATAGTATCACCTGGTAGCAATCTCTTTCACCTATAGGATGATTTAACTCAAAAATAAACTTTGTTTCCCAAGTTAATCACATACAGTAACCCAAAACAGCATGGGTGAACTTGATGAAATCTGTGCCTTGATTCCACCCTATAGCTATGTATAAAACAACTGCTTTTTTGCTTTATCCCTTTCTATCTTAGCTTCTGACTTAGAACTTTTCTTGCTCCAAAGTTCTTGATTGTCATAACATTGCAGGGTGTTTTAGCAACCCGCATTTGCTTATTTCTACTATAACTTCAAATTTGAAACTTTTAAATTGGTAGGGGAAAAGGCGATTATGTTGCCACCCCATAATCTTTGGTGCAAGAGTTTAGAAGATCAAAATCTAATAAAAAAATCATTTGGCACAATTAGAAATAAAACCAAAGCTTTCTAGCTTCTGAACTTGCGATATGCTTCTCCTTGTCCAAGTATCTTTAAAAGAAGGACACTTGACGTGGTGTACCTTTAAATTTTCATCTTTATAAAAAAACCGACTTCTAAAATTTCCCATAAATTAGATCTGTAATTTTACTATATCACTAAGAAAAGTCAGAGTTTCTATATAGAGATCTGGTTCTGCTAATAAGTGAAATGTTCACTTCATTAATGACCCATCAAATATGTTCTCTAGAGCATTATGACAAAAACTTAAAAATAAATCTTCATTCAATGTTTTTAAATTGTTATTGCAACCTGTAGATGGAACACCTTTCTATATGAATGTTTTAAGAAAATTAATTATATTGCTAAATATTGATATATAATAAATGATGATTTGCTATGGCAATTTTTTTTAGTAACATTAGCCTGATTGCTTTGAAGATCTAAGCAATTACAATGTTTTCCACAAAATAGGTAACATCAACACAACATGAATGACTCAGGCTTTTGACTTATTACATAGAATAACTTAGAAGGAATTTTTGCCCTATATGATATGTAAAGATGGAGTTGTTACATAGAAGTTTATAAGATCATAATTAATGGCATGAAGGAAATAAGCTACAATTAAGCTCATTATTTTAGATGGTATTACAATGATTTATTTCTGTGCCACAAAAAGGTTATTTCAACCAGTACTTAATAACACTTTATCTGTCTATGAGGAGAGGGTTGGTATACTTCGAGGGTTAATTGCATCATTGTGTAGTTCTCTTTCCCAATTAGCAAAAGTTCGAAATATGTAAGAAGAAAACAGCAAATAAATTAGAGAGTCACTTCAGGTACCACTCTGCTGAAAGAGATATGATAATGCCAAAGTATTTCTACTGAGACACAGAGAAAAAAGTAAGAGACAACTGCAAACAGTAAAGATGCAGGAAGAATCAATTTCGGCAGCTATATCATAATACCCTCGTAATGTATTTGTTTCTACCTCAGATGAAATTTAAGCATGTATATAGTATAAACCTTATGGAACAAGATGCTAAAACCTTGAGGATTGTTTCTATTCCATCTTCTCCTTAAACCATTCCCCACTGTTGAGTATTCAGATTTTGACTTACTTCATCTAAGAATATGGAAACTTTCAGATAAGTAATCATTTTGGAAGTCCTTGTTCTGAAGATAGTGATAGTCAGGATGCGTTTGTGGGAAGGGTGGCTTAGAATGAAGAGGTAGTTAGGAAACTGGAGGTAAGAACACAGGCTTTCCAAGGTGTATATAAAATAGTTCAATGTCTTTGTGAAAGAAGAGGAAGGATGGCCATGATTTAACCTTGGAGTACATATTTTTTGTTTTTATGTTTTTATTGATGTTTTGTGTATTTCAGACATCATTTCTCACTTCAGTTTAGAAATATTCCCCTTTCCCTTCCCCCCACCCCACCCCAGATCATTCACTCTGCCATAACTATCATGCATCTTTCTCTCAGTCTTTATTTTATGTTTAGGAATTCACATTTTCCTCCTTTAATTTTATATTACTCTAAAACATGCAAACATACTTTCCACTCATATACAGTAATTAGAGAGTCTGAGAGTATGTGGTGGATCAATTCTAGAACTTAAGGAAAGAGATTTAACTTATAACAACATAGTTGCTCTCAGATAAACAGAAATATAACAAAAATGTTGTTCAGCTTGCCTTTCATCTGGGAATTTGGTGTTAGCATCCACAAATGAGGGAAACCATTCGCTGCTTGTTTTTCTGGGACTGTGTTACTTCACTTAGCATAATGGCTTTGAGTTCCATCAATTTACAAGCAAAGTTCATGATGTCATATTTCTTTACCGCCAAGTAGTACTCCATTATGTAGTTGTACCACATTTTTGTCATGCACAGTTGAGGGGCATTTGGGTTGGTTCCAGCTCTTCACTATTGTGAAGAGAGCTATAATAAACATGGATTTGCATGTGTCTTTCTGGTAGTATGAGTCTTGTGGGTATATACCCAAGAGTGTTATGGCTGAGTCAGGTGGTAGGCTCATTTTGAGTCCTTTAAGGGTTCTCCACACCACTTTCCATAATGGTTGTGCAAGTTTACATTCCCACCAGCAGTGGATAAGTGTTCACCTTTCCCCACAACCTCTCCAGCATTTGGTGTCTTTTGTGTTCTTGACATTAGCCAGTCATATCTGAGTGAGATGATATCTGAGAGTGGTTTTAATTTGGATTTCCTTAATTATTAATGATGCTGAACACTTTAAGATGTTTCACAGCCATCTTCACTTTCTCGTTGTTGAAGTCTCTGTTCAGCTCTTTACTCGTCTTTTAAGTAAGTCATTTGTTTTCTTACTTCTTTGTGTTTTGAGTAGTCTATGTATTCTTGATTTTAATGCTCTGTCAGCTGAATCACTAGTGAAGATTTCCTCCAACTCTGTGGGTTTTCTTTTCACTTCCGTGATTGCTTCTTTCACAGTACAGAAGCTTTTGAGTTTGATGAGGTCCCATTTGTCAATGTTGACCTTATTTCCTGTGCAGCTGCTGTCTGATTTAGAAAGTCTTTTCCTATACCTATGTTTTGTAGATTGCTACCAAATTTTTCTTCTATCACCTTCTGGGTTTCAGTTTCCACATAGAGACCTTTGATCCACTTGGAGTTGATTTTTGTACAGGGTGAAAGGGAAGGGTTTAATTTTCTTTTACAAATGGTGATCCAGTTTTGCCAGCACCATTTGTTGAAGTTCCTATCCTTCCTCCATTGAGGTATTTTTTGCCCCTTTGTCAAATATGAAGTGGCTGAAATTGTATGAGCTCAAGTTTTGATCATCAATTTTGTTCCATTGATCAATGGGTCTGTTTTACTGCTAGTACCACACTGTCTTTATGGCTATGGCCCTGTAATATAGCTTGAAATCTGGTAGAGCAATCCCTCCTGTATTGCATTTTTATTCAATCTGTTCAGAAGGATACAAACAGAAGGAATTCTCCCAAATTCCTTCTATGAAGACAGCATCACCCTAATACCAAAACCAGCAAAGATACAACCAAAAAAAGAAAGCTATCTCAAGAAAGACCCATCTCAATAATGAACATAGATGCAAAAATTCTCAACAAAATAGTCGCAAATCACATACAGACCCACATCAAATAGATCATCCATCATGACCAAGTTGGATTCATACCAGAGATGCAGGGATGGTTCAACATACATAAATCAATAAATATCATAAAACACATAAGTGGACAGATAGACAAAAATCACACAGTCATCTCAATTGATTCAGAAAAAGCCCTTTGACAAGATCCAACATCCCTTCATATTTGAAGTCATAGAGAGAATCGGACTGAAGGGAACATTCTTCAACATTATTAAAGCCATATATACCAAACCCACTGCCAACATCATCCTAAATGGAGAAAAATTGGAACCATTTCCCTTAAAAGTGGTAATCGGGCAAAGCTGCCCCTTATCGCCACTCCTCTTCAAAACTTGAAACACTTGCTAGGGCAGTAAGACAAGGGAAGGAAATTAAAGGAGTACTAATCAAAAAAGAAGAAGTTAACCTATCCCTTTTTGCAGATGATATGATTTTTTACCTAAGGGATGCTAAAAACTCCACCAGAAAACTTCTAGAAATGATTAAGAGTTTCAGTAAAGAGGTGGGATACAAAATTAACCTGGGAAAATCAGTAGCCTCGCTTTACATCAACAACAAACAAGTGGAGAAGGAATATAAGAAGACCTTCCCACTCACAACAGCCTCAAAAATAATAAGAGGCCTGGATACAAACCTAACCAAAGACATCAAATATCTCTACAACAAAAATTTTAATCTCCTGAAGAAGGAAATTGAAAATAACATAAAAAGATGGAAATATCTCCCTTGTTCATGGGTTGGAAAAATGAATATAGTAAAAATGTCCATTTTACCCAAATTAATATACAGATTCAATGCAATCCCAATCAAAAATCCCCATGAGTTTCTTCACAGACTTGGAAAAAAAATCCTTAAGTTCATTTGGAAAAACAAAAGACCACAAATAGCTAAAGCAACCTGGAGTATATTATTTAACACAGCAGAATTTGTCATGAATCCATGCTTTCTGTGGTTCATCCTTGAATATGTATACTTCATCTTTGTTCTTTCTTTGGATGTCTAATTTCCTGCTAGGATGTTTACAGATAGATTTATTTGCTCTTTTGTGGTTTTATTTGGCAAAATAATTCCCAATGGATGGTCATCTGCCAAAACCATCTCCATTACCTGTGCTCTGCAATGTGCTACCCAGTCACACCACCTCCTGCATAAACCTTAGTCATTCACCTCTCCAATAAAAGGATTATTCTTCTCAGAAAACTACTATCATTTCATTTTTTATCTTAAAACCTTAAAAATCTTTGCCTCTTCTGAAAAACAATACGAATCTCCTTAGAATGAAGTGAAAACCTTACCTATGGAGTCTCAACAGAGCTTCCTACCACTCCTTTGCCATTATTCTTTCCAAAGTAGCTATTTTCATTTGGGAAGGGCCTGGTGATTTTCAAGATAATTCTATGGAATCTTGCAATATGGATTTAATAATCTGTATTTATAACTTCAGTTTATGTTATATTTCATTTCTTAATAATTTCTAATGTTACAGACGTGATTAGTGAACATCCACCTCAAGGGCTGCTTCATGAACCTTTAGGTAAAACATACTATCCCTGCACATTTCAAAGTAAAAGCTCTGTTATGCAAATAAACTGTGGAAGAAAAGTGACCTATGCAAAAGAACTTCTCCACAACAGCCTATCCATCTCCCTTTTTTCTCTATTGATGTAAGAGTAGAAATTTACTGTGATAAGTAATCATGTGGTCACAAAGGACAGCTGTTCCAGAAATTATGAGAACTTCAGCTTACAAAATGTAGGCGCCTAGAGTTTAGAAACTCTGATTTTACTTAAATCTACTGAAGAGAGCCTCTAATTTACATTGCCTTCTCCATGCTCAACTGTGAAATACTTGAGAAGTATTGTGTTCAGAGCATACAAAGGACAGAAAAAAAAATGAGAAATCAGCTGACAGATATGAGCATCGAAGTACCACTAATGGATATTTAGCCCTTGTTTTTCTTTATTATCTTTAAAACCACTTGTAGCTTTATTATTTTCTGTATCCACTTGTTCCTAAGAATGAGAAGTCAGCCTGACCCAAGCCAAAGAAAACTACACAGCTGTTCATCTCCTCACCTGCTACTTAAGGGTACTACATTATTATAAAATCAAGAACATGAAGACACAAGTGTAACCACAGCAATATATGCATTCTAAAAGAATAATCAAGGAAAAATTGAATTCATTTTCCATAAAAATTTCATGTACAGCTTCTAGGAGAAAATAAGAAATTTCCCACAAAGGTATTTTATGGACAAGAAAAGTTTCAGGTTCAAATAATCCAAATGTTAAATGGTTTTGCAATCCCATGCAAAAAACGAATTTCATGTCTTCAGGACTAAAATTCCAATAGTGTTAGTTTTTATCACACCTCTTCAACTCCAGTGATGAATTCTGGCAAACCTTGGGGGCATGATTTGGAATATCACCAGCCTTTGTGGATTCTGAGTTCACTCATTTCCAGTTTGCTCAGCAAAGTACTACTTTGAAGGTGTGGCCATGCTAGAGGAAGTTTGTCAAGGGGGCAGGCTCATAGAGATCTTAAGCCTTGCTGGATGATTTCCAGTCACCTTCTCTCTGGTTCCTGTCCTTGCTTGAAGATGTAACTGCTCCACCATCTACTCTGGCCACCTCTTGCCATGCTGCCTCCCGGCCATGATGGACTTGATGCCTCTGGGACCATAAGCTTAAATAAATTCCTTCTGTAAGTTTCCAAAGAGTGTTTTATTCCAACAAAAAGGTAACTAATAAACATACCAAATTTACAATAATTTTATTTCTTTGTTGTAGCAAAAACCAGGCTATCTGATTTAGTTTTTATTATAACCAAATAGGTTTTCTATTGAGAAGGGTATATCAAAAATAACTTGAGAAGATATTATATAGGACTGACCTCCAAAAGAGATGCTGTATTCCCAAACTCTTGTGTCTCTTGCTTGCCTAAGATAACCTAAGATTCTGAGAACTGGACTTATTCAAGCCTCACTGAGGAAGGGAGTCAGTCACAAGGAGAGTCATGTGAACTCCACCTGAGGGTTCAGCCACACATCCTAACCAACTGTGATAAGCAATTTGACCCTAATTGCTTGTGGCCTGGAGAAAGGTATCTCTGAATATTGTGTTTGACTATGGGGAATTCAGCATACACGGTTGTGTGAAGTCCTTCCAATGCAGCCTTAGACAGGAAACATGACACTCCTGCAAGGAAATCCTTACCCATTGCTTTGTAAGTAAGCCCAAGTAAACTCATTGGTGGCCTAGAGGACGTCTTGTAGGAATCCTATTTGGTTTGTTGTTGAACCATGGAGGAGACAGGCAGGAAGGATGGTGTTTACAACATACTGTCCCCTTCCCAAGTAATTTTAGCAAAAGATGACCTTATGTTATTTGTAATACCAGAGACTGTGTTTCAAAACAATAACTATATTATTTCACTTTAAATATATATTTGAAATAATGATATATATTTAAAATATGTTTGATTGAATGCATAATGTGATTAAAACATTTTAAATCTGTTTTTAATGTTAATGCCAATATTATGTACATATATCTAAGCAATAAGAAGTGGCTTATTTAAACCTTGCCCTTTATAGAACAAGATAACTTAAAGTAGCATGCTACAAGCCCTTGAATATATACACCTCCAGCTTAATCTAAGATGTTGTATTTGGTTGGCTTTGAATTTCAAATGATAGCTTGTCATTTCTCTTTTCTTTAAAGAAAAAAAACAAGCAAATTTCTCTTTTCTTTACAGAAAAGAATACAAAGTATACTTTTCAAGTATAGAAAACATTAAAATTTGACTTAAATGAATTTTTATTTGTCTTAAATTTTCTCAAGTAAACATCTGTGTCTTTTATTTATGGTTAAATAAAATGATAAATAAAACAAACAAAACTCCTTTTTGACTGGAAGCATTAACTATATCCATTCCTTTCCTTTTTTTTCTTTTTGTTATGTTAAAGAGTTTTAGTATCTTCAGAAAGAAAGGCTCCTACCCAAGGAAATATTTGGGCCTTCAAATCTGAGCTGTCCATGCCAAATGGTGTAGGAATGAAACTTTGCGGGACTTGAGGCAAGAATTTGCAAGACCTGTCAAGTAAGACCTCCGGGGAGGATTAACTGATATATCTGTAGGCATTCAGTTGCCTCTGTGAGTTATGTGTAGCTCTGGAAGTTTCAGGGTATTACAATGTTTACTTGCTTCTTGCTTTGCCTATGTCTGCAAAGTTCCAGGGCTGGATGGCCCCTACCCTTGATTGATTGAGCAAAATATTGCACCTCTAGTTACCTGTTGCAAAAAAAGGAACTCTGCAGCCCCCCCCCAATTATAGCCAAGGTGGCACACCCCTCCCTTCCACCTGCTCCCCACTTCCTTTGCCAGAGCACAGTAATTTTTGGTATAGCAGCACACTGCTGTAATAAATATTCTATTCTCCCAGGTTTTCTCTGAGTCCCTGCCTGTATGTCTGTCCTTATCTTTCCTTGTCTTTCTATTCCATCAGGTAACTCTCCTGTGGTCACCCCCCCCTCCTTGCCATAGCTAAGCAGAGAGCTTGTCTGCCTGCAGGCAGCAGACAGCCTCGGAAAATGCAAGAAGGGAAGAACAGCATGTGGATGTCAGTGATGCATGACTAAAGGTCTATTCAGATGATTATTAAACTCTCACAAAATGGTATTTATTGTGAAGCTAATAAAAAGTATCTATGGAGCAGATTATCCTTGCATTCAATGGTTAATGGAAGTATGAATAAATTAGATACAAAAATACATGAGTTGGTAATAGAACGTATATATGTAACTAAATTTGTTCAATTTTCTCATTTTAAATAATACTTAATAGGTCCGTTTTTAATAAATTACTATTTAATAATATTCCCAAATTTGTTTGCACAGAAGAATAATTTCATGTAATTTTCTGTATAAGTGAATTCTTCTGAGTGAACTATAGATTATACCTGCTATGGCTCATTGACTGAAAGAATGCCAGTCATGGATATATCCTACCATGACTTCAGCCTTAGTTTTCAACAAGATATTTAACTCCTTTCATGCCAGAGTTTAAAAATCGTCTGATGGTCCTTTAGTCACACATGGCCACAATCCACATGATATTCTAGAACCAGATTTGGCAGTTCCACAGGACTGTCAGCTTCAAGGCTGTCTCCTGCCTGCAGGCCAGCAGTCTCTAGGCTTAGCTCTGGCAAGAAGGTGGGAGGGGACCACAGGAAAGTTACCAGACAGAATAGAAAGGCAAAGAAAAACAGACAGACATGGACTAAGAGTAAGCCCGGGAGATAAAACTCTCCATTTTATTCATGCCAGCATGTGTTTTTATGCCAAATGTTACTCTGCTCTGGGCAAGGAACTGGGGGGCAGGCAGAAGGGAGGGGTGAGCCACCTCGGCTCCTACTGGGGTGCTGCAGAGCTCATGTTTGTGCAACTGGTGAACTAGAGGTGTGACATTCTGCTCAAAACCTCAAGGGAAGGCGCCATCTGGTTCTGGAATTTTGCAGAGGTAGGTGAGGCAAGAAAACACTGTAATATCCCGGACCTTCAGGAGCTATAGATAACTCAGAGAGATAACTGGATGCCCACAGAGATATCAGATAACTCTCAGAGGTTTTGCAGGACAGGTCTTTCAAGATCTTGCCTCAAGCCAGGTAAAATTACATTCCTTAAGCCCCTCCTTTGTTTTTAAATTAAAATGGAGTAGAAATGTCATAGTCCTCTAGGAGATTTTGTGGGATGGTCTGATACTGGCCTAAAGACATTTGAGCTATAACCCCAAACTGGCTTTTGGACAAGCCAGAAAGTCAACTTTCTGAGGTGAGAATTAGTTTTAACCAAAAGGAATATCATGTTAGCCTAGGGGAACTTAGGTTGCAGGTAACAGAGCTTTTGTTAAAAGGAACTGTCTCCGAGCACAGAGGCAGCAAAAGACTATAGGCCAGTTGCTATGTCTCTCAAGTGCATTTACATTTATTGAATAAACATAGAAACTGATGCCAGTTTTCTGGCATCGCAAACTGACCATAAGAAATGCAAAGAGATCCACTGAATATGTAACTTTGCCCTTAAGTGGTGGAACTCTAAAAATGACAAAGTAAAAGTAATACCGTTTTTTTCCCATTGAAACATAAAGGTATGTGAGTAACATAGTCTCTAAAATAACATTGCTCGTCCTACACATAAAGACATACAAAAACATACATGTATGAAAATGACATTGTCTCTAAAAATAACATTGTTTTTCCTACACATAAAGACACACAAAGACATAGATGGTGTTTTTTTACCTGTACCACAAAGTCCCAAGCCTTGCTGGCGAGATCTGTGCATGTGACTACATTGATGGAACATAGTTCAGTCACAATTTTCTCCTGTAGGTTTTTTTCTTTAGCCAGCAGTCTCCAGGCTTTTAGGAAGGGGCAGGTGAGAAAGAGGAGTAAGCTATTTCTGTTGTTGAAGATAGCACCCAGGTTGTCTAAGCCCTTTTTTTTCCAGCAGGATGCTTGCTACTCAGCTCTCCAGAGGTGTGGATTATGCCTGAAGATGAAGTAAAAAAGCAGCTGGAGATGGGCTTATCATAGACCTGGAATCTTGGCTTTCAGGGGTGCTTTTGCAATTTTACTGATGGAATATGAATAGTAGGAGCATAGGCAGTTAAGTAAACATTATTTATTATACTAGGTTGTGCTGCTGTCTTAGCACAGGTGGTTAGAGATACCACTTTTTTTATATTACTGTACGTAGGAAACACCTCATTTATCATTTCAGTAGATAAATGGGTGAAAGCTTATTAAAGTTTTTTTTTTAAGAATAGCATAGATTAGCCCTTTAATTTTAAGTTTGAAAAGTAAAATAATATATTAGTTTAGTACTTGAAATTATCTATGGCTCTTTTTAGCCCAGGTAGATTTATTGGGCCTGATTTTAGCTTAATAAAATACAGCTATAATATATTTTTACTGATGTAATTGGCTGTTGGATGAAACCCCAGCCAGTATAGTACCTGGCTTTGATACATATTTAATAGGTGTTTTTAGAGAAATAAAATATCTTTCCAAGAGATTTTATGCCTCTTAATGTAAGAATGAAGTTAAGCTGACTTTGGAGGGCATTACATTAATTTTACCTTATTTTAGGAGAATATATATATTTTTCTGAAAATCATACTAGCACATACATACCCATAGGGGAACCGATATCCTGAGATTTATTTTTGATGAAGAGATGAAATAGTGTCTTTTAAAGCTAAATTATCTTGTAGATAAAATGGGATATTGTAGATAACATTATAAAAAGACATTGGATATACATTGATGTCAAGGTTGTTACCTGGAAATTTAGCATGGATTAGAAGTAAAAGTAACTTGTAGTTTACATATATTTAAGTGGGACCAAATTTTTTAAGAACATAAGATTTTGAACACAAGTAAAAATAGGTTGGAGTAATCTTGATTAAACATACATTGTGAATTTTAAATTACCTGATTAAGACTGGATCCTGTAGAAATAAAGTTAATACACATATAATTTACCCTTTATGTATATTACAATTTTTAGATGTATAACTTTAAGTTATAAATTTTATAGAATGGGTTTTACAGATCCTATTGAGTGTTCATGGGTCACATCCAGTAGGTGACAGTAGATACTTAATAAAAATTTGCAGCCAGGCGTGGTGGCACACCCCTTTAATCTTAGCACTCAGGAAGCAAGGGCAGGCAGATCTTTGTGAGTTCAAGGCCAGCCTGGTCTATAGAGTTAGTTCCAGAACAGCTGGGGCTACAGGGAGACCCTGTCTTGAAAAGACGAAAAACACACACACACACACACACACACACACACACACAAAAAAAAAAAACTTTGAACTACTACCTGTGCAAATTTATATCTACCCTTCAGAAATCAATTAATTTATGAGCCATTTAATTATACTGGCAGACCTTAGTTAGGGAAAAATAAATTTTTGTTTTAGAGTTAGCCTTTATTAAATATATGTAAAAAGAAACACCTCATAAATTAATTTTTTAACCAAACCTAAAAATGGCAAATAGTTGTTAAAGAACACGTTAGTTTTAATTTTTGCTAGACCAAGTAGGCTTGAAAATCTTCATACAAAGTTGTCTTTCTGAAATATGATGGTATTAAAATGACTTGTTATTTTTGCTCTGCAGTAGATTACAAAACTACGTGGTCTGGGGACCTGTGAATTTTAAAATGGTAAAACCAAGTCTAAAGGGCTGGAGAGATGGCCTAGAGGTTAAAACCACCAACTGCTCTTGCAGAGGACCCGGGTTCAATCCCCAGCACCCACATGGCAACTGAAAACCGTCCGTAACTCCAAATTCAAGAGAACTCCAGTTCCAGGGGAATCCAATGCCCTCTTCTGACCTCCACAGCATTGCACAACATGGGTGCACAAACTTGCAAGCAGACAGTACATTCATACACGAAATAATAAATAAATAAACAAACAAATAAATAAATAAATAAATAAATATTAAAAAAATCTAAAAGGCTCCAAGATTATTTAGGACCTTTTTTATTAATTAATTTTAGAGTAGTTTAGGATCCTTAATTGATTGATTGACCTTGAAATGCCTAGGACTTATTAATTGATCCATTGTGCACAACTCATTTAAAGATTTTTTTTGGGTACCCATGTATCAGATTTAGAGAAGCATGCTTGAGGTGGAATTTAACTGAACAGATTTTAAATGACCATTTTAAAATATATTACCTCGAGATAAAAACTGATGTGCAAGGGGCAGTACAATTACTTTAATTGTGAACAAGTATCATGATAAAGAATACAATAAAGTTTAAAGGTACATTTTTTAATTGAATATCTTTTGGAAAAGCCTGAATCTTCTTCGCTTCTAGAATGAGATTTGGCAGTTCCACAGGACTGTGAGCTTCAAGGCTGTCTCCTGTCTGCAGGCCGGCAGTCTCTAGGCTTAGCTCTGACAAGGAGGGGGGAGGGGACCACAGGGAAATTACCTGATGGAATAGAAAGACAAAGAAAGACAGAGAGACATGGATTAAGAGAAAGCCCGGGAGATAAAACTCTCCCTTTTATTCATGCCAGCAGTGTGTTTTTATACCAAATGTTACTCTGCTCTGGGCAAGGAACTAGGGGACAGGCAGAAGGGAGAGGTGAGCCACCTTGGCTCCTACCAGGGTGCTGTAGAGCTCCTGCTTGTGAAACTGATGAACTAGAGGTGTGACATTCTGCTCAAAACCTTAAGAGAAGGGACCATCTGGTTCTGGAACTTTGTAGAGGTAGGTGAGGAAAGAAAATACTGTAATATCCCGGACCCTCAGGAGCTATAGATAACTCACAGAGATAACTAGATGCCAAAATAGATATCAGATAACTCTCAGAGGTTTTGCAGGACAGCTCTTACATGTTCTTGCCTCAAGCCAGGCAAAGTTTTGTTCCTACACTTTTAAGTAAATATATTATTTGAGGTGATAAAACTCCATGTACTGCAGTGCTTGACTCTAACAGAAGCATAATCTGACTCAGCCAAATGAACTAATGAACTTAAGCAAACATATTAGAAAAGTTAGTACTATTACTTTAGACAAAAGATGTACTTGCGTGTTTAGTTCACCCAAAGAAACCAAACCCAAAGTTAAATTTTAAATTTTTTTATTAATTTTAATTTATTTCTGTATGTGTATGAATGTACTGTCTGCATGCAAGTTTGTGCACCCGTGTTGTGCAATGCCGCGGAGGTCAGAAGAGGAACTGGAGTTCTCCTGGAATTGGAGTTTCAGACGGTTCCCAGCCACCATGTGGGTGCTAGGGATCGAACCCAGGTCCTTTGTAAGAGCGGTCAGTGCTTTTAACCACTAGGCCATCTCTCCAGCCCCCCAAAGTTAAATTTTAAACAAGAGTCATCAGATTTAGTTGAATAGAATTTGGGTGTGATACACACATGCAAATTAAATAATGCATATTTTATAATCCTTAGGAATTGAGAGGAAGGTAGCATGTTTTACATAACATGGCTACATTATTTGGCATCTCCTTTTCAAGAACTGGAGCCTATGCCTCAAGACCTTGATTCTGGCCTTGGCCAGCTGACCTGCTTAAGTAGCAAGGCATTAGAAGGTATAAAGTAAGCACTAGTTAGAAATGTCTTAACATTTTAGTCTTGCCTGCTCTAGCTTTTCCTTTTTGATCCCTGAGTCACTGTGTAAAGACTACCATAGATAGTTGGCCCAGGGGCATAGCTGCCCTGACTGATTATCTTGCAACTGACATGTCTGTAAGGGACAGTGTTCTACCAGTGGTTCACTGGTACCCATGGGGGTAAAGAAGAAGAAGGAATTCAAGAGAGGGGTAGAGTAAGAGACAGGAGATATCAAGGGGGAAATGAGAGGTTATATAACTGGAGAGGGAATGGAGAGAGTTATTCAAGAGGAGAGAGAGAGAGAGAGAGAGAGAGAGAGAGAGAGAGAGAGAGAGAGAGATTGTGTGAACAATCAGAGGAAAATTATTTCAAAAGCCTACTAAACACACACATGCACATACACACACACACAGAGTGACAGACAGAAAAAGAAACTTCCCTTTGAGTTGTTGGTCAGAGTAGTACAAGATACTCACTGAATAACAAAACAGCAGGCTATTGCCACAGCATTGGTTGCCTCCTAGAACTTGAAGGTAAGAGCCTAGTGCTGATGACAGGATATTAATTCAGACACAGGACTTGGAGCAATCGAGCTGGAACTGATCTAGAAGCCTCCTTGCCGCAGACACCCAGCCGGGGATCCTTCAGACTGTGGGAATCAGGGTCTTGGAAAGAGGGCACAGGTTTGGCGAAATATAGACAGACATGACACCAGGGTGGCCTTGAATCTTGTGCATTTTACTAAGAGCAAGTCATCGATTATATACCACAGAGCAGGGAAAGCGGATCAGGATTAGCACGTCTCCCAGGAACAATATGCCCATTGCTAAGGAATTCACACCTGGGTTTCCAAAGACAGCAAGCCAATTAAATTTACACATCAATCAGAAGCACTTACACATGGTATATTGCTCACACCATCTTGGCAGGGGAGATAAGCAACAAACAGTGGTCATAAAACCACAAACCATGAATAGTTTATTTTGTGAGATGTGAGACTTTGTTTTTCTTTGAAGTTTTAATCTGGTTTCTTCCCATCCTCCCTGGCGCCCGATCTTCCCATCCTCCCAAGGCCGCTTGTTATCTTTAGGCTGTAATTCAAGCCATGACCTGGGAGAGCCTTTTAATTAGTTCTGTTTTTCTGCATTACTTTCCTTAAAGGAGAAGCCCACCACGTGCCTCTGACCAAGTATTGTATTTTATCATGCATGACTGTAACTAAGATTTCTATTTTACTAATTCTATCAGGTGTAGGTCCTTGCTTAAGGGACTGAGCTTTTACTTTTATTAAGTCTGGAAAAACACTTTTGTTATTTATAACTGACCTATGATATCACTTAGTGTAATGTTTCTCTGTATGATTTTGCTTAGGTTCACAGATATCCAAGCATGTTGTGTAAGTCAGATGTTAGTGGGTGGAAGCTTCTGTTCACCTGATTTATTTCCAGACACATTTAACTGCCCCTTTTCTGGGTTAATGTAATTAACTGAAGCTTAGGTTGTGCCGTACTCAGGAAATGAATCAAAAGACAATATGCAAAGCCCAATACCCAGGAAGCGTAACATTTTTGTAGCACGTCGTGATCTTGGCAGCTAAAGCCAAGCACTCTGCCAGGGGCCTCCAGGGAGCTTAGCCTCAGAGGGCAGGTATCTCTTGTCTGCTATTATGACTTTCGTCATGGCTCACACAGACGACACTGGAGTTAGTGTGGCACCTCCTCACTGAAAACTAGCTCTCATAGTATTAAAGAATACTATACAAAAATGCCATATGAGAAAAATCAATCAATGTTTACTTCCAGCTGTAAAGAATATGAGGACCCACAATGACTTGGCCAGCAAATAATCCCTACTGGTACAGTAATGGTACTTTTATCTTGAGGTTAATGGCTAGCTCTCTATTTGGACATCAGGTCCACTCAATGGGAAAGGACTCACATGTGGTATTCTAAACATATAGACAAGGCTACAAGTGTCATATGTCCTAGAGAAAACCCTACATTTGACAAATCACTAGACCAACATATGTTCTTACTGTTTTCCAAATATTTATCCTATGTTTCAAGCAAGTTTACCTCTCACCACTCATGAAAAATGCTCTTTTTGCAACAAATGGAGAATATTACAAAGTTCCATAAGTGTCTGTGTCCTATGTGCCCAGTCCTATGTGACATGTCTACAAAGCAAACTCTACACCTAGAGCTCAGGGAAAATAGTGGAACAGTGCCAAAAAATATTAATGCATCTCACAGCTCTCACCAAAGAACCTTCTTCATGGAACAGATGGTGATTAGCACAGAAAGCCACAGCTGGCCAAAGTGCAGAGAGTAAGTGACTGCAGGAGGTTTACCCTGAATTGTACACCTACATCACGCCTCTGCCACCCAAAGCTTAGGGATCAGTTTTGGAAAAGGAGACAGAATTATCACAAAAGACAGTTGATCAGAGAAGACTAGAATGAAACAGTTTTCCTGATAGGTGGAAAGTTAATCGTTTAAACTTACAGAAATGGTAACAGCATGCACAAATTCTCTGCAAGCTCGACCCAGACAAAATCCAAGCATAGAAGTAGAGAAGTGGATAAGAAACACCGGTGGAGCACGCCTTTAATCCTAGCACTTGGGAGGCAGAGGCAGGCGGATCTTTGTGAGTTCAAGGCCAGCCTGGTCTACAGAGTGAGTTCCAGGGCAGCTGGGGCTACAGGGAGACCCAGTCTTGAAAAGACAAAAAAAAAAAAAAAAAAAAAAAAAAAAAAAAAAAAAAGAGTGTGACCCTAGAGTTTAACCAAGTCCAGTGGATTGACAGAGTGGAGAATATTTATGAACACAACCTTTACTTGATAGGCTTTAATATATATTACAGAAGACATGAAATTTTCCGGGAGGTGTGTGGTAGGGATGGTCCTCCAAAAGAGGGACCAACATTGGACATCAAATGCTTTCTCACACGCAGGGGCGCCTGCCTGTCCACCCAGGAGGTGGAGGTGGGACTCCATGTGTTTGAGTACCTCCAAGAAGGAATTTTAGCAACAGTGGATATAAGAGGGGTGCAGAAAGGGGAGGGATTCTAAATATAATAAAATATATTGAATGAAATTTGCAAAAGTTTAACTGGGTGAGGGAGAGTATATTTTACCTACATCCTCTAGATGAGCTAACTAGACTCCTGTGCTTACATACATCTGGGAACAAAATGACTCAATAGGATCCTCATAGTATGCAGAATACATGAAGTCTGGTGAGGGGTTGGAGGGGCATGGTTGGGGGACGGGGTTTAAACTTGATTAAGAACTGTTCTATGAAATGGCAAAAGCTCAATACATTTTTTTTAATCTAATTTGAAAAACTGTAGAATTTGAATACCCTAGAAGGGAGATTCACCAAATTTCAAACATTTGGCAAGAGATCAATAATAACTTATAGCCAGAATAAAATATATATATATATATGACAAAAATAAATCACAAGAAATGAAGAGGAAAAGAAAAATACCTTAAGATCTCAAAGTATAGGCAAATGTTCTACCATGTTTTGAGGCAAACTTCATTGACTGCTTCTACTTCAGAGGGGATACCACACATCATATCCCTTGCCATAATGGGAAAAAAGAGGCACTTTATCAGTCATCCTGACCAATTTCGATCTTTCAGTATGCATTCATAGCATAGAATTCCCTACAATGAAGGATGAATTAGTTGTACAGGAATACGTGATAATAGGAATAAAGGATAAAGAAATGAGTTAATTGAAAATTTGACAAAAATTGTATATTATCTAAAATTGTTTGTTTCAAGGAAATACCTATAAGAAACTTATTTTGCAGGAGAAGCAACAGGACAGAGTCTGTAATAATGCATAATGGATTTCTTTATAATGAGAATTGTCTTAGTTGTCAGGAAGAGCACACGAAATTCTTTTCTTGAGTGAGACGCCAGTCATGTATTTGAAGAATAAAGTATGAAGTGTATCAGGGACTCCTTCTATGACAAATGCTGAAGAAAAAGGTCATATCCTAAACACACAAATATGTGTTTTAATATATCTTTATTTTTTGATTCTTAAGTAATGATATTTACCTTTGATGTTTTATTTTTTTCCTTTACACTCAAGCAATATTACACTAAAAATAGAATTATAGTGAGCCATTTTGGACTAAAATCAGAAGAAAATGGAATTATTGCCTTACCAAAAAAAGATATACCTATACAAGTCTATAAATCACAAGAAAGAAGCAGTAACAATCATTTGTCCACATCTTAGCCACTAAAATATGCATAGATTATAAATGACAGTATTGGTAAGAGTGCCTAAACCCACATTGTAACATAACTTATAGTCCAAATAAACATGAAAAAGCTGTCAAAAACGGGTGTGGTTCCCAGAGATTGCATCATCTGCATGAAAATGAATGAAATGAAAGAAAATATCCATCTGCAATTTAGATTTGTCATTCTTCTGTTATCTTCACACATTTCAGGAGAAAGGAGAGCTGGCACAGTGCAGAAACCCTTCAGGAATTCAAAGAGCTTTCATGGTTGCAACTTAATATTTTAGAATAGTCTACATTTCGTACTAGAAGCCATTAAAATCCTTTGTTACCTAATCGTCATTTTCCATTAGGCTACAAGTTCATTTTTGCTTCAGCTATAAAAATAACAATAAAGCTATTATATTAAATGCCATAGATGAGAAATGAAATAGAAAGAGAATTTCATAATCATTAGTCTGAGCACTGTACAGCTGAGAGTTCCAATTCTTTTCCTTAAAATACAGCTTCTTAGAATTCCATTGTGTAGATGTACCACATTTTCTTTAACCATTCACTTTTGTAGGTAAATGGATGGAAATAGAAGCCTTTATGCTAAGTGAAGTAACACAGTCCTAGAAAAACAAACAATGTATGGTGTCTCTCATTTTCTTTTTACCTGTCTGCAACTCTACTGTTAAAATGTGAATCTCTAAACACATTTTGCAATAAAAAAATAGCTTTGTAGGTATTAAACCAAAACACAAATGGAAGATAAATAAACTAGGAAAATGATTTAGTTAAAACCAAATTTATGAGAGCTAGCCTTCAGGGGAAGTGGCTTCCAGATCAGTTCCAGCTCCATTGCTCCAAATCTGGTCTCCAAAGTATGTCCTATCTTCATCAATAGTGTCAGGTTCTGGAAGGCGATCAAGGGCAGTGGCAATAACCTGTGTAATTTTGAGAGTCTCTTGGAATACCCTGGCCAGTGACCTAAGACTGACACACCCCTAGGCTAAGGTGACATCTCATTAACTGCAAAAGAGGTATCTTTATATTTAGACAAAAATCCCAGGCACAACTCAAAAAAGAAGTTTATTTTACCCCAGCAAAGGAATAGAACAGAGTCTCACAACTGGACACACACAGAAATTGTCTGTGAGTTGCTCATTTCCAGGTGACACATGTGGAATGCAACCTCTACACTTAAGCCCAAGCATCATAGAACAAGGACCTCTTAACTCTCTTTAAGGAAGCTCCGCCATGGGCTGGAGGGATGGCCTAGCGGTTAAGAGTGCTGATCCAGGTTCGATCCCCAACACCCACATGGCGGCTGAGAACCGTCTGTAACTCCAATTCCAGGAGAACTCCAGTTCCAGGGGAATCTGACGCCCTCTTCGGACCTCCACGGCATTGCATAACACGGATGTACAAACCTACATGCAGACAGTACATTCATACACATAAATAAAAAATAAAATAAAATTTAAAAACTAAAATATGTTAAAAAAAAAAAAAAGGAAGCTCTTTCATGCAAAAGGAGATCAGGATTTCAAAAGGGCAGGAATGGCCAACCTTGGAGATCAGGAGTCTAGAATGTGGTTCTTTGGACAGGTTACCTATATTTAGTTTCACCCACCAAGGACTCAGGGAACAGGGAGTGGAAAGATTGTAAGAGCCAGGTAGGTTGTATAAGACCAAAAGGAAATTAATCCTACACACTCCATGGACCTTGTTCATAGGAACCTACAGCATTAGTATCAGCATGCACAAGACTCACACAAGCTCAGCCAGACAAAAACCTAACACAGACCTGCAGGAAAGAGTAGCAGAACCCAATTTGGCTGAAGAAATATTGACAGCAGATTGTGCTTGGGTGAGGAAGAACTGGCCTTCTTTAGGAAAGGGACACTGGATAAGCTGACTAGAGCTCAGGGCATGAACTGGCACTGAGGAGTGGGTGAGGAGAGTAGTTGGGAGCAATGTGTGAACACTAGAGGCAGCACGGAGGGTTGGGAAAGGCTTGAATGGAGAGGAGGGTATAAAGGTAATTAAGCCTGATTGAAAAATTATATATGAATAACATAAAAGTTCAATAAAATTTGTAACAAAACCTGGCATATTCTGAAGCATTTTGAAAAGAACAGGTTTTTTGTTTTGTTTTTGCTTTTTTTAATCCTAAATTAAACCTCAATCAAATACCCTGGCTTAAATTTTTATTAGGAAATGTTTCTGTTAAAAAAAGAAAAATCTTTAATATTTAATAAATTTTGCAAAATATTGATACAATTGTCAAAAAGAGGACTTTCTTTGTAAGTATAAAGTCATTAGCTATGTAGCTCAAAGGAACATAGTAAACTAAGAACAGTAAGAGGTAACTTTATTAGTAGAGTTCTACAATTCTTGAATCAAATATGTGGCACATAGTAGTTGTCTGTACAGGGAGGTGTCCGTGTTTTCCCATGAAATATTCTCCAATTGCATTGCTCCAATCAGCATTTTGGTAGCTCCTGACCCACCCCACCCACCAAAAAAAAGATTTCATTCTTCATTCACTCTGCACACTCTGCATATGGAGAAGAGATCTCTCATTTAACAATTGTCTTGAATTAGAAAAGAAACACAAGGAAACCTGGAATGTATTTAATTCAGGTGTGTGAGCCATTGGAGCCTGTGCCACAACATGCCCGCAGATGATAAACATGCTTATTGATTCCACTGAGCCAGGGCAGAGACAACTGGGGTGATGCATATGTAAATGAATGAATGTTGGGATTAAATTGAGCAGCATTACTGAGGAGCTGTACTGTTTGTTATTTTGACAATGAATACATCTTTGGCTATTCCTTGTAATAGAATAATGTAGATCATTTTCCCCCATTGGCAATGGAAATTTAACCACTGCCAATAACTATTCCTTCAAAGACAACAAAAGAAGTTGTAAAAAGCTGTGATAAAAAAATGGATTCTCTGGTTTAGATATGTTTACAGAGCCACCTCTGCAAAGCTTCCTCAGAATTAGAAATCTGATGAAGAATATTCTCCATCATAAGACAGTTTAATGGCAATCCCACCTACAACACTACAGTAAACCACCAAGAAAGATCTGGGAACTAAATTCTGAGAATTGCTACAGTTAAATTTTTCATCAATGGGATCATTTCAACAAGATAAGAAAGATATTCCAGCTGGGCGTGGTGGTGCACACCTTTAATCCTAGCACTCCAGAGGCAGAGGCAGGTGGATCTTTGTGAGTTCAAGGCCAGCCTGGTCTACAGAGAGAGCTCCAGGACAGCTGGGACTAAAGGTAGACTCTGTCTCGAAAAGACAAAAAAAAAAAAGATATTCCAACAAAGCAAAGAGTAGTAAATCTATATTTTATGAATAACGATTTGTAGTTCACTGTAGATTTACATTACTATTACAAGATAGAAACCAAGAAATAAGCCTAACAAGGAAGTTTTGGAATATACAACCCCATTATCTGAAACCATGCTATGATTCAATTGCAGAAATTAAAGGATTATCATAAGGCAGCACTGCCTGTCAGAACACTCAGGAAATATATGCAACATCAAAACAAAACAGTCCCTTTGCCAGAAACGTCTTACTTATTAGTGCTATTAAGTAAGCATCGACTCACAGTCATGAGGTGTGTTCATTTAGAACAGAAGTAAAAAGGAACATGGATGAGAAGGGGAAGTAGACACAGCTTTAGAGTAGGATACAAAGGAGGATGTTCAAAAGGTGTCCCAGGAAGTAGTCTCATCAGAGATTCTGAGATGCATGTGCTTCCAGTGGACATTTCAAAATATCTGGATATTGTTGGTTATCACACATTTGGGATACTAGGGATACTACTGAGGCCCAGAGAGGATACGTCAGAGATGTTGCTCAACATGATACAACCTACAGAAAACTATTCATCACAAAATTGTCTAGGATGGAGCATTAACTTCATCTTTAACTGAAGATTTGTCTTAATACAGTAGGAGTTTTTGTGTTCTAATTATTTTTCAATATCAAGTAAAGGATTCTGCTTCCTATTTAAAGGTCTTCAAATAGATGAAATTCACAAGAGTATTTTGTATGTTTTTATATTTTTCACTCAATAACAAACTGCCTCAAAATCTAGAGGCTCAAAATAAGTATTTGTTATTTTACTTGTTATTGACTGGATGAATCAGAAAATCATGCTAATATTTAATATGATATAAAATAATAATTTGATAGCATTGTGCTGTTTCTGAAAGATATATTATGCATGTCAGTTTTAATAATTCAAAGCTTCAGGTCTCTCTGAGAATTTTAGTTAACTTGTCTATTTCACTCTAGCCTTTCTAACTAAAGCTAAGTATTCTCCTATAGCTAGTAAGGCCAAGTCTCAAGTTTTCTTTATCACAATGTGGCACAGCTGTTTGCAGAACACGGTTTCTTAAGTCAAGTAGAACATCCCAGGTTCTGAAGCATTGAACATTCTTGTATACACAAAACAAAATCACATTCTTATTTTTTTCCATTTTGGTGGGGGGGTTGTTCTTTTCTTCACACTTTCCTCCTTTAATTTTACATTACTCTAAAATATGAATACATACTTTCTACTCATATAAAATAATTACAGAGTCTGAAAGTAAGTAGTGGACCCATTCTGGAGCCCGTTAAGAGATTTACATTATAACAATATAGTTACTTTCAGATAAGCAGATTTTCATCTGGAGATTTGATGTTAGCATCCACAAATGAGGGAGACCATTCACTGCTTATTTTTCTGTGACTGTGTAACTTCACTTAACATAATGGCTACAAGTTCCATCCATTTACCTTTTCATGATGCCATTTTTTTTTACTTGTACCTCATTTTTGTCATCTACTCATCTGTTGAGGGGCATTTGGGTTGGTTCCAGCTCTTGGCTATTGTGGAGGGCTGCAATAAACATGGATGTATAAGTATATTTGCAGTAGGATGAGTCTTGTGGGTATACCCAGAAGTGATATGACTGGGTCAGGTGGTATGCTTATTTTGAGTCTTTTAAGGGTTTTCCACACTGCTTTCCAAAATGGTTGTACAAGTTTTCACCAGCATTTGGTGTCTTTTGTGTTCTTGAACTTAGCCAGTCCTATCAGAGTGAGATGATATCTGAAAGTGGTTTTAATTTGTATTTCCTTAATTATTTTTTCTAATGTCATCCACTGATATAGAGAATTTTTTAATTTAATGTTTTATATATATATAATATATATATATTTATTTATTAATTTTTTAATAAATTAAATTATTTTTTTTATTTTTTAATTAATGTTTATATATATATAATTTTTTCATTTAATGTTTTTATATATATATAATATATATATATATATATATATTTGTACAAAATTATGTTACAAATCGAATATAGACCAATGTTCCCCTCCAGCCCCCGCATCCCACCAGATTCACCATTTCAGTCAGTTCTTTGATGGAGTCTTTTCTGTTGGTGTTGTTCTTTCCAATATGCATCACTCCCAATAAGAAATATTTACAACTAGGTTATTGGCGCTAGCATCCACAGATGAGGGATACAATTCGTCATTTGTTTTTCTGGGACTGTTACTTCACTTAACATAACATCTTCTAGTTCCATCCATTTCCCTGCAAAGTTCCTGATATTGTTTTATTTTATTTTGTTTTGTTTTCTGCTGCATAGAACTCCATTGTGTAAATGTACTAAATTTTCTCTATCCACTCGTCAGTTGAGGGGCACTTGGGTTGGTTCCAGCTTTTTGCTATTGTGAACAGAGCTGCAATAAATATAGCTGTGCATGTATCTCTGTAGTAAGATGAGTCTTGTGAGTATTTACCCAGGAGTGGTATGACTGGGTCAGGTGGTAAGCTCATTTGGAGTCTTCTAAGGGTTCTCCACACTGCTTTCCATAGTGGCAGTAAAAGTTTTCATTCCCGCCAGCAATGGATGAGTGTTCCCCTTTCCCCACAACTTCTCTAGCACTTGATATCACTTGTTTTTTATCTTAACCAGTCTTATCAGAGTGAGATGATATCTTAAAATAGTTTTAATTTGCATTTCCTTAATTATTAATGACCTTGAACACATTTTGAGGTGTTGCTCAGCCATCTCTAAGTATTAATAATGTTGAACACCTTTTTTTCTGGTCTTTTTGAGACAGGGTCTCCCTGTAGACCCAGCTGTCCTGGGACTCTCTGTAGAGCAGGCTAGTCTTGACCTCACAAAGATCCGCCTGCCTCTGCCTCCCAAGTCTTAGGATTAAAGGCATGTGCCACCATGTTCAGCTTGTTGAACACTTTTTAAGATGTTTCTCAGTCATCTTTACTTCCTCACTGGTAAAGTCTCTGTTCAGCTATTTACTCCATCTTTTGATTAGGTCATTTGTTTTCTTCTTTGTTTTTTGAGTAGTCTATATATACTTAATGTTAATGCTCTGTCAGATGAATGACTGGTGAAGATTTCCTCCACTCTTTGGGTTTTCTCTTCACTTCCTTGATTGTTTCTTTTGCTGTACAGAAGCTTTTGAGTTTGATGAGGTCCAATTTGTCAACTATTGACCTTACTTACTGTGTGGCTACAGTCTGATTTAGAAAGCCTTTTCCTATGCCTATGTCTTGTAGGTTGTTGCCAACTTTTTCTTCTTCTATCACCTTCAGGGTTTCGGGTTTCATATTGAGATCTTTGATCCGCATGGAGTTGATTTTTGTACAGAGTGAGAGGGAAGAGTTTAATTTTGTTCTTCTACAAATAGTGATCCAGTTTTGCCAACATCATCTGCTTAAGATGCTATCCTTCCTCCATTGAGTTTTTTTTTTACCCCTTTGTCAAATATTAGGTGACTGAAATTGTATGAGCTCAAGTTTGGATCTTCAATTTTATTCCATTGGTCAACAGGCATGTTTTTGTGCCAGTACAAGCCTGTCTTTATGACCATGGCCCTGTAATATAGGTTGAAGTGTGGTAGAGGGATCCCCCAGTATTGCATTTTTCACTCAGGGTTGCTTTAACTATTTGGGTTCTTTTGTTTTTCTATATGTTTTTAAGGATTTTTATTTCTGAGTCTGTGAAGAAGCTCATAGGGATTTTGATTGGGATTGCATTGAATATGTAGATCAATTTGGGTAAATGGAAATTTTTACTATATTAATTTTCCCAATCCATAAGCATGGAAGGTCATTCCATCTTTTGATGTCATTTTTAATCTCCTTCCTCAGAGGTTTAAATTTTTTTTGTTTTAGAGGTCTTTAGTATCTTTGGTTAGGTTTGTTCTCAGGTATCTTATTATATTTGAAGCTATTGTGAGTGGGAAGATCTTCTTATATTGCTTCTCCACTTGTTTATTGTTGCTGAAAAAAAGGCTAGTGATTTTTCTAGGTTATTTATGTAGCCTGCCACTTTACTGAAACTCTTAATTATTTCTAGAAGTTTTCTGGTGGAGTTCTTAGCATCCCTTATGTAAACTATTATATCATTTGCAAAAAGGGATACCTTAACTTTTTCTTTTCTGATTAGTACTCTGTTCATTTCTTCTCTTATATTATTGCCCTAGCAAGTGATTCAAGCACTATGTTGAAGAGGAGTGATGATAAGGGGCACCCTTCCTGGGTTCCTGCCTTTAAGGGGAATGGTTCAAATTTTTCTCCACTTAGGATGATGTTGGCAGTGGGTTTGCTATATATGGCTTGGATCATGTTGAGGAATGTTCCTTTCCATCCTATTCCCTCTAGGACTTTATACATGAAGGGATGCTGGATCTTGTCACAGGCTTTTTCTGCATCAATTGAGATGATGATGTGGTTTTTGTCTTTCAGTCCATTTATGTGTTTTATGATATTTATTGATTTACGTATGTTGAACCATCCCTGCATCTCTGGTAGGAATCCAACTTCATCATGATGGATGATATTTTGATGTGGGTTTGTGTGTGATTTGCAAGTATTTTGTTGAGAATTTTTGCATCTATGTTCATTAGTGAGATGGGTCTATAGCTTTCTTTTTTGGTTGCATCTTTGCCTGGTTTTGATATTAGAATGATGTTGAGTCTTTTAACGGTTCTCCATACTGCTTTCCATAGTGGTTGTACAAGTTTGCATTCCCACCAGCAGTGTATGAGTGTGCCCCTTTCCCCACACCCTCTCCAGCATTTAGTATCATTTGTTTTCTTGATCTTTGCCAGCCTTATCAGAGTGAGATGGTATCTTAAAGTGGTTTTATTTTGCATTTCCTTAATTATTAGCGACGTTGAACACTTTTTAATATGTTTCTCAGCCATCTCTATTTCCTCACTTGTGAAGTCTCTGCTCAGCTCTTTACTCCATCTTTTGAGTGAGTTATTTGTTTCCTTACTTCTTTGTTTTTTGAATAGTTTATATATTCTGGAAGTGAATGCTCTGTAAGATGTATCCTTTTAATCCATTTAATCCATTTAAACAGGGATTTGTTAAAAGTGAAATTATTACTCTAGTCAATAAAATTACCATATCTTTTATATCATACAATTAATTACCTTTTGTGCTGTGGTAAGTAAGCATCACATAAAATATATTTTCTTAGCACATTTTCACTGCATTATATGTTAACTGGACTTCTCATGCTTTGTACATTGTAAGTCTAGGCTTACCTTACAGAACTGTAACTTTATGCTCTTTGATATATATTCCCCCATTTCCACATGCAAGTTAGCCAACATTTTCCTCTCTGTACATGTTCAACTTTATTTAGAGCTTACTTTCAAATGAGAGCATCTGGTATGTTTCTTTCTGTGTATGGCATAATTCCCTCAGCATAATATCACTTAGCTGCATTCAGAATCCTGAAAGTCACTGGTTTTCTCTCTTTTTAACAGTTGAATAATATTGTAATATAAGTTAACTAATAAACATGACACACATAGAAACACACACATATGTTAGGATGGCTATTACTAAAATTTCAAAAGATAAAATAATGGCAACAGGTCTGGAGAAATGTCTTAGGGTTTAACAGTGCTTCTTTCTCTTCCACAGGATTGGGATTTGGATCCCAGCACCAACATAAGACAGTTCACAAACAATTGAAACTCTATCCCCAGGGGATCTGGTCCCTTCTTCTGGCCTCCACTGTTCCCTGTAGACACATGGTATGCTGCATAGCTTCAGTTGTCAACTAGACTCATCTTGGAAAAACTAACCTGTATCAGGTAATTGGGGAATTGGGGAATTTGCTTTATCAAAGTGGCCCATGCACTTGTACATGAGGCATAATTTTTTTAATGTTGAGAGATGGCAGGGGGAACCTGGCTGTGGGTAGTGCCACCCACGGGTAGGTAGTCTTGAGTTGTATAAGAAAGCAGGTTAAGGGGACTAGAGAGATGGCTCAGCTTTTAAGAGCATTGGCTGTTCCTGTAGAACTAGGTTCAGTTCCCAACATCCACATGGTGGCTAACAACCATCTATAACTCCAGTTCTGGGCATCCAGCAATGCACTCTTCTGACTTCCATGGGCATTGTACTACATACACATAGGCAAAACACTCATACACATAAAAAAGAAATAATATTTATAAAAAGAAAAAAAGGAAGCAGACTAAGCATAGAACAGAGGGGCAATCAAGCCAATAAGCCACATTCCTCCCGGGTCTCTGGTTCAGCTCCTGCCTCCAGGTTCCTGTCCTACTTGGTTTCCTACCTCAGTGATGGACTGTGATGAGGAGGAAGCCAAATGAACCCTTTCTTCTGCAAGTTGATTTTGGTCAGAGTATTTCATCATTGCAATGAAAAGTTAACTAATACACATGGTGTACACACACACACACACACACACACACACACACACACACTGTTTTTAAAAACCTACATGGCGGCTGAGAACCGTCTGAAACTCCAATTCCAGGAGAACTCCAGTTCTGGGGGAATCTGACACCCTCTTTTGACCTCTGCAGCATTGCACGACATGGGTGCACAAACCTGCATTCAGACAGTACATTCATACACATAAAGAAATAAAAAAATAATTAAAAAAATTAAAAACTGAAATTATGGATGTTAAAAAAAAACTGAGAGTCAGTATGGAGAATAGTTTAGAATTATCATTATAGATCCTCTACTGCTATCTCTCTAGGATCTATCTAGACTCTCTCTCTCAATCGTACTCCTCCTTCTTCATCGTTGCTCGCTAGTTGCAGATCATAGCACTTCATAGAGATAGTTACAGCATCTATGATCTATGATCCCAGGTTCACTGTAGAATTTTTTAGAGTAGCAAAAATATAGACACAACCTAAGTATCCAGCAGCAGATACAGAAAGTAATGGCACTGTCTACTTATTTAATTTACTTCCACATAAGGAAGTACAAAGGTGATATTATCAATAGCTTTTAAGTCACAATAATCATTTGCAAACATATCCCCTCTATACAAGTCAACATGCAAGAGAAGTTGATTGCAGTGACACATTCAGCACTCGTCCCACTTCTAAACCTCAAAGTTTATATCTTCTTCACTGGAAGTTCCAGTACTTTCAGTTTTATGATTTGTTGGTGTACTTTTATTTCATATTCAAAATTAAACCCTTTAAGGAAGTCATTTCTAGTCAGACCAATTATGTTTAGTAAATTTACTTCACCATAAAATAAAAATAGTATTTATTAAATCACCAAAGTCCCCCTATAATTGTAACCTTAAATGAGCTTACTTTGTTGCTTCATATTTAGACTGATCATTTTTTTACTTTCAGTTGAACCTAATTAATATTGATCTTTCTTTTCATAGTTTTGTTTTGATTATCAAAATACAAAAAGTTTTATTCTTTTCTTCTTTTCAATCAATATAATTCCCAAATCTAACACATTTTGGACTATGATTTTTCAAGGAATATAATATGCTTTTCCTATGGGGACAGAATGAGTAACTCAGGATGCCAGACGGTTCATTATACTGCCAGTAGGTTAAAGTGCTGGGGAAATGCCTCAGCAGACTTGACATGGCAGTTCCTGAACTGTGCAAAGTGGTGATATTTTTAGGCCATTCCTCCAGTGATGAGACAGACTTTTAGGAACAGGCAAAAGATTATGAGAGAGATGTCAGAGACAGTACTGTAATTGTTGCATCTCCCGCTGGATAGGAGCTGTGGTTGCAGCTGGTGTTCTACTTTTATGGAGGACTAGACATAGTGTCTGGTATCTTGAGCAGCACACTAGAAGGGAAAAACAACACCTCAACTCTGCAACAGCATAGCTCCTATGGAAAATTTCAAATGCTCCCAACAGAAGAGGGGCGACCTATCAAAAATTTACAAATAAAATCTTAATGTTCAAAAGGCAATCCAAAAACACAAGTAACATGAATATGCCTTCTCCCGAACTATCAATTATCTAAGAATCCTAGCCCTTAATTAGAATGAATTATATGAAATCTAGTAATTTAATTACATAGAATGATTACAAATATGTTGAAAGAAATAAAAGAGGACACAAATAGCTGAATGACATGAGTGGTGAAAGAAAGTCAGTAATCGTATAAAATGTATTTCAATAAAAGAACAGAAATACTAAAGAAATCTTAAGTGCTAGAGACTAAAAAATTAAACAGTCAAATAAAAGTTCAGTAGATACCTTGCCAACAGAATGTATCACAAAGAAGACAAACATCAGGGGTTGAAAACAAGGCAGAGCAACTGGAATATTTAGTGCAGTAAATGATAGTTTTTAAAAACCAAATGATAATTTTGGAACACTGGGAAATACAATTCTATGAATTATGGGCATAGAAGAAAAAGAAGAATTTATGCAAAAAGATAATCACATTTTAAATGCAGCCATAGCAGAAAAATTACTAAATCTAGGGAAAGAAATGGCTATACAATTATAAGATGCATGCACAACACTAAACAAACAAGAACAGCAAATAAACTCTTCAGATCATTGTATGCATAAAGCACTGAAAATACAGAATACTGAGAGTGTATTGAAACCTTCAAGGTAGAAACATCAAGTCACGTACAAAATCAATCCTATCAGGATAAAGGCTGACTTTTCAAGAGACACTGAAAGCCAGAAAGACTTATAATGATGTGTTTGAAGTTCAAAAGATCATAACTATCAACACAAACTATTATGCTCACAACAGACACACAGATCAGTTAATAAAATAGAATGCCTTGTGGTTCTCATCCTCAGCCTTTCACCACTGTGCTATCCCCACAGCCCAAATAATCGGGAATATAAAATGTTAATTGGTTTTATTTATAATTTGTATCGGGTTAAGGTATACAAATGGCCTATATATTTTTTCTGATTAACACAATATCACATTATAACACTTTATTTACTTGTAGGACGAGTTAAAGGAACTAAGCTTAAATTTCCTTCCCAAATAAGTAGCATACAGTCAATGAGAACCAGTTTGGGTAAATGTAATGAAAGCTTATGCCTTGGCTCCTGTTTATGGATATGTGTAATACAACTTAGGCATCTATAGGTCAAAACATAAAAATCAAAAAAAAAAAAAAGAAAAAAGAAAAAGAGGGAGGTTGGAGGTGGGGTACTATCCTTCTGGGATACAAATGAAAAACTCCGTGTGTTTTCAATCCTATTGGCATAATTGTCAATTTTTCTGATCTTGAAAACAACAATGGGAGGAGAATTTATGTTCCCAAAGAGTAAAAATCACCGATCTAAACTGCCTGAAAACATACAACTTATTGGCATGTGCAGGGATTGAACTGGGAATGCAAGCAGAGAGGTGACCCATCTGAACATTAAGGATGAGAACTCAGACTGCCTGAGTCACGGTCACTGAGCAATCTCTCATGATAGCATATTCGGGGTTAGACTAGATATATATAATGGACCCTTTAATGCTGAGAAACCTGTCCTACCTCTCCCTCACCCCTTTTTTTTTAAGGAAAAAGAAAACAGGAATGGTATGAAACACCTCCCAAACTGTAAACTAAGCCATTGTTTACAGGGTAATTTCCTATAAAACAGGCACAATATATTAATGATTGATAGGCATAGGAACTGTGAAGGAATATTCTCTATCTAGAGCCAAATCAATAGTAAAGATGTTTATAAGTTGTGTAATTAAGCAAAATATATTACTACAGGAAAGCCTGACATCAGCATGAATTATTCTGCCTAGGAGATGTTGGCTAGGGGATTCAAACCACCGCCCCCCCAAAATTATAAAGGCCTTTTGCTATAAGTGGGACTATATGCAAGGAGAAAGGCAGTAAGTCCTGTTGTCAAGACCTGGTGTGAGCATGAAAAATGTTATGAGATCACTCTGCTAGCGTACAACTAGCCTCTGAATGCTAGAGAGGGTTATCCAAAGGCCACTAATGCAATACAGCAGAATATTGGTGTCCTTGAGACAAACAAGACCCCTCCGAAAATATCAGCTACACGAAGGCCTCTCCCGGGGGAAAAAAAAGGGGGGATGGCTTTGTTTGTGAGGGCCCAAACAGTGCAGCCCAAGGTGCGTATATTTATATCCCAGAACTATGGCTGTAAGCTTCTCTCCTTGGAGGAATATCTCACAGTGGATGCCACAAAGCTTATGTCCTCTACTGGTTAGGAAATATTATAAGCCACAATAAGAACAAGTCATCTTTTATAGAGAAACCAAAGTGTTGCGGATTAGCATACCCCCATCCAAGCATCGTGTGTCTGTGCTCACAGCTTAACTTGACACAATAAGTGGTACTGTTAAATGCCTGTACATACAACTGCTTGTGCTTTGTTAATATAACTAAAAAGGTATCACTGTGGGGAAGCTGTCAATCGTGAAGGGAAATAAACGAAACAGACTGGAGTCCAATATGATAACTCCAAGAAAATTAGACTGTTTTCTTCTCACTTGTGCCCCTTTCCCCAAAGCCCAGGGAACAAAACTGCGGAAGAGGAGGTGTGGTAGACTGTAAGGGCTGTGGATAGGAATAGGGTTGAATCATGAGACTACAGGAATATAGTGTGGACTCCTGACTGATCAACATGCCTGTACATCAAGCTTCTCCAAACTGGACTATGGGAACCTTGGGTTTGTCAAAATTTGGACATAGATTATTGCAAAATGCACCAATTACTTATTGTATGACATCCTGAGTAACATCAATGTTATGCTGGCAAGCAACTGTGTCATTGTATTGTAGAATCCCTTAAAAAATAAAAATAAAAAAAAATATCAAAAAAAGAGTACTTAGAAAACTTAAGAAAGCAAAAAAAAAATATACATATAAACTATAATATATTATATATATATTATATATATATTATAAAATATAATAGAATGCCTAAATATAAGTCTATACAGCTAGGGCCATCCAATTTCTGACATGCCAAAAATAAACATTGGCCCTGGGAAATATTGATATCCATATATGGAAGAATGAAATTAAATCTGTATCTCTTGCCCTGCATAAAATTCAATTCCAAATCAGTTCAAGATCTTAACGTAGACTGGAGAAACTTAAACTGCCAGTGAACAAGTGGTGAAAACTTTACAGGATACAGAAGTAATGACTTTCTCAGTGGAGCTCTAGTAACTGAATATCGCAAAAATCAACAAACAGTACCTCATAAAGCTAAAATGTTCTGTACAGGGAAAGAAATAGTTATTTGACTAAAGAAAGAAGTAAAATATGAGAGAAAGTCTTTGCCAGCTAGTTATACATCTGATAGATGATTCTGATACAGAATACACAAAGAACTCAAAAGTTTAATCAAGGAAACACAACTCAATTTCAAAATGGGCTAAGAAAATGACCACTGTGTTCTCTAAAGGAGAAAATCAAATACCAAGAAAATATTTTTAAAAGTGCCCATATTCTTGTCCATAAGAAATATGCAAATTAAAATGGCTGTGTCCACCTCCCCACCATTGTTGCCTTATTTCTCAGTTACTAGAGCCCTATTAATAAACCTGTTACTCATTCCTGTATCTCGTAAAGTTTGCACTACTTGTCTACATGGTTTTTGTCAAGAAAACAGTTGGTGAACTAAGTATTTCCTCTTCATGTTTTTTTTTTCCTAGAATCCATTGGAAACAGAAGAAAAATACAAAAGATTTCACCAGTGAATAGATGATATCTTTCTTTGGTATCCTTGCCAAATATGGAAAATATTATATAAAATTTTTGTGGGTTCCCCTCCCACATCACAATATATCTTGGAATTGATTCCTTATCAGTGATGTTTGTTTCCCTCATGAAATCACATCAGTTGTGATTACCTGCATGAGATCAAGCTAATAAAATATTCAGCAAGGATGGGCAAGGATGGACAAAGGAGATTTTAATAGTCGATGGCTGCTGGGGATGTGAGAGTCACCTTTCTTTGAGGGTGAGGTCACTAGTAGTTTGCTCAAGCCCCAGTGTTTGGGACCACACTCATATATATTTTTTAATCATAGTTTAGAAAATTCAATAAAGATGACATTAACTTGAGAGGGAAATGTGGGTGGGCTAGGGTATTAGGAAAGGAAAATAGGAGGTGAAATGATCAAGATGTATTGTATACATATGGAAATTTTCAAATAAATAAAAATTTTATGAAAAAGAGATCTGACGGTGACATTTTGACCTGTTGGAAAATACAAATCTTTTCCAGTAGTTAGTTTTAAGATTTGAATTGCAAGGCTTTTCACAAGAAGGTTTCATATCTATCTATATTCCCTCCCCATTTTTTTAGATATTTGCTTTTTGACCCATGAGTCTCCAGAAGGCAGTTGTATTATACATACCTATAGGGTGGAATCAAGGCACATATTTCATCAAATTCACCCATGCTGTTTTGGGTGACTGTATGTGATTAACTTGGGAAGCAAACTTAATTTTTTCATTAAATCATCTTATATATAGGTGAAAGAGACTGCTACGAGGTGATACTGTACAACAGAAAAATTATAGAGAACATGTGTATGTGCCAATCTCAAAGTTATTGTTATACAGTATTTATGTAGAACAAATGTGGACAACAGCAATTTATATCTCCATTTAACTTAGATGCATTACCGTTTTAATCAGAGCCTGTAAACCAATGTTGTTTACCATACACATATTTACTTTTACTGAGTCCTAAAACACCATGTATCCTGTAGACAGTGTCTGGGCAAAACTGGATACTTGCTGAACTCACATCAATTAAATATGCATTAATCGAATATACACCCATGTCCCTCTCCCGTCCCTCCCGCCATTCCCAATTCACCATTTCAGTCAGTTTTCTGATGCAGTCTTTCTGTTGTTGTTCTTTTACTATGCATCCCTCTCCATGAGAAATATTTATATCTGGGTTATGCGCAGTAGCATCCACATATGAGGGATGTACCAGAAAGTGCCAAGAGAAAGCTTGGCCCATCTGAACATTGAAAGGAAGAAAAGCCTCAGATTGCTACAAACATCAAACTGCTCTGTGGCTCCTACTTGTAACAACTATTTATAATGAGTCTAACGGAACTTACCTTCCAGGTGCCGCAAGGTTTTAATACAAGGACTTTCTTAACCATCACCCCATAGGAACAGGGTAAATAATGATGATGAAGTTCGTTCTCCCAACTGTAAATTCGGGAACACTATTATGAGGTAACCTCTTATTCAAAACCGGTAAAGGCTGCCTTCTCGAATGACTAAATATAACATAGGAACTGTGAAAAAGGATTTTCTCTATTCCAGACCAAATATAACACTAAAGTCTCCTAGTATCCTTAACAAAATGATATTAATACAGGAAGCTCTGACATCAAAAATGGATTATTTTACCAAGATGTTGGCCAGGGGTTCAAGGTCCCACAAAAGGTAAGAGCTCCTTGCCTCAACTGGGATACCTGCAAGAAAAAGAAGCAATAGCCCTGCTGTTGAAGACTTGACGTTAACATGTGAAAGATGTATTGAGACCAAGAGGCAAGTAGACAGGTGGTCTCTGGAATACCAGAGATGTTACCAAAGGCCACTAAACCAGTAAAACAAAGATAGTCTTCTTGAGATAAGCAAGACTCCTCTTTCAGCATCAGTTACACCTCACATGCCTGGAAAAACTGTGCATGCAGAAGCAACCATATGCCTGTATATCCAAATCTAATTGGCTATTGGCTCTCTCCGTTGAGGAATAACCCACGGCTAACACCACAAGCTTACATCCTCTCTAATGGTTAGGAGATGATATAACCCACAAATAAGACACTAGCATGTTTTTTTAAATTTTTAATTGATGCTTTATGAATTTCACACATCATTTTCCAATTCCTTTCCCTTCTCCCCTACCCGACACCCAACCCAAGATCATGCATTCTGCCATAACTATCCCTGCATCTTTCTCTCAGTTTTTTTTTTTCCATTTTAGCTATAAGTGACAATCCATGAGTACAAAGCATCCTTCATGCAAAACCATCTGCAGTTGCTGTGCCCAAACCCCACAGCCCACCATCCAGTGGGGGTGACAGGTTATTTGTTCAATAAAGTTGATATAATGTCCAGACACATTGCTGTAGTTTCACCATTCTACCCCAATCGCAGCCTTTACATTCTACCAGACGCCCCCTCTTCTGCAGATGTTCCCAGCTTAAAAAAGGGCACAGGTGGATAGAACAAAAAACAGTGCTCACTCTCTCTGGAGTCTGGTGACTTGGAACCCTCGGGTCATGGCTGATGCCACAAAGCTTACATCCTCTACAGGTGTAGGAGATGTTTATAAGGAACAGTAAAACCCTGTCATATTAACAGGGGGAAAATGTAATTCATGGATAACATATCTATCCAAACATAGTGTCTATGCCAAAGTAACCTTACCATAACTATAGTCGATTGGTTAAATACATATATATCTAATTCTTGTGCTTCATTTAGTAATTGAAAGGTTATCACTGGACAAACTGTCAGCCCATGAAGGGAAACAGCCAGAATGACGCTGTCATATTACACAGAAAAAAATGGTTATTAGTGGATTAAACAATACACCCCAAATACTGTCTATACCGAAGTAACCAACCATAACAATTAGTACGTTTAAATACCTATAATATCTAATTGCTTGTGGTTCATTAATAGGATCGAAGGTTATTCCTGACAAACTGTAAGCCCATGAAAGGAAACGCCAGAAATGACCAGAGTCAGACAACAGCTAAGAAAAAAGTAGACTGTTTGCTTCTATCCACCTGTGCCCCTTTTCTTTTCTTTTTTCCTTTTTTTTTATTGATCTTTGTAATTTCAATCAGCATTTTCCAATTCCAAAGTTCAGGCATATATCCCCTCCTCTCCCCCACCACCCACCCCTAACCATCCAGATCATGCATTCTGCCAATAGTTCTGTCTCTCGCTTTTATGTTTTTTGTTTTCATTTTTACAATAAAAAAGTAAATGAGTAAAGCATCCTACATGTAAATCCATTTGCGAGCAGTTGTGCCCAAACCCACACAGCCCATGGTACCCACCAGCTAGAGGGGGGGGTTGTATGTCAATAAGTGATCAAATGAGTGTCCAGGCCTATTTTGTGTTAGTTTTCACCATTCACCCCAATGTCAGCCCTTACCGTTTCTACCATCGCCCCTCTTCCACATGATTGTTATTCAGGCTTAGAAAAGGGCAAGGTGGATGAGAAGCAAAACACTTCTCTCTGAGCTGTATTTCTTGGTTCTAATCAGTTCTAGCTGTTTTCTTCATGGGGTGGCAGCTTGTCCAGGCATAGCCTTTCAAATCCTACTAATGAAACATAATTAATTAGATATATTTAGGTATTTAAACAGTATAATATTAGCCTTTCGATCCTACTATGAAGCACACACAATTAGATATTATAGGTATTTAATTAGCACTAATAGTTATGGTAGGTTAACTTTGGTCAAGAATCACAGGTGTTTTGATGGTGTGTTAATCCATGATTACATTTTCTTCTGTTAAGTATGGCAGGGTCTTCGTGTGGTTTATAAACATCTCCTAACCATAGAATGGATGTAAGCTTGTGAACATCAGACGTGGCTTATTCCTCCAAAGGAGAGAGCTAATAGCAAATTAGTGATTTGGGATATACAGACAATATGGCTGCCACTGCGCACAGTATTTCCAGGCAGATGAGTGTAGCTGGTGCTGACGGGAGGAAGTCTTTGCTACTCAAGGAGACCTACTTTTGCTTTATTGGTTTAGTGCTCCTTGGTAAACTCTCTGGCATCCAGGACAATTGTAACTGCAAGTGTTGTCTCCATACATCTTTCCTCCATGTTTATATCAGGTCTTCAACAGCAGGGCCTTATTGGCCTCCTTCCTGCAGATATCCCAGTTTGGTGAGGCAAGGACCCTTTACCATTTTGGGGCTTGGATCCCTGGCCAACATGCCTTGGTAGAATAATCCATTGGATTATTGTCAGAGCCCCTGGTATTAATATATGTTTTGTTTAAGTGCTATAGCTTAAAGGAACTTTAGCAATTATATTTGGTTCGAAAGAAAAATAAAATCCTTTTCACAGTTTTCTATGTCCATTAGTCATTGAAAAAGGCAGTTGTTACTGATTTTACAAGAGAATACCTCTATACAGCGGTTCCATTTCTACAGCTGAGATATGACCTCATCATCCCTTATTTTCTCCTTTTCTATGGGGGGGAGTTAAAAAGTCTCTTGTATTAAAATTTTGCAGCACCTAAAGGTAAGCGTGTTAGAATCATAAAAAATGTTGCTTACAGTAGGATCCAACAGAAGGGCCTGATGTGCTGCAAATCTGAGTGCTTTTCTTCCATTCAATGCCCAGAGAGTCAATCCTTCTGCTGGCAAACTTTTCCGGTACATCCTACGACTGGCAAAGCTGCATTTTCTATCTCAGCCATTAAGTTGGTGAATACTCCGGCCTGTTGGAACATACAAATTCCTTTCCCTAGTTTGTTTTAAGAATATGGGTTGCAGGTTTTTTGACAAAAAGTTTCCAAATATCTATCTATATTCCCCCTTATTTTATTAAGGTAATTAGTTTTGACTCCGGAGTCTAAAAAAGCATTGTTTTATACATACCTATAGGGTGGATCAAGTTTCATCAAGTGTCAACCATGCTGTTTTGGGGTTACTGTATGTGATACTTGGAAGAAATTCATTTTTGAGGTTTTATCATCCTATAGGTGAAAGAGATGCTACCAAGGTGATACTTATATGACAGCAAAAATTATGAGAGAACATTTGTTTATACCAATCCCCAAAAGTAATGTTATACAGATTTTAGTTAAAGCTAATGTGGACAAACAACATTTATATCACCAAAGGTACTTCAAGATGCATTACGTTTTTATCAGTCCTTCAAACTAATGTTGTCCAATATGCACATAGTTTACTTTTACTAGTACCTAAAACACCATGTAACCTGTGGACAGAGTCTGGGCAAAACGGATTACTGTTGAACTCACGTCAATTCAAACATGCACCAATCATGGGTGGAGAGATGCCTAGCAGTTAAGAGCGACACGATCTGCTGCTGACAGAGGACCCGGGTTCGATCCCCAGCCACACATGGCGCTGAGAAACCGTCTGAAGCGCTCCAATTCCAGGAGAACTCAGTTCCAGGGGAATCCAGACCCTCTTCTGAACTCCGCGGAGTTGCACCAACACGGGTGCACAGACTGGCATGCAAAAATACATTCATACAAAACAGAAAATAAATAAAATAAAATTAATTGAAAAAAATTAAAAAAAACATGCACCAATCGAATAACACCAGTGTCCCTCTCCCACCCCTCCCACCCCTCGCCACTTCACCACTTCAGTCAGCCTTCTGATGCAATCCTTTCTGTTGTTTTTTAATATGCATCCCCTCCACAAGAAATATTTATAACTGGGTTCAGTACTAAGCCACCATGAGAGATACCTTTGTTGTTTTTTTTGGGACCGTTTACGTCACTTAACATCATGTCTTCAAGCTCCATCCATTTACCTGCAAAGTTCATGATGTTGTCTTTCTTTACTGCTGCATAGAATTCCATTGTGTACATGTACCTCATTTTCTCTATCCACTCGTCAGTTGAGGGGCATTTGGGTTGATTCCAGTTTTTTGCTATTGTGAACAGAGCGGCAATAAATATAGCTGTGCATGTGTGCCCCTTTTCTAAGCCTAAGGAACAATCTGTGGAAGAGGGGGCATGGTAGAACGTAAGGGCTGCGATTGGGGTGAATGGTGAAACTACAGCAAATATAGCCTGGACACTCATTTGATCAACTTGATTGAACATACAGGCCCCCCCTCCTAGATGGTGGGATACTTGGGCTGTGTGGGTTTGGGCACAACTGCTTGCAAATTGATTTTACATGAAGGATGCTTGTACTCATAAATTATCACTTATTGCTAAAAAATTTAAAAAAAAAACTGAAAGATGCAGGACAGTTATGGAAGAATGCATGATCTGGGATGGGGTGGGGTGGGGTGGGGGAAGAGAAGGGGAAATATGCCTGAACTGAATTGGAAAATGATGTATGAAATACATAAATCATCAATTAAAAAAAAGTAAGAGATCTTATGGTGTCTATCAGCATACACAATTAATGTTATTTCAAATAATTTGCATTAAAAATCTTAAGCATTACCAGGTCAGGTGGTAGGCTCATTTTCAGTTTCTTAAGAGTTCTCCACACTGCTTTCCATAGAGGTTGCATGAGTTTTCATTCCCAACAGCAGTGGATAACTGTTCCCTTTTCCTCACAACCTCTCCAGCATTTGGTATCCTTTGTCTTCTGTATCATAACTAGTCTGGAGTAAGATGAAATATTAAGGTGTTTTTAATTAGCATTTCCTTAATTATTTGCAATGTTGAACACTTTTTAAGATATTTCTCAGCCATCTTTACTTCTTCATTTGTCAAGTTTCTTTATTCCATTTTTTAGTGGGTCATCTGATTTCTTCCTCTTTTGTTTTTTGAGTAGTTTATACAGTCTGGATGTTAATGCTCTATCAGATGTATCACTAGTGAAAGTTTACTCCCACTGTGTGGGTTTTCTCTTCAGTTCTTTGGTTTGTGTCTTTCACTGTACAGAAACTCTTGAGTTTAATAAGATCCCATTTGTCAATTGTTGACCTTATTTTTTGCATAGCTGCTGTCTGATTTAGAAAGTCTTTTCCTATGCCTATGTCTTGTAGGTTACTACCAATGTTTTCTTCTATCCTTTTCAGAGTTTCAGGTTTCACATTGAGGTCTTTGATTGATTTGGAGTTGATGTTTGTACATGGTGAGAGGTAGGGGTTTAGATTTATTCTCTTACAAGTGGTGATTCAGTTACGTCAAAACCATTTGCTGAAGATGCTGTCTTTCCTCCATTGAGTCTTCTTGGACACTTTCTTGAATATGAGGTGGCTGAAATTGGATGTGCTCAGGTTTGGATCCTCAGTTTTGTTCCATTGATCTATGGGTATGTTTTTGTGCCAATACCAGGCTGTTTTTATGACAATAGCCATGCCATTTAGTTTGAAGTGTGGTATGGTAATCCCCCAGTATTGCATTTTTGGCTCAGGGTTGCTTTTGGCTATTTAGGGTACTTTGTTTCTTCATATGAACTTTAGGATATGTTTTTCTAGGTCTGTGAAGAAGCTTGTGGGGATTTTAATTGGGATTGCACTAAATCTGTATATTACTTTGGGCAGGATGGTCATTTTTGCTATAATGATTCTTCCAGCCCATGAGCATTGGAGGTTCTTTCATCTTCCAGTATCTTCCTCAATCTCCTTCTGGAGGGATTTACCACTCCTGGGTATATACCCACAAGATTCATCCTATTGCAGAGATACATGCACATCTATGTTTATCGCAGCTCTCTTCACAATAGTGAAGAGCTGGAACCAACCCAAGTGTCCCTCAACTGATGAATGAATAACAAAAATGTGGTACATCTACACAATGGAATTTTTTTTTTTGGTCTTTTTGACACAGGGTCTCCCTTTAGCCCCAGCTGTCCTGGAACTCACTCTGTAGACAAGGCTGGCCTTGAACTCACAAAGACCCGCTTGCCTCTGCCTCCTAAGTGCTAGGATTAAAGGTGTGTGCCACCACGCCCGGCTACACAATGGAATTCTATGCAGCAGTAAAGAAAGATAACATTATGTACTTTGTGGGTTAACAGGTGGAACTCGAAGCCATTATGCTAAGCGAAGTAACACAGTCCCAGAAACACAAACAATGAATGGCATCCCCCATTTGTGAAGGTTAACACCAAATCCCTAGTTGAAAGGCAAGTTCAGCAAAGTTAATATTATATTTCTTTTTATCTGAAAGTGACTGCTCTGTTATAATATGGATCCCTTCACGGGCTCTAGAATTAACTTACCACTTATTTTCAGAGTTTGTAATTGTGGTATATGGGTGGAAGGTATGTATTCACAGTTTAGAGTAATATAAAATTAAAGGGAAAAATGTGAACTCCTAAACATATCTTGGCTTAGCATACATTTTTACAGAGGTTATAATTTGGTATATGTGTGACATATATATAGGAATATTTTGAATCAATACAAACGGGAGGGTACAAAAATGACAAAACTGGGTCAAAGAACTGACTAAAACAGTTAACTTCTACCCAACAATAAACCTCTGCTAAGAAAAACTTTAAAAAGACTGAGAAAAAGATACAAGATATGTATGGCAGAATGCATGAACTGGGGTGGGGTGGGGGACATGGAAAAGGGAATGTGTCTAAATTGGACTGAGAAATGATGTATGAAATACATAAAACATCAATAAAATATTTTATAAAAATGTTAGGCAAGGAGGAATGGAGAATACAAATATGAGAGGGGGAATTATGTAATAGAGTTAGGAATAAATGAGAGACTCTTCAGTTACCTTGATTCTTATATCTCCCAATATGTCATGTCAAGTAAAAGAGGAATTATTTTCTCAAAAATTTTTTCACCATGAACTTTTTATTAAAACATTGCATCATTCTTCTAGAGGCTACCTTTTACTAAAAGTGGCTATACTAATTTACAGCTATGACATTATAATGTCTGCTATTTTATACACATGATAGATAATCCAATGTTTAATAATATTTATTTTCACCTTATACAAATGTGTTTTATGCTCCATTTATTTATTTCAGCAGAGTTATTTGTGCTACATATTAGTGGAAATACATGAGTATCCCAAAAAGCCTTCCTCTCAGGAGCGGCTTCTTACCCAAGCATCTTGTCCACTATGGATGGAGGACATAACATTGAGTAGACTTGTGGTTTTTCTAACCCTGAGTTTATATTAAAGCCAATAATGTATAAGAAATTCAATAATAATATAATAAATGATAATAAAGATGTCATGACTTTAATCATATACTAAGGGAAGAGCTGTAATTTTAAAAAGAAACTATAAATTTGAGCCCCAGTAGACACCCTGACAAGACCCTATTTGTATATAGTCATCACAAAATTATGTTATAGATTTTTTTTCTCATCATAAATGTCTGGTTCATAAGACTTAACTGTCTTTTAATGCCTCCAATTGTCTATAGGCAATTTAATCCCTCTTATTGGTCACAAAAATAAAGAAATAGGGCCATACTTATATTAAACTAAAAAACATTCAAAATTAAATTCTAAACATGTGGCTAGCATAGGACTGATCTTTTCTTTTAGCATCATTAACTTCAATATAACAAGTTGTCACTATGAATATTGTTGGTTTCATATTTATCCACAACAGTAATTTAAATATTTGTATATTTCATTGTCCTTTTGTGTCTTTATTTGGGTTTTGGTTGCTAGTTTGCTTGCAGTGCTGGTGGTCAGACACATGGCTTTGTGTATTCTAGATGAGCATACTGTCACTGAAATATATCCCCATCCCCTTAAATGCTCATCTTTCATCACATTATTCAATCTCCTTAGGACAGATCTCTATTATTCATGGCTAATGGTCTTTCCCTTTAAATCCACCTCTTTCTTTTCCTGTCACATTATATTTATCATATTTAACATCTCCAAAGCCACCAAATGTGTTTAAGTAGGTGGTTATTATTCACTATACAGAAGGATATGGTCCTTATCAACTCTCAAATATTATTCTAGAGAAAAAGAATCTGTGTCACTATCTATATAGTCCTTGAAAGTTTAAAATCTACCCCCAAGTATGTGAATTTCACTCTTCCTTCCTCAAACAGCATTATTTAAAATAATAATTATATAATTTTTTCTATATATGATATTGATTTTTAGTTTAAGTTCCTGTATTTCTCTCTAAAATCACAATTCAATGTATCATTATTTAATTATATTGGCTATAAAGTATGGATATGTATGAGGTCTTGGAAGATAATGAATATTTAGTTATTTAGTGATAGAGTTTGTGATCCAAGAAATATATCAGATCTCCAAATTAACTTAAGTTCTAATTTTTTTTTCTTGAAAATTTCATACATGAGTCCACTCTATTTATATCATTTCTACCCCTTCAGATCCTCCATTCCTTCAACCATTCCCTCTTATACTTGATCTCTTTTTGTGTAATTATTCTCAATTAAGGCTGACCACTTGGAACTCCTACCTGAGCATTCTTCACTCAGTAGCTCTTTAATCTTCCTTTTTCTCAATTTAGTGATAGGGCTTTGAGAAATTTCTCCTATGCTCATTGGCACTACCTTGTAAAAAGGACAAGTCAAACAAGGACCAAAGATAGACCTATGCGGGGAGTATGGGAGTCCTGAACTTCTACAGACACAAGGGGTCACATGTGCTGACAGTAAATTGTGGTCCAGTGAGCAAATCAGTTTTTGAGGACTGTTATCAGGAATGTTAATTCCATATTCTGGAATATCTATCTGTCTTATGGTGTTGGGTTACAAGGTGATTGGGTTTTCAGAGAGCTGAGAGCATTCAAAGAGTCAAGAAGTAGTCAAGAAACCTGCCTTGCCTGCACTGAATTTTAACTACCACACCATCTTGCCTTCATAATGGAACTTAATATGGAAAATTTCACATGGATCCAAAGTGACCATGAGTCTTTGATAATGTGAGTCAAAATAAATATTCTCCCTTTAGATTATTTTTTCAAGTATTTTGTTAGGGCATTAAAGAAGTGACTCATAGAGTAATGGAAGAATTATACTTGCATAAGACTGAGGAAAAGATCCAAGACATGTATGGCAGAATGCATGAACTGCGGTGGGGTGAGGGGCATGAAAAAGGGAGTGTGTTTAAATTGTACTGAGAAATGATGTATGAAATACACAAAACACCAATAAAATATTTTATAAAATATATTAAAAATAGTAAACAAAACCCAAACCAAAAAAAAAAAAGAAAGAAAAAGCAATGTGCTTTGATTTTAAAAGTGTCATGTGTGTGAACATCTGCACATCTTAGTATAAATGTATATGCTCTTCCAATGATGAGAATCAAGAAACCTGGTGTTATTGTTTAAATACAGTTTTGTTTTATTTCTCCCAGTAATAAACCAAGATGTTAGAGAAAATATATTGAAGATCGCAGGTGTTCAGCACAGAAGTATTCTGAAAAGCTCCTCTCCTTTGCCACAGGGTCTGTGAGAAGCAACAATATGCATCTGAAAGTAAGCTGCTTCAGCCAAGAGTTAAACGTATTATTAAGGAAAGCTCAGTTGATTAAAATCTATCAACTTTCTCTTAAGAAAGCAATTTACATCTTCTCATTTGATAACAGGATAAAATGTGACTCACTCTAAGCTCTACACAACAGCTCTCAGTCTCCTGAGCTGTTACTAAAAGAGTGTGCCACAAGATGGTGAAAAGCATGGAATCTCTACCATTCAACTCTCTGAGTAGCAATTTTGCATCTGCTGCTTACTAGGTATGGGGAGAAAATTATTTCATCCATCTTGGCTTTATAGTATCTTGACTTAATTCAATGCAAGAAATAATCATTATGAGTCTAGAGAGATGGCTCAGTGGTTAAAAGCATTGGTTACTCTTGCTGAGGACCTGGGTTCAGTTCCCAACACCCATATAATGGAGCTAACAATTATCCATAATTCTATTTCCAGGGGATCCAATGTCCTCATCTTATCTCTGTAAACATGGCAAGGGGTCAGTGAACATACATGCATGAAGGAAATACACTTTTTCACATAAAAGAAAAATAATAAAAAGATTAAAAATAATTATGAAACTACAGTAATATAGACTGGACTCTTATTTGATCAACATGATTGTACATACAAGCCCCTCCAGCTGGACAATGGGGGCCTTGGGCTGTATAAGTTTGGGCATAGTTGCTTGCAAATTGGTTTTACATGAAGGATGCTTGTATTCATTTCTTATTACTTATTATTAAAAAATTAAAAAAATAATTAAAACAAAATTGTCTTTTACTTTTCCTCCCCTTTCTCTTATTTCTCACTTTTAAAAGTAGGCATTTTCAGGATATTAGTAAACTTCATGAGATAACTCCATCCTTTTGAGATACTACAATACCCTTCTCGATAATTACTATAAAATAACAGTAGTAAATCAAGCTAGCCAAATCCCAGCATGGATGGGGCAGGGGGTGTGTGGGGGAGGGCTTTGAAGTCCCTGCCTAGTTGAGGAACTACCAACAATTGGAGGATACTTGAACAGAAAGGTGAGGTTTTTCTCAGAGATGCTGCTCCTGAAAGGCTGATTGTGCTCCAATAGATGGTCTATACCTATACCTATGCATATACAAGAAACACTATATGGACTCACTGGGTTTACAAACAAATATATTGTACATAAAGTTGGGAGGAGAAAGTGACAGGAGGGATAATGCAGGAATTGGAGGGAAGAAAAGGGAGGTGGATTTGATCAAAATACATTATGTGCATGTACCAAATTCCCAAAAAGTAAAACAATTATTGCTAAAAAAAAAAAAAGAGAGAGAACAAATAACATAATTAGTAGAAATTAGAATAACTCATTCGGGTTCCAGAGAAGAAAGGAAGAAGTAATTTCATTGTGGCACATTAACATAATGTCTACAAGGGGATTCCTGAATGCAATTTGTGAAATACATTTTCTAACTCTGAATATAGTATACAAATATTAGAGAAATCACTTGGAAACTGATGAATGTTTAAATTATAAACATAGCTTATTAACTTGCCATCTATGTAAAGATGCATACAATTGATAACTTACAAGAAATGAATCCCAAGTTCTGATGATATATGACTGGCAGCTCAGAACTTTGGATTCACACTATAATTGAACCTTGTAAATAATTTCCTTTGTTCATGCAATTTCTTCTACTCTGTGACTTTACGTAGCTAAGTACTATTTTCATAATAGAGTGATCATAAATTATTTGCTTTTTTAATGTGAAAAATTCATGATCTTATTTCAATTACTAGCCTCTAAAGTATCCTTGTTACATAAGTAATTTCTACATAAATACCAGTTATTTGGTATTTCTTTTAAATTTCTATTTAAAATACTTTATTTTTAATTTCATGTATACAAGTAGATAGATTGGTTGCATGTAGGTAGGTGCACCTGTGTCATGTAATGCCCACAAAGGTCAGACACTGGATCCCCTGGAACTGGACTTACAGACAGTTGTTAGTGGTCATGTGGGTGCTGGGAATTGAACCCAGGTCCTCTGCAAGAGCAACCATTTCTCTTACTCACTGAGCCATCTCTCCAGCACCCTGGTGATAATTACTTAATACTTGACATGTTCTGAATGACTAGCACCTGATGTTTAGGCCACTTTGAACACTGCTTTCCACATAGCTTCTGGTACGAGGAAGCATGAGAGAAGATCTAAAGAGAAAGAAGTGTCATATTTCTGCTTGTAATAGTGTGGCAGTCACTGGCAACTACTGAAAATTAAACTCAGAGCACTGGGACAGCTAATTATAAACTTCAGTGCCCAGTACACAAGAAATATATTTTTGGCTATGGTTTTTACCTAAGACAAAATTAACTTCTTGCTCTCCTTTTTTTAACTTATTTTGCTTTTCAGAGCATCTATGTATCTCAGGCTGAATTCAAACTCAAGATCCCTCTATTTCGTTTTTACATATACTGGGATTATAGGCATGTGTCACAATGCTCTTTAGACTAATGTGCTTGTTTTTGAAATGAGACCCAGTTTCCTTCATCTTAGTTTTAAATTATTTATTTATTTATATTTTATCTGTATGAGTGTTTTTGCCTGCATTCACGTAAGTTTGCCAATTGTGTGCAATGCCTGAAGAGGTTAGAAAGGGTGTTGGATCCTTAGAAGTGGAATTAAGGGCAGTTATTAGCTGTTATGTGGATGCTGGGAACCTAACACAGATCCTTTTCAAAAGCAGCCAGTGCTGTCAACGGCTGAGCAACCTCTCCAGCCCGTTTGTTTGATTTTAATGGATCAATGAATAGATAGCATGAAATACGGGTTCGTTTTTTATAAGCAACCACAAAATAGCATCTTGGTTCTAGAAAGCAACTTGCAGAAATTTAGCCCATCCCATAATCAGTACGTAAGAAAACTATTGACAAGGGAGGAAATTGACTTCTGCCATTTCTTTTTTTTAAATTTTTTTAAATTTATTTTCGGATGTGTATGAATGTACTGTGTGCATGCAGGTTTGTGCACCGTGTCCTGCAATGCCGCTGAGGTCAGAAGAGGGTGTCGGATTCCCCCGGAACTGGAGTTATAGACGGTTCTCAGCCGCCATGTGGGTGCTGGGGATCAAACCCGGGTCCTCTGCAAGAGCAGTCAGTGCTCTTAACCACTAGGCCATCTCTCCAGCCCAACCTCTACCATTTCAAAGGAAAGTTTTGAACAGATAGTGTACCATAACTGTCACAAATGTGGAAATCATACATTAGCAATTTGGATTAGTTATAGTTGATTTTAATATATATATTGGATATTTTATATGTCCAATAGGATCTCTTTATACTTCCTAATGCAAAAGATTCTAATATTAACCTCTAAAATTGAAGTTTACAAATTAAATCTTCATAAAAGACAGCTATATAAAGTAAAGCTGATGAAACAAACTTTAGATAAATATTATGTAAATACAGTAAATGTAATACTATACATAAAACTATATATCAAATTATGCAATATCTCATGTAAAATGTACCATTGATATCCTTGATGTCCTGTGAGCCTAAAGTCAAACTATCAGTGTTTATTAAACAATATTCAAAGTTGCCTGAAGTGAAGCAAAGACATCTTGAATTTAACACTGCATAAAATTTAAAAAGACAACATAAAAATCAATGTTTATATGATAAGGACAACTTAGAGTGCAACTTGCTGTCTTGTGTATTTCATGATAATCGGCCAAGAATTTGAAAGTATGTGGAATTAATTAATTTAGGAGGATATTATTCATAAAATCATAAACTTTAAGTGCCTGTGAAACTAATATTGGGGGCACAAATACATAAAAAATTTCTCTCATATAATTAGATACTTGATTCCCTTGTTTCCAGACTCATTTCTCACAGTTAAATATGGTAAGGAAAAAATGTGGAAGAGTTGACATGAAGTTGACTTTAAACTTGTTTGCTTGCTGTTGTTCTGTGCATGTGAGCATGCTATAAGTAACTAAAGATTGATAAGTGTGAAAACAACAAAATCATATGGATGAGCTTTAAGGTATGAAATCCTTTTGTAGGTGTTAATGTAAGTAACATAGTCCCATGATGGTGTAATTAAAATTGCATTCAGGCAGGCCAACTAAGCATGCCATGAGAAAAAAATATTATCTACTTGTTTTGTTTTACACTTACCTGTGTGTCTCCATTACTGACTGTTCTAGTATGTCTTCCATTGCTGTGACAAAACACTCAACTTGTGGAGGAAAGGGTTTATTCTGCTTACATCTCCTGGGTCACAGTTCATCACTTAGGGAGCCCAACGCAGGAACTCGGGGCAGGAACTTGGAGGCAGGAGCTAAAGCACAGGCCATGGAAGAATGCTGTTCACTGGCTTGCTCCCCTGACCCATGAACAGCCTGCCCTCTTATACAGTTCACAACAACCTGCCCAGGGTGGCACCACTCATTGTGGGCTGGGCCCTCCCACACTGCTCAACAATCAAGACAATATTCCAAGATGTGACCACAGGCCAATCCAATGGAGTCAATTCCCCAGTTGAGGCTCCCTCAACCCAGGAGTATCAAATTGACACTAAAGCTGTCCAGCACACTGACTCTGGATATTCTGGGAATACTTAAAATCTAAGATGATTTAAGATAGTCCAATTAAATTCTTCGCAATATTTTATAACACTTGACAAAATTATTGAGGCCACCAACAACAATAATTCTGATTTATTCCAATCAGTAAACACAGAAATATCTACATTTACAAGTGCTCAACCAGATGGGGAATTAAGAAGTTTAGTCTTCTAATCGAAATTATGCCCATTTATTAACTTTATCACATCTTTTCTTGAATATTCTAAAGGCTTTATTTAGTATCAGGTAGATTATTTCATTATAACATTTGTTAACTTCAAGACAAAATAATTTAGCTTCTACCTATAGCCCCTTGGGGCAATATCTCAATCTCGGGTTTGGTTGGATAAATACTATGAGATTAATGTACCCCAATTAAAGGGGCTAAGGTACTATACAATAGGCCTCCATACATATTAAGTACACAGGAATCTTGCAAATTGGAAATGCTCAAGACCTCTTTTTATATAGTTTATAATACACGAGTGCCACTTAATATCTCTGTGGCACTGGCCACTGGAAGTTGAAGCTTAAAGGTTTGTCATTAAGTATTGATTAAATCTATTTCTAGGGCACTTTGGGGACTTGTTAAATCTTGTACATATTCAGTTCAAACATACAATTTAATCCTTTAAACTCATGACAATGACCACATAAAACCATAAAAATTAATTCAGAGTGCTGAGATGAGCAAATGATCACCTTTTCCAGTTTGATTTTCAAACCAGGAGTACCTGACCTGGGCCTTTTTTCTCCTTTTGTTTTTGGAGGTAGGAAAGTAAAATTGAAAGGACTAATATGATTAAAAGCCACCTTATCAGTTTAGTTTTTATAAAATGATAACCACTACATTTGAGAACATTAACATTATATAGGAGATTTCTAAGTAGTTCAAAGTTACATCTAAAAAGATTCAAGTGATATAGCATAAAATGTTAAAATAACTTCATTTGGATTACTATTTAATTCCATTAAGCTAAATGTTATATCTCAGTATAAACCTCCAGTACACAGGGGAAGAGCAACCAGAAAAGGCACCTCCAGCAGTTTCTTACCTTTCTATAAAATAGTACTCCAAAGTAGATAGCAAAATTTCTCATTTTTCCTGGGACCTTCATCAGTATGACTATATGCCCTACCTTGTTTGGTGAAATGCAAATTATCTCAGGGCAGTTTTTCTTTTTTCCTTTTTTAAAGATGAGTAGAAACCAAGGGGGGGGCGGATCTTTAAAAACACAAGTTTAAGACTTATTTATAAATTAGCCAAACACTCTGACTTGTCACACTTTAATAAATATCAGGCAAACTGAAGTAGTTCCTGTCCCAGTGGCTGCCAGAGTAGATCCAGTCCTGAGCTCCATTGTAGGGATTGGGCCCCCAGTGGAACCACCTTGTCTTCCATCTGACTTGGTCCTGTTTTTGCAGGCTGCTCTTTGTTTCTCTTCAAGTCATTTTGTTTGTTTGTTTTTTTGTTTTTGTTTTTGTTTTTCTTCACTAGCTTGATCTATTTCTCCATTCTCCATTCTCCATGGCTTTGATGTCAGGCTGCAGCCTGCAGTCAGTCTTAGGAATCATACACTCCATCTCCTTGTCTACTTCATTCAAGACAATTGCAAAGCTAGTAAAATTATACATCTGGGCAGAATTTGGGAGGCCGCGGGGCTATTCGCCATAGGAGAAGACTTCCTGGGATAACAAATACACTTTCAGAATCTGGCATTGGCATTTCATCAGACTCCTCAGAAAAGCTCACCTGTTTGCTGTTTTTCTTCTCTTCAGTATTTTTCTTATCATTTTTATAAGCATCAAAAGTGGCAGGGTTGACACTGTATAAGCACCTAGTCCACTTCCTGTAGAAGGCACAGAGTTTCTTTTTGCTTTTATCTTGTATGTAGCCTTCAACTTTGTGTAATTCTTTCCCAAAAAGGCCAGAAGGCTTAAAAGTCAACACACACTTATCCCCAGTCTTATGGTTTGTGATTTTCATGCTGCCGTACTGCTCGATCCAGAGTTTGCCCATGATGATGTTGTGCACACAACAGGTGGGATTTGTCCACGTGTATGCTTCATTGCTCTCAAGGAGCTCCAAGGTGATGGTTCTCTTGGGCTCTGCTTCTACACTCTTCTCCCAGAACTTCGTTTTGGAGTAGATGGAACCATAGAGGATGAAATCATTATTTAATCCTTCTGCATGGAGTGTGCTGATTGGTGGGTGATGGCTGAACTGCTCTGAGATGAGCCTGAATCCAAGGACATCTCGAACTAATTCATAGGTCTCTCCCAGAAGTGGTTTGAAGGGCTTTCCAGTGCGTTCCCACTGAGAAGCGACAGCAGACACAGTAAATGCAGCTGCACAGCATCCTTTCCACAGGATCAGAGAAGGAGCTGGCCTTGTGGATGAGTTAATATGGTCCATATATTCAGTTAGCTGCTGTAGGAAGCTCAAAGGCTCCTTAAATATGACTGGCATCATCGTGATCTTGGATAGTTCCATTCCAATACATTTTCTGAGGATGCTCCAGATACTGAAGTCATTTCTAGAAAACATGGGAGAAGGCAAACTCCTTCTGTGCTTTTTGATGTCATTGGAGTGTGCATCTCCCCACCACAATCCTTCCCTTCAACATCCTGTGGTTTCCACTGCTCTAGCATTTTTCTTTGTCTTCAAAGGAGTATGCAGTCACAGCTTCCAGGTGAGTCAGGGTCTTCTGGGACTTGGGATCTAACAGTGCATCAAAGAACTCATCCTCACTAAGGATGCTCAGAGGTGGAGAACCATCAACCAGGGACTGCTCTAGTTCATGATGTTCGGTGGCTAAAGTTTCCAGTGCTTCTGACAAAATTTTGTTGTTGTTTTTCTTGTTCCTGTTCCAATTTAAAATTCCTCACCCGTCACCACCTAGACCGGATCTGCACCCTAGCCTGCACGCTCCACCGGGTTGCAGCCAGCTCCAGCAAGGGCGCCTTCAGCCTGCTCTCCGCTCTTCCAGCCCAGCCGAGATGAGCCTATCCAATCCGATTCCGAGGCGAAACCCAGAGCTGCACATCAAGGTCTCCTGAAGTCACCTTTGCACGTGCCTCCCCAGGGAGGTACAGGTCCAGCAGAGGCGCGGCCGGCGGCTGGCAGTGGAGGTCTGAGCTGCCCCTGCCTCAGAGCTCAGCCTCCTTTATCACATCTTTAATGTCTCCTATGTCCATTCCTTTGGTAAATAGACTGAGGTCAACTTGTATTTTTATTTACTTATTTATTTATTTATGTTTTAGAAAACTCGTTATACTGTGTTTATTTTTCTTGACTTATCCAAATATTAACACAAACATTCAATACCAGTTTCACTATGTGGCCAAACATGAAGGAACTCATATACTACATGAACTTCATTGATTCTAATATGTGAGTTTTAGAGTTACCAAGAAAAAGAAAGACTGGTGAAGCAACAATAAAACTCTTCAGATTATGGATTCCGAACACAGAATTCTCAGGATCTTGCTATATAGCCCAGCTAGTATCAAACTTGCAGTCCTCTGGCCCTAGTTTCCCAAGTTCTGGGATTAAATGTATGCAGCACTATGCCCCATTATAATTACTTTGCTTAATTTTAAAGATTCCTTTCTTCTCTCTTTCCAGTTACATGCTAAATATACTAAACATGCTATACTAGTATCTCACAGCTGCTATAACAAATTACTTAATCGTAAAAAAGACACATTCTTTTACAGCTGTAAAGGCTGGAAGTCTGAAACCAGTTCTGTGCAATGAAGTCAAGGTAAGACGGAGTGTGGAGTATACAGAGGCTCGTGACAGAGCCTGCCCCCTTGGCTTTTCTAGTTCTGGAATTGCAACCTGGTCTTCCTAGGCGTGTAGACCCTTCCACTGCCTTTAAAGCTAATAACATCTTTACATCTCTATGCCAAAATACTGTCAAGATCTGCTGTCCAACCAACCTCTGCATTCCTTTTTTTCTTCTATTACTTCTTTATTTATTATTCATTTTTTAACAATAAGTAATGATTTATGAGTACAAGCATCCTTCATGTAAAACCAATTTGCAAGCAGTTGTGCCCAAACCCACACAGCCCAAGGGTCCCACCATCCAGCTGGGGGGACTTGTATGTACAATCAAGTTGATCAAATAAGGGTCCAGTCTATATTGCTGCAGTTTCACCATTCACCCCAATCACAGCCCTTACATTCTATCATGCTCCCTCTTCTGCAGATTGTTCCCTAGGTTTATAAAAGGGGCACAGGTGGACAAGAAGCAAAACAGTCTGCTTTCTCTGGATCTGTCCTTTTGGACTCTGGTCAATTCTGGCTGTTTCCTTTCATGGGCTGACAGTTTGTTCAGGAATACCCTTTCAATCCAACTAATGAAGCACAGGCAATTAGATATATAGGTATTTAAACAGTACTAATTGTTATGGTAGGTTACTTTGGTATAGACACAGATGTTTGGATGGTATGTTAATCCATGAAAAATGTTTTTTCTGTAAAATACGGCAGGGTTTTACTGTGGCTTATAATATCTCCTAATGACTAGAGGATGTAAGCTTGTGGCATCAGCTGTGGGTTATTCTTCCAAGGAGAGAGCTACTAGCCAATTAGATTTGGGATATACAGACATATGGCTACCACTACTGCACAGTATTTCCAGGCAGGCGAGGTGCAGTTGGTGCTGACGGAGGAATCTTGCTTGACTCAAGGAGACCTTTATTTGCTTTATTGGTTTAGTGGCCTTTGGTAACATTCTCTGATATTCCAGAGACCAACTGTACACTTGCAAGTGCGGTCTCAATACATCTTTCCCATGCTTACATCAGATCTTCGACAGCAGGGCCTTATCGCCTCTCTTCTTACAGGTATCCCAGTTTACAGGGAAGAAGCCTTTACCTTTTGGAGGGGGTTGGGTCCCCTGGCCAACATCTCCTTGATAGAATAATCCATTGCTTTAATGTTCGTGGTGGCGCTCGCCTTTAATCCTAGCACTCAGGAGGCAGAGGCAGGATCTTTGTGAGTTCAAGGCCATCCTGGTCTACAGAGTGAGTTCCAGGACAGCTGGGGCTACAGGGAGACCCTGTCTTGAAAAGACAAATAAATAAATAAATAAATAAATAAATAAATAAATAAATAAAATGTTTCTCAGCCATCTCTAATTCCTCCTCTGTGAAGTCTCTATTCAGTTCTTTGCTCCATCTTTTGAGTGAATCATTTGCTTTCTTTATTCATTGTTTTTTGAGTAGTTTGTATACTCTGGAAATTAATGCTTTGTCAGATGTATTTGCAGTAGATGTTTCCTACCACTCTGTGGGTTTTCTCTTCGCTTCTTTTATTGTTTCTTTTGATGTACAGAAGCTTTTGAGTTTAATGAGGTCCCATTTTTCAATTGTCAATCTTATTTCTTGTGCAGCTCCTGCCTGATTAAGGAAGACTTTTCCAACACCTATGTCTTGTAGTCTGTTGCCAAGTTTTTCTTCTATCACCTCCAGAGTTTTGGGTTTGACATTGAGGTCTTTGATACATCTGGAATTGACTTTTGTACAGGGCGAGTGGTAGGGGTTTAATTTCATTCTACTACAGGTGGTGATCCAGTTTTGCCAACACCACTTGCTGAAGATGCTGTCTTTCCTCCATTGTGTCTTCTTGGCCCCCTTGTCAAATATGAGGTGGCTGAAAATGTATGTGCTCAGTTTTGGATCTTCAGTTTTATTCCATTGTTCAACTGGTCTGTTTTTGTGCCAGTACCAAGCTGTTGTTATGACTATAGCCCTGTAGTATAGTTTGAAGTCTGGTATAGAGATCCCCCCTGTGTAGCTCTTTTCACTCAGGGTTGTTTTGGCTATTCGGGGTCTTTTGTTTTTCCAAATGAATTTAAGGACTTTTTTTTCCAAGCCTGTGAAGAAACTCTTGGGGATTTTAATTGGGATTGCATTAAATCTGTACAAGAGTTTGGGTAGAATGGACATTTTTACTATATTAATTTTCCCAATCCATGAGCATGGGAGGTTTTTCCATCTTCTGATGTCTTCTTCAATTTCTTTCTTTAAGGGTTTAAAATTTTTGTTGTAGAGGTCTTTGGTGTCTTTGGTTAGGTTTGTTCCTAGGTATTTTATTGTTTTTGAGGCTATTGTGAGTGGGAAGGTCTCCTTGTAGTCCTTCTCCAGTTGCTTGTTGTTGGTGTAAAGAAAGGCTACTGATTTTTCTAGATTTATTTTGTATCCTGCCACTTTACCAAAGCTCTTAATCATTTCTAGGAGTTTTCTGGTGGAGTTCTTAGCATCCCTTAGGTAGACAATCATATCATCAGCAAAAAGGGATAGCTTGATTTCCTCTTTTCCAATTAGAACTCCTTTAATTTCCTTTTCTTGCCTTATTGCCCTTGCAAGGGTTTCCAGCACTATATTGAAGAGGAGTGGTGACAGGGGGCAGCCTTGCCGAGTTCCTACCTTCAAGGGGAATGCTTCTGTCATTTCCCCATTTAGGATGATATTGGCTGTGGGTTTCCTGTATATGGCTTTGATTACATTGAGGAATGATCCCTCTAGGCCAATTCCCTCCAGGACTTTAAACATGAAAGGATGCTGGATTTTGTCAAAGGCTTTCTCCGCATCAATTGAGATGATGGTGTGGTTTTTGTCCTTCAGTCCATTGATATGTTTGATGATGTTTATTGATTTTCGTATGTTGAACCATCCCTGCATCTCTGGTATGAATCCAACTTGGTCATGGTGGATGATTTTCTTGATGTGAGTCTGTATGCGATTTGCCAGAATCCTGTTTAGAATTTTGGCATCTGTGTTCATTAGGGAGATGGGTCTATAGTTCTCCTTTTTGGTTGTATCTTTCCCTGGTTTTGGTAGTAGCGTAATGCTGGCTTCATAGAAGGAATTTGGGAGAAGTCCCTCCATTTGTATCCTTCTAAACAATTTAAGTAGTAATGGTTGTAAGTCTTTACGAAATATTTTATAGAATTCTGCCGTGAATCCATCCGGGCCTGGGCATTTTTTGGTTGGGAGGCTACTTATTACATCTTCGATTTCTTCCTGTACTATTGGTCTGTTTAGGCTGTCGATCTCTTCTTGGTTGAGCTTTGGTGATTCCCAGGATTTCAGATATTCATCCATTTCTTCTAGGTTTTCAAACTTAGTAGAATATAAGTTTTTGAAGTAGTCCCGTATGATTGTCTGGATCTTTTCATTGTCTGTTGTGATATTTCCCCTTTCATCACAGATTCTATTGATTTGGAGTTGTTCCCTCTTTCTTTTGGTTAACTGGGCTAGAGGTCTGTCTATCTTGTTTATTCTCTCAAAGAACCAACTTTTGGATTCATTGATTTTTTGTATGGTTTTCTTTGTTTCTATTTCATTGATCTCTGCTCTGATTTTTGTTATTTCTTCTTGTCTGCTCCGTTTAGGGTTCATTTGTTGTTGTCTCTCAAGTATTTTTAGCTGCAGTGTTAGATCATTCACTTGTGCTCTTTCTGTTTTTTTAATGTGGGCACTTAGAGCTATAAACTTCCCTCTTAGGATTGCTTTTAGAGTGTCCCATAGATTTTGCTGTGTTGTTTTATCATTGTCATTCAGTTCCAGGAATGTTTTTATTTCTTTTTTTATTTCTTCCTTGACCCACTCATTATTCAGGAGAGTGTTGTTTAGTCTCCATGTGTTCCTGTAGGTTGTAGGGTTTATTCTGGTGTTGATATTGAGTTTTATTGCACTGTGGTCTGATAGAATGCATGAGATTATTTCAATCTTTTTATATTTGTTGAGTTTTTCCCTGTGTCCCAGTATATGGTCTATTTTGGAGAATGTTCCATGAGGTGCTGAGTAGAAAGTGTATTCTCTGGTGTTTGGGTGAAATATTCGGTAGATGTCTGTGAGGTCCATTTGGTGTATTGTGTCATTTAGTTCAGATGTCTCTCTGTTTATCCTTTGTCCTGTTGATCTGTCTAGAGGACTTAATGGGGTATTGAAGTCCCCTAGTATTAGTGTGCTGGGGTTAATCTGTGCCTTGAGATCCTGAAGAATTGTCTTTATAAAGTTTGGTGCACTGATGTTTGGTGCATATATATTTATGATTGTGAAATCTTCATCGTCAATTGTTCCTTTAATAAGGATGTAATGGCCCTCTTTGTCTCTTTTGATTTCTTTTGCTTTGAAGTCTATTTTGTCTGATATTAGAATAGCCACACCCGCTTTCTTTTTGGTACCATTTGCTTGGAATACTTTCTTCCATCCCTTCACCTTAAGTTGGTGCCTATCCTTGAAATTGAGATGGGTTTCTTGTAGACAGCATATAGATGGGTTTTGTTTCCTAATCCATTCTCCCAGTCTATGCCTTTTGATTGGGGAGTTTAGCCCATTAATATTTAAGGTTACAATTGAAAGATGGATGTTGCTTCCTTTCACTTTATTATCCATTTGGACTTCTAGCCTTTGATTTTGCTCCTATGGTTATGTTTTTGTTAGTTTCTTTTCCTAGGTGTTTGAGGATTGTTGCTCCTCTCTTCTGCCCTTTGAATTGCTTCAAGTATTTTATGAAGAGTTGGTTTTCCAGACATGTATTCCATCATCTTGTTTATGTCATGGAAGATTTTTCTCTCTCCTTCAACTATAATTGACATTTTTGCTGGGTAAAGTATTCTGGGTTGGCATCCATAGTCCTTTAACACTGGGAATGCTTTGCTCCATGTTTCTTCTTGCTTTCATGGCTTGTGCAGAGAAGTCAGTTGTAATTCTGATGGGTTTCCTTTTGTATGTGAATTGTGTTTCTTTTGTAGCCTTCAGAATTTTGTCTTTGTTGTGGGTGTCTAGCATTATAACTATGATATGGCGTGGGGAGTTTCATTTCTGATCGTGTCTATTTGGAGTCCTATGTGCTTCTTGTATTTGTACAGGTTTGTCTATTTTTAGTTTGGTGGAATTTTCATCTATTATTCTGTTGAAGATATGATCAATACTATTCTCTTAAGATTCTTCTCCTTCCTCTATTCCCATGATGTGGAGGTTTGATCTTTACATAGTGTCCCATATTTCCTGGTTGTTCCACTTGTGTGTATTTTTAAAATTTTCATAATCTTTATTTGATCTTTTTAGTTGCTTTGTGTTATCTTCCAGGTCTGTTAGTCTTTGTTCTGCTTCCTCCATTCTATTTCTGAGGCTTTTTCCTTTCCTTTCTTCTTGATTGGATGAGTGTTCTATTTCTTATTTAAATTCATCCTGTAATTTCTTTAGTATTTCCATTTCCTTTCTGAGCTTCTCAATCTCTTCTTGTGCTCCTTACTTCAATGGGTGGCTTCCTTTTTCAGTGTTTCTACTTTCTTTATGAGTTTGTTTTTTTCTCCCTCTAGTTCTTTCTGGAGTTTGTCAATCTGTTCCTTTTGTTCTTTCTGAAGTTTGTCATTGTATCCCTCTAGGTGCTTTTTAAGTTTTTCATTCTCTCTCTTTAGTTCTCTGAATTCTTTATTTTCTTAATTTCTCTGCATAGGTCTGCAATTATTCCTCTAATATCTGTTTCTTGGGTCATCTCCAGGGGGATCCCATTGTAGCTATCTCCTACAGGGTTGGTAGAGCTAAGTGTAGAATTTTCCTGCACCTTTCCCATGTTGTCCCTTCCTCATGTCCCTGGCATATGGGTTTCCCTTTTGTGATTCAAATCACAAATGTCTTTTCACTATGTTAGAGGCTGGTTTTGCTTGCCTCCTTCTGATGCTTTTTTAATTTTTCTTTCCTCCTCCTTGTTTATGGAGTATTGACTTGTCTAGGCTTCAGGCTTTCAATTTTGTTTATATATTGGATATTGGAAGTCTAAGTCACTCTTCCCTTCCTGTTTTGAAGGTTCTCCAAAAAACTTCACTTGGATACTCTCTCATCAACTCCAGTCTGGAGTGACTTCTGGGCTCCTGTGCTTCAGGAGCCCACACACACAAAGACACAATGGCATCCAACCAACCCCCCCCACNGCAGTCGGCGCCTCTTAACCGCTAGGTCCCACTCCAGCCCCAAGCCATTTTTATAGTATTCTTACCAAGTACTGATATGACTCTAGAGCTTGCAATCTCCTGTATTGTTCATTTGTCATGTTGCACCTGGTATCCAGCAATAAAAAAAAAAAAAAAAAAAAAAAAAAACAAAAAAACAAAGTTGCTATAAAACTCGGATGTGACTCGGAAAACCAAACCCAGCGCAGGCCTTTCCCTGGGTAGCTCCCAGACTAGCACACAAGAGAGCTTCTTTTCCTAACAAGTGGTGACACTGCTTACCCCAAACTCTAAGTGAAAAGTAGCTTCTCAAAAAGAGGCTCTAATTGTCACGTCATTTCACACTTAGAGATTTTGGAATGTCAACGCACATGTCCCCAACTGTAGCGGAAGGGACTACTCTCTTTGTTTCTATTCGGTCTCTCCCCCCTTTTCCCTTCCTTCTCTTTTTTTTTTCTTTTTTCTCTTCCCCTCTTTTCTTCTCTTCTCCGGCCATTATATAGTCTTGTTCCTAATTCATGATTATATTGAAGGGGGTTGGTCTGACCCTTCACCACCATACACTCAGACGGCCCGTGCACCCTACTGAAGGAGACATTTGCAATAATGCACACCACATGAGCTTCCAGCACACAGCACCATTTCTGTGTTAGTACCAACCCTTAAATAAAATGATGCTCAAATTAAAAAAAAAAAAAAAAAGAAAGCCAGGCGTGGTGGCGCACGCCTTTAAATCTAGCACTTGGGAGGCAGAGGCCAGGCGGAATCTTTGTGGGAGGTTTTTTTTCCCAAAAGGCAAGCCTGGTCTACCGAGCGAGTACCAGGACGCTGGGGCTCCGGTGAGACCCTGTCTCGAAAACACGAAAAAATTAAAAAAAATAAAATAAAATAAAATAAAATGATGCTCAGTGGACAACCGAGGACATCTTTAGTGTTAAAATCTGAGACCAAAACATCATAGTGATGTAACCATGTTGGAGGAAATAGAAGCAAGAGGGACAGAATCTTTTATTTTATTATATGTTTTGCCATATATATATATATATATATATATATATATTCTGTATCTTCTCACCAGCAAGAGACTGGACCAAAACAATTGGCAATTGGATAACTGGTTGAGAATATTATACTATTAAATGGGAAGGAAGACAATCTCATGAGACAGACAACTGAGCCTAAAATGTCATGGCTGTTGCCATAGAACAAGGGGGAGAATCACATATGTACTATATGTATTTGGAAAGTATATCATGACTCCTCCCAACTTCATATCTCTTTTACAAAAAATATAAAACATTGTAGTGGTTTCAGTGAGACTCTACACATAAGTTCCAAGAATTTGGCCATTTTCCCCCAGTTGTCATGCCTCCCCTGACCATTATGTATTCTAATATCTGTCTTATCATCAACCAAATAAACCCTTCCTTCTGTAAGATGTCTTGGCCATGTTGTTTCTATCACAGCAACAGAAAAATAACTAATACACCCACTAAAATAATTTGCTGCTGCTTCTACATGTGTGAGTGCGAGGCCAACTATCTGAGCATGGGAATTCCAACAGTGATCTGATTTCTTCAAGAAGAGTGACTCTCATTTTCCCAGAGGTATCAAGTGTCAATAGCTCAACAGTAAGGAGTAAGCCTTGGAGATCATCTACCCCATTAATTAATTAATCAATTAATTAGTTAATAGATATCAGCATCTACATTGTTGCCATGCAAATGGGGAATTTGATGGCAATGTATGAAAGGCTGTGATGTGCCCCTAAAATGTGGACTTTACATAATAAGAAAAAAATGCTCATAAATGTGTGACATTTGAAAATTTTATAGCAGACATCACTCAAAACTCATTTGTCTTTAATATATGAAGAGCATATATCATATTCTGTTCAAAATAATGCCTGCAATGATCAAAGAACTAAACTAACAAACACATGGTCTTCATCCTTAGCCCAAGGTACAGACCAGGTTATAGCAATCAGTCTTTTGAAAGGCTCTGTTCTCATGTGTAAAAACATAACCGACAACACAATATGCTTGACTAGAAATATTTCAGTGTCTTTACCCAGTCAGTCCCATTGTTTGACCAATGATTACAGGAAGCAATTCTGAAACAATGTCTAAATAGTATTCAAGGCTTGTAGAGTCAACTGAGCTTGCCAAGGTGATGAAATGATTTCAAGCTATTTTAACATATACATTATCTCAGTAATGCTTCTATCTATATGATATCATATAATTTCTATTAGTTTTAATTAAGATCCAATAACTTTGGTTTGTTGAGATATAATCATTATCATTCTAACAAATTTTCTGTATGTTTGCTAGAACTAAAAAAAACAGACAAAGCTACAACTATAACACACTTAATACTTGTTCCACGAAAGTGGAATTACTTCAAAATAATTCTATATCTCCATCATGATCTCTGAGGAATATGTCAGTAATATATCTCCATATTAGAATCCACATGAATCTTTGTGCATCATTTCTGTATTGACAAACCCACACCCATCTCCTTTCTTCTAGTATATGTTCAGTGAAAAGTTCATTTTTAGCCATTTAATAAATCAAACACCCAAGGAACTCTTTTCTGAGTAAAAAAAGATAAAAATAGAAAAGGACATAAAATGTATCTTCAAAGTTCTATCCTAGGGACTGTTCACTACCCAATAGAATCACACACTGAGGAGGTAGAAACTTCAGCAGGCTCACATTACACTGTCTTGAATACAATAATTTCAACAACTGAGTAGGACTCACAGAAACATCTCATATTGATAGTTTACCATGCAATACATTAACTTATCTAGCTTTGTTAGACTAAGTACTTAAAGCAATGTGTTTATAGAGCTTTGGAAATTTTGCGGAAAAAAAATCCCCACATTTTTACTAATAAAATACTTTATGAAACATTTTCTTTTCATCTTTATTACACAGATTTCTGGTTGATAGTAGGTCAAGAAAAGATTGAGAGGCCCTCTAGAAATGCCCTTCTGTATACACTTATACCTTCAAATGTGACTTCTTAAAAAAAATGGTCTGAACTCCCTAATCAAGTGACACAGACTGGGAGAATGTATTAAGAACTTGAATCCATATTTCTGTTTTCTACCAAAAACCTCAGTCACCTTCAAGGACAGGCACCACCTTAAGGTTAAAGGAAAGAAAAAAAAAACATTCCAGCAAATGGTACCAAAACACAAACAAGTTCTTATTGTAATATAGGACAAAATAGACTTCAAATTAAAACTAATCAGAAGAGATGAAAAGAGTCACTATGTCCTTATCAAAGGAACAATTAACCATGAAGATTTCATAATCATAAATACATACACACCAAACTCTGTTGCACTTCATAAATGCAATTCTACAGGACTTCAAGGCACAGACTAAACCTAGCACACTAATAGTCAGAGACTTCAAGACCCCACTGAGCACACTGCACAGCTCAACTCAACAAAGAATAAACAGAGAGACATCTTAACTGAATGATATGATAAACCAAGTGGACTCACAGACATCTACTGAATATTCTACCCTAATACCAGAGAATACACTTTCTACTCAGCATCCCACAGAACATTCTCCAAAATCAACCACATACTGGGACACAGAACAAACCTCAACAAATAAAAAAGACTGAAATAATTCCATGCATTGTATCAGACCACAGTACAATAAAGCTTAATATCAATACCAGAAAGAGCCCTACTAGCTACAAGTATTCATGCAAGACTAAACACCACACTCCTGAAAGAATGGGTCAATGAAGAAATAAAGAAATAAATTATTCCTGGCGCTAAATGAAAAAGGATGATACAACAAAACAAAACTTATGGGACACTTTAAAAGCAGTCCTAAGATGGAAATTTATAGCCCTAAATGCTTATATTAAGAAAACAGAGGTCACACACCTCTCAAGTTGAGTGTCTGCCAGGCATCACAATTAAATTAAATCCTAATTTAAACTCCACGTGGTATAGTGAATGGTCTCTGTTATGACTATACAACATTTGCAGGTCCTACTGAGATTTAGAGGCAACCCTGAGGGGGTAATTGTCAGGGGGAGCACTCTGGGAGATGTACCCCAACCCCAGCCATATTCCCCTCGGCACTTCCACAGTGCTTTCAATCCAAGGAGGACAGCAGAGATCTTCATTAGGGAGTCTAAAGCAAAAGCTAAAGTAAAGCCAGGTAGACTCAGGAATTTATAGGAACTAGGATGGGGGGAGAATCTCTCAAGCCTCCCCCACCCCCGCAGGAGGCCAGGTCAGTAGAGTTGATCTGTGGTATTGTAACTTGGCTGGGCCTCTTGGTCCAACCTCCACTTTAGCTCAAGGGCCTCAACCACCACCAAACCTGACCCCTGCTCTGCTGTAAAATTTGGAAACTCCCCTGGAGTCCAACCCTGTTCAAAGGTATGTGAGCCTCTGTATCCAGTACTGCAGGCTACAGAAAAAGAAAGGGATCCACCTTTTTCCATACATAAAAGAGTCCACTTCTGGCTTACACTGAACTCCCTGTTACAGATTTGGATTAAATGAACATAGACAAGTAGTGGGTTATGTCTGGCTACTGAAAGATGTACTTTATTCTCTGTATCATCAACTACCTAAGAGTAAACTCACACTGTGACTATCAAAATTCCTGGAGAGCAGATCTTGAGTCCAGATACCATGCCCAAATGAACAAAAGGGGAAAAAATATTAAATGGATGCCTTGGAACCCCTGGTTGAGAAATTGTAATGGACTTTTAAGTTAGACATTTAATTCACCCTGTTCTTACTTCTCCTGGTTCCCTGCCTAGAAAATGTATCTAACTACTTTTGCTGTCACTTCTACTTCACAGGCACCAACTAAAGACTTTGTTCTCTCTATGCTTTAGGGGTCTTTTAGATAGACCCACTGAGCGGGGGGTACCCCAGTTACCACCCCCCACACACACCTTTTCATCATGGAAGAAGTCAGAGTGGTTGGCACCCCAATTCCCTTATGGCAACTGGGGTGACCTCCTCACGGAGTAATGTAATAAAAATAGGAGCTAAAAATTGACTAGGCAGTTTAGGGTCAAGAACCCCCAAAGAGCCAGTTTCTCAGCTGAGAGCTGAAAACTTCCTGGATCTGTCAGTAAATTATCCTTCTGATGGCTCTGACTTATGGCCTGTGCATCCTTAACTCACTTATCAGCTTTATAACCATCAGATAAATTCTATCAAACTCATGGTGCTAAGGACCCATTACACCCCCCCTTCCTAGTGGACATCATTCCAATTCAGAAACACCTACTGAGGTCAGCTCTTATAAACTTTCTTCAAGGACTTGAAGATCTCACAACAACAGGAAGCAATAAAATAAAAAATAATAAATCTCAGCAATAGCACTCTCAGATGCCATTAAGTTCCATTTTCCCTGAGTCATTCTAGGAATGAGCACTTGCTTACTTCAGGCCCTTCCCCTTGATTGGTAACTTTAACCAATCTTTACCTCTGATTAGCTGTTGTACTTATAAAAAAAGCCCTCTGGCCTACAGTGTTCCAAAGTTGAGTGTTGTCCTGCCATCTTAATTAAATTAAACCCTATTTCAAAATTAAAAAAAAAATAAATAAAGAAAACAGAAAAAACAGAAATAAATTGACCTAACACTGCAACTAAAAACACTCACGTGACAACAACAAATGAATCCTAAACCCAAGAGACAAGAAAAAGTAACAAAAGTCAGAGTAGGAATCAATGAAATAGAAAGGAAGAAAACAATAAAAAGAATCAATGAATCCAAAAGCTGGCTTTTTGAAAGGATAAACAAGATACATAAACCTTTAGCCAATTAGACCAAAAGAAAGGAAGAGCAACTTTGGAGTTGCTCAATAAAATGAGAGATGAATAGGGTAACATCACAACAAATAACAAAAGATCCAATCATACGGGAATACTTAAAAAAAACCTATACTCCATTAAATTTGAGTACAGAAACAGGGGAATCTCCCAAATTCCTACTATGAAGCCAACATCACTCTAATACCCAAACTAGGCAAAGATATAACCACAAAAGAAAACTATACACCCATTTCATTAATGAACACAAATGTAAAAATTCTCAATAAAATACTTGCAAACCACATACAGGCACATATCAAAAAGACATGACCAAGTCAGATTCATACCAGAAAGGCAGGGATGGTTCAACATATGTATCAATAAAGGAAATAAAGCACATAAACAGACTGAAAGACAAAAAAAAATGGTCATCTCAATTGATGTGGAAAAGTCCTTCAACAAAATTCAACATGACTTCATGTTAAAATTCCTGGAGGGAATTGGACTGGAGAGAACATTCCTCAATATAAATAAAGCCATATACTACAAATCCACTGCCAACATTATTCTAAACAGGGTGTGGTGGTTTGCATGAGTGTCCCCCATAGGCTGTAAGTATTCAGACACTTGTCTCCAGTTGGTGGCGCTGTTTTTGGAGGTCTTAGAAGGTGTGGCCATGCTGGGGGAAGTGTGTCACTGGGGGCAGGCTTAGTGAGCTTAACAAGCCTCATGCTCTACAGTTGCTTCCTCTCTGCTTCCTGTGCTCTTTGCGAGATGTGACTCTCGGTTTGCTGCTGCCAGATCCAGCCTGCCACCTGCCTCCGCCACAATTGAACTTAATTCCCTGGAACGGCCATCGTAAGCTCAAATAAAACTTTTCCTTTTATAAGTTCCTTGGTCGAGGTATTTTATCACAGCTAACCACAAAGTGACTAATACGTTTTAATTGGTACCAGAGAGTGGCTGTTGGCTGTAAGAACCTACATGTGTATGTTTGGAGAAAGTGTGGAAGACTTTGGAACGTTGGGCTGGAAGGCTGTTACTATTGTAAGCAGAAGCTTAAAGGGCCAGTCTAGGGAGGCCTGGAAGAAAGCAGGTCGGGCAAAAGAATGTAGTTCCCAGGGGAAAAAAAAATAAAAGAAACCTTGTTGGCAGCAACTGGATATTTGGATAAAAGAGTCTGGCAGCAAGTTGGCCCACAGCCCAAATGCTTGCCTGATGCTAAGGTGAAAAACAATGGACTGAGGTCTTGGCGAAGGAGAGTTTCAAGACAGCCTAATGTAGAAATGGTGGCGTGGCTTTTAATGGGTGAATATTATACAGGATCTACAGTGAAAAAGAGCGATGGGGCAGAAAGAAAAGCAAAATGTAAGTTGGATCTGATAACGTGACTAGGACAGATTAAAGGGGGGGCCAGGCATGTGAAAGGAGAGGTTGATCTGAAAACGCACTAGGAAATTAAAGGTGGGGCGGCTGGAGGAAGGACTAAAATGATGCTTAATGTATGATAGGTTAGTAAGTTTGTCATTTCTTTTTGATAAGGGATTAAGCGATTAAAGAAAGGGCACTCAAGAATTACAAGTAAACAAAAGAATCAGTAACCTTCAGGCAAGACCACATCCAGCTAAGTTTTCTCTACAACAAGTCCAGGCAGAGAAAAGCTGCAAATGTGGTTGAAATAGACAGGGTCCTATCCCAAGAAATTAAACTTGCAGCCAAACTGCGAGTTTCATTCACGTGGGTGCTGGCTTTAGAGAATGAAGTTTACAAGAGTGAAAGGGTCATCCAGTTCTTCCTCCACGGTTTCAGAAGAGCTGCCAAGGTAGGCAGAGTCAGCAGGGGGGTGTCCCTGCATAAAGAAGAGCCTGATAAGCTATTTGTGAAGCCAGATGATGGAAGCCTGGTTGGCAGTGGAGACCCCAGAAGACTTTCGAGATGCCAGCCTGTGAGAATTTTGCCAAGGAGGAGCTGCATACAGGAGTGGGTACCAGCCTAAGAAAGAAGAGATGTATTTGCAAGCAAATTTGGAAGAGCTTGAGCCTCTAAGCCCTTTGGAAGTCAGTCCCCAGAAGTTGCATGTGGAGCTACAGGACTTGGCGTTTTCACTGATGGTTTTGGTCTTTGTTTTTGAATCCTAGTATTTCCTAACTAGCCTCTATTCCTCCCTTTTTGAGAATGGGAATGGTTATTCTGTTCCACTTATGACTGGGAGTATGTAATTTTGTCTTTTGATTTTTAGGAGCTTTACAGTTTTAGAGATTGGCCTGAGTCTCAGAAGAGAGTTGGGACTGTGACTTTTGAATGCATTGAAAGATGGTAAGACTGTGGGGATTTTAAGTTTGGACTAAATGCATTTTGCATTTTATATGGTAGGGGCTATGGGGGGCCAGGGAAGTGGAAGTGGTGGTTTGCATGCGTGTCCCTCATAGCTCTGTAAGTATTGAGACATTTCGATTCTTCTCCAGTTGGTGGCGCTGTTTTTTGGAGGTCTTAGAAGGTGTGTCATGCTGGGGGAAGTGTGTCACTGGGGGCAGGCTTTAGTGAGCTTAACAAGCCTCCAGTGCTCTACAGTCAGTGCTCCCTCTCGGCTTCCTGTGCTCTTGTGAGATGTGAACCCTCGGTTTGCTGCTCCAAGATCCGCGCGGGACATCCCCCCCCCCCCCACCCGCCCCCCACTCCCGCCACAATGGACGTAATTCCCTGGAACCGCCAATCGTAAGCTCAAATAAACTTTTCCTGTTATAAGTTCCTGGTCTGGTGTTTTATCACAGCACAGAAAAGTGACTAATACACAGGGAAAAAACTTAGAAGCATTCCTCTTAAGGTCAGGAACCCATCCAGACTGCCCCCTATCTCCACTCCTTTTCAATGTAATGCATAAAGAAAATGTGTTACATCTACACAATGGAATTCTATGCAGTGGTAAAGAAAGATGATATCATGAAATTTGCAGGTAAGTGGATGGAACTAGAACCCATATTGTGTCCCTCAGTTATTGATCCAATCTCTATTTCTAAGAAAATCTGAATAATTCTTTTTCTTTCTTTCTTTTTTAGTAAATATAATACCTGATGTTACTCATCAACTTGTTTTGTAATGCAGGAATGTAAAGAAATACTTTTTTATTACCTGCAAACAACTCTATTCTCAAAATGTCAGTCCCTAAGCATATTTTGGAAATAACCCATAGTTTATTTTCAGATGTCATAATTTTATATATGTTAGGCATGTATGTATGTATGTATGTTTTGGAGCAATAGAAACTGGAAGGAACAACAACAAAGACTGGGTAATTTGTTTTTCCCAACCTTTTTTTTTTGAGTAGCTTTATACAAATGACATGTTCACTAAAATATGGGAGTAAAGAGCTAACAGAGACTGCACAAACGAAGAAGAGATGGCTGAGAAACATACTTTAAAAAGTTTTTCAACATCACTAATAATTAAGGAAATGCAAATAAAACCACCTTAAGTTGTCATCTTACCCATAAGACTAACTATGATACCAGAAAACAAAGATACAATTGCCTGGAGAGGTTGTGAAGGAAAATGAGAAACTCATCTGTCTGCTAGTGGGAATGCAAACTTGTGCAAACCCTTGGAAAGCAGTGTGGAGAACTGTCAAAAACTGAAAATGAGCCTACCACCTACACCAGTCATACCACTCCTTGGGTAGTATAACTCAACAAGACTCATCCTATGGCCAGAGAAGCAATGAACATCTATAGTTTTTGTCAGGTCTCTTCACATAACAAAGATCTGGAAACAACTAATTGTCCTCAACTGGCAAGTGGATAGAAAAAATGTGGTACATATACACAATGTAATTTTTTAATGCAGCAGTAAAGAAAGATGACATAGAACTTTGAGTTAAATGGATGGAACTGAAATGCTTATACTGAGCAAAGTACAACACAGTCCCAAAGAATCATGGCACCCCTCAAGGACATGAACATCAGCTTTTTAAACCTTACCAATATGACTGAATAACTCATGCTCTCTCCAGAAACCTCCAAATCATTCAGTGCTAGATGAGGAACTAAACAGCTAAGGGGAATTCAGCCTCTCAGACTGTCATTGTTGACAACCTGGGCTGTATTCGAGGTGGCGAGGGCGTACGGGAGTAGAGATACAGATACAGGGATGATGCTTACTGAATTCTTCATTTGGGGGAACAGGGGAGGGAAAGACACCCAAATGTGGAGCAAAAGTGCAGGAATTAAATGGTTGTTTGGAATTGCAGGAGGAGCCGTCGAAACAGTCTCCTAAGAAAAATATCCTTTAGGGAAAAAAATCCCCAAATTTATACATATTATTAATAAAATAAGATATATATAGAAATTATAATATAATTTTTTTAATTTTAAACTGAGAGAAATAGAGAACAAAAAACAAACAAAACTACAAATGGTATCCCTCATTTGTAGATGCTACACAAATCCCTAGTTGAAAGGCAAGCGGAGAAAAGTTAGTGTTATACTTTTTTTTATCTGAAGGCACTATTTTGTTATAATTGTGAATTCCTTAATGGGTCTATAAATTCAACTTGACCCACTTACTTTCAACTTGTAATTTGGTATATGGGTGGAGGGTTTATATTCATATATTAGAGTATATAAAAAATTGAAGGGAGAAGGTGAACTCCTAACATTTTTGTAGAACTTGCATACCATTTATTTTCAAAGGTCATAATATTGGAGATATGTGAGATACATATTATATATATATTATATTAATATAATATATTATAACTTCAGGGTAATACAAATGGGAGGGATCAACAATGGTAAAAAGACTGGTCACAGAACTGACTGAAATGTTTAACTTCTGCCCCAAACAATAAACCTCTGCAAAAAAAACTTAAAAAGACTAGAAAAAATGCAAGACATGGATGTCAGAATGCATGAACGGTGGGGTTGGGGGAAAGGAAGGGGAAATGTGTCTAAATGGACTGAGAAATGATGTATGAAAATACAAAACACCAGTAAAAATACTTTTTTAAAAAAAAGAACTGGGGAGTCGGAGAATGTCTCAGCAGTTAAGAGCACCAACTGCTCTTGCAGAGGACCCTGGTTCGATTCCCAGTACCCACATGGTGGCTAAAAACCATCTTTAACTCCAGTTCCAGAGGAATACAATGTTCTCATATGACCTCCATGGCATTGCATGACACGGGTGCACCAACCTACATGCAGACAGTACACTCATACACGTAAAAAAATAATAAAATTTTTAAAAGACTGGGTAAAAGAACTGACTGAAACAGTAAACTCGCACAAACATTAAGCGTCTCCTCTGAAAACTTAAAAAAACTGAGAAATATGAAAGAAAGTTTATGGCAGAAGGCATGAGCTCTTGCAGAAGTGGGCCAAAAGTATGAGTAATGGTCAAGGTGATTAAGAAAATATTGTATGAAATGTACAAAACTCAAGTAAAATTATATTTTTTGGTATTTTTTTGGACAGGGTCCCCTGAGCCCCGCTTTTCTGAGCTCACTCCTGTATACCAGGCTGGCCTTGAACTCACGAGAACATCCGCCTGCCGCTGCCTCCCAAGTGTTTAGGATTAAAGACGTGTGCACCACGCTAAAACTCTTAAATAGATAGATAATAGATAGATAGATAGATAATAATAGATAGATATGTGGTGTGTGTCCCCTGGGTGTCTGTGGTGTTTTGTGTGTTCTGTGTGTCCTGGTGTGTATTTTGTCTGCATGTCTGTAAGTGCAACCACGTTGTGCAAAGCCTGCAGAGACCACAAAAGGATGTCAGATTCCCTACAACTGGAGTTACAAATGGTTGTTAGTTGCCACGTGGGTGCTAGGAGCTGAATAGGGGGTCTTCTGAAAAAGTAGGCAGTGCTCATAACTAGTGAGCCATCTCTCCAAGCCTGGATGTCACTTCTAATATTACCATCTCTTGATATGCCAAACAAACGAACCCAAATAGTACTTCTCTGGATTTGAAAAAACAAATGCATTACACCTTGAGATCAAAAGTATTCAACTGATATTTTACAGGACATAGGTTATGGCAAACTTATCAGGGTTTAAATTGTCCTTGGGCACCAAGAATGTTTTCCTTATTGTATTAGTCAGGGTTCTCTAAAGAAACAGAAGCAACAGGATGAATACATAACTATAGACAAGTTATTTATTTGCTCACATGACGGAGCTCAACAGTAGCGCGGAACTGGAGAGGCCGAAATCCAGGAACTGCTCAGTCCTCAAGGCCGGATGTCTCAGTAGTACCACAGTCGAGTGCTGAAGGCCCGAATGATTCCAGGAGATCTGCCAGTCTCATTACATGCTGGATCTGAAAGGTTGATCACATCAGCAAGACAAACTCCCAGAGGAGAGAAGCAAGCCGCAGGAGGAAAAGGACCAGCTCCCGTTGCCAGGGCCTTAAATACTGCCTGCTGGCAGAAGGTAACACCCACATTTGGGGTGGCCCATCCGCGTTGAGGTGGTCCAATCAGAAAAACTTTTTTCTCTTATTTGTCCTTAGTCAAGTTGACACCCGTTACCTATCACAAGTCTACCCCTGTCAACTTGACACCCAATAAATAGCCGCTCTTAAATGTGCAATTGCAAATGATGGCAGGGGCATAATTCCACCTAACGTGTTATAAATATCTCATGTTGCATAGCAAGCATTAATCTTAGAGTAGGGGGTAATGTCCTTGAGGAAAGAACACTTAGTCCTTCAGTATCTAATAACTGAAATATGACAACACTTAACACATATCTCAGTTGCACATTCAAAAGGGAACAGCACAAGTATCCACTTTATATATATATATAGATAGAATATAATATATATAAAGAATATACACACACACACACACGTAAGCATATTCTTAACCAAATAGGACGAACGTTAATATCTATTATAATCCACGTTTCTCCAACTGGTCCCGTGGCTTCAGCTGATATGTATGACTACATTCTTCTACTACCCATTCTGGTATTTCCTCCACCATCAGCAAGAAGGTCTGGGCTCTTTCCCTGGAGGAGTGAACCATACTTTCATCCCTGAAGGGTCTGGCCATTTATTGTCCTGTCTACTTTGGGTTGTTGGAGTTTCCAACTGACCTTAATCATAGGACATTGGTAGCACCGGAAGGCGCCCTACAACATCTTCTGCCTTGCAGATATAATCTTCCTTGCCACCATTGTGGAGGAAAAAGTCCAATTTCCCCATGGTAGTCTGGATCAATCAGTTCTCCTAATATTGTTTTTCCTTTCTTAGCCTGTTGTTTTAAAGGCAGTAGAAGCCCGAGTGTCCAGGGGGAAGTCTTAACTTCCAGTTCATGGAATTTTTGCTGTATCTCCTGGCAAAAAGCACTCCTCCCATTGGAGCCAAAACATCTTGACCAGCAGAACGCAAGGTCCTGGGTACAGGAAGCTAGAATTTTCCTACTGGGGCACTAGGGGTGATAGTGAGTGGAATCACTCCCTTTCCACCCCTTGGTTCCTGGACCCATGAATTCTGGCTATAGGAAAATCAGTACCATATAGTGGATGCGGATTCAAAGCATATACTGGGCTTGCTGGAGAACCTTGCTCCCACCCTCCAGGGTATTGCTACTAATTGGTGCTGTAACTGTATCTTCAAGAGGCCATTCCATCGTTCTATCAGCCAGCTGCTTCTGGGTGGTGGGGAACAGGGTAAGACCAGTGGACACCATGACCATGGGCCCATGCCGCACTTCTTTGGCTGTGAAGTGAGTTCCCTGGGCAGAAGATATGCTGTGAGGAATACCATGATGGTGGTAAGGCATTGTGTAAGTCCCGGGATGGTAGTTTTGGCAGAAGAATTATATGCAGGAAAGGCAAATCCATACCAGAATAAGAATCTATTCCTGTAAGGACAAAAAGCTGTCCCCTCCATGACGGAAGTGGTCCAATGTAGTCGACCTCTCACCAGGTGGCTGGCTGGTCACCCCGAGGAATAGCACCATATCGGGGGCCCAATGTTGGTCTCTGCGTTGGCAAATCTGGGCACTCAACAGCAGTTGTAGCCAGATCAGCCTTAGTGAGTGGAAGTTCATGCTGTCGAGCCCAGGCATAACCTCCATCTCTGCCACCATGACCACTTTTGTTCATGGGCCCATTGAGAAATAACAGGGATAGCTGGAGAAAGATGTTGACTATCCACAGAACGAATCGTCCAATCTACGTGATTATTAAACTCATCCTCAGCTGAGATCACCTGTTTGATGAGCATTTACATGAGACATAGTTATCTTCACATCCTTTGACTGTTCAGAGAGCTCTATCCACATACTTCTTCCCCAAATGTCTTTTTTCACAAATTTTCCAGTCATGCTCCTTCAAAGTCCCTGACCATCCACCAAACCATGGCTACAGCCCATGAATCACTATACAATCGAACCTTTGGCCATTTCTCCTTCCAGCAAAATGCACAAACATGTGCACTACCCAAATTTCTGCCCACTGTGAAGAATTTCCTTCACACCAGTGTCCTTTAGGGTTGTTTGTTTCAGAAATAGGCTGTTATTCTGCAGCTGTCCACCTCTGGTGGTGCCTGCATAGCATGCAAAACCATCAGTAAAAACCAGGCCCTATCTTCCCCTCTTCCTCAGTCAACTGATCATAGGGAAAACCCCATAAAGCCATAGGTGCATGCTTAAGCACATGAGGCAGTGTAACAGGAGTGGAAACCACAGGCATTTGGGCAACTTCTTACAGTAAGCTTGCTTGGTGCCCTCAGGGCCTGCCTGGGGCCTGTCCCATATGGACCACTTCCATTTGACAATGGACTGTTGCTGTGCACGTTCTACTTTATGGTCTGGTGGGTCAGATAACACCCAGCTCATGTGGGCAGCTCAGGCCACATGGTGACTTAGTGGCCCATTGTCAAACGTTCAGTTTCCGCTAAGGTCCAATAGCAGGCTAAGAGCGGTCTCTCAAAAGGAGAATAGTTGTTTTGCAGATGAAGTAGAGCCTTGCTCCAAAATCCGAAGGGCCTCTGCTGTGATTCCCCTATGGGGCCTGCCACAGACTCCAGACAGCATCTCTTTCTGCCACTGATACCTCAAGCACATTGGGTCTGTCTGGATCATATGGCCCTAGGGGCAGAACAACCTGCACTGCAGCCTGGACCATTGAAGAACTTTTTTTTCCTGTTCCAAGGACCACTCAAAGTTTGCTGCCCTACGAGTCACCTGATATATGGGTCAGAGTAACACACCCAGATGAAGGATATGCTGCCTCCAGAATCCAAAAAGGCCCCACCGAACGTTGTGCTTCTTTTTTGGTGGAGGGAGGGGCCAGGTAAAACAACTTATTCTTTACCTTAGAAGGAATTTCTCTGCATGCTCCACACCACTGAGCTCCCAGAAACTTCACTGAGTTAGATGGCCCTNGATGGCCTAGCGGTTAAGAGCGCTGACTGCTCTTGCAGAGGACCCGGGTTCGATCCCCAGCACCCACATGGCGGCTGAGAACCGTCTGAAACTCCAATTCCAGGAGAACTCCAGTTCCAGGGGAATCCGACGCCCTCTTCTGACCTCCGCGACATTGCACGACACGGGTGCACAGACTTGCATGCAGACAGTACATTCATACACATACAGAAATAAATAAAATTAATAATAAAAAAAAAGAAGAGGATTTTCTTATCTGCATTCTATCATTATGTGCCACAGGCTCTCATCCCTGTTGGTTTCTGCTTTTTTGTTGTTGTTGGTCTAATCTTGATTTCATCATCTTCTGACCAGGGTTACACTTATCATCTCCATCTACAAAGATGACTAAAGTCAACTGCCTTAAACAATAGAAAAGAATGACTGACTCATGTTGAAAAGGTTGAAGTAGTCATGCAGGTTTGGGAGAGGTTTCACTAGACAGGGCTTTTAAACTTTTTAAATTACATTCATTTATGCATGGGGAGTGGGCCGCTATGTGGAGGCCAGAGGACAACATGTGGCAATTGGTTTTCTCCTTCCACCCTTCGGGGTAGAAGAAGAAAACTCAGGCCTGTCACACTTGGCAAGTTTTGCCCCCTGAACATCTCATCAGCCCAAGGTGGTGCTCGGATTCTTTGTGATTTTGCTGATACTACCAATTTATGTTTAAATCTAAAAGAATTAATTTTTATATGTATGAGTGTTTTGCCTGCATGTATTTAACTGTACTGTGTGCATACAATGCCCACAGAGACCAGAAGAGGGCATCGGCTCCTCTGGGCCTGAGGTTATGGAAGGTCTGTTAGCCACCAATGTGGGTGCTGGGAACTATACCCGGGTTCTCTGGAAGAGAAGTCAGTGTTCTTAACCACTGTGCCATCTCTCCAGACATGTTTAAACCACCATGCTGAGACAAAAGGCAAAGGCCGCAGTTGTCTGGTACCTTGAACTCATGCCCAGTGGGGTGATGGGAAGAAGATGGTCCCATTTTAGGAGCCAGGAAACTTTCCCCAGAAGCCTCTGCAAACTCCCTGTATTAGTCAGGGTTCTCTAAAGAAACAGAAGCAGCAGGATGAATATATAACTATATACAATTTATTGATTTGCTCACGTGACGGAGCTCAACAGTAGCGCCGAACTGGAGAGGCCGGGAATCCAGGGAACTGCTCAGTCCGCAAGGCTGGATGTCTCAGTAGTCCGAGTCTAGTGCTGAAGGCCTGAATGGATTCCAGGAGATCTGCCAGCCTCAGTACACGCTGGGATCCGAAAGGGTGATCACAGCAGCAAGACAAACTCACCAGATGAGAGAAGCAAGCCGCAGGAGGAAAAGGGACCAGCTCCCGCTGCCGTGGCCTTAAATACTGCCTGCCGGCAGAAGGTAACACCCACATTTGGGGTGGGCCATCCGGGTTGAGGTGGTCCAATCAGAAGACCCTTTTCTCTTATTTGTTCCTTAGTCCAGTCAAGTTGACACCCAGGATTAACCATCACAAGTCCACCCCTTGTCAACTTGACACCCAATAAATAGCCTCTGCTTAAATGTCAATTGCAAACGATGGCAGGGTCATAATTCCACCTAACATGTTATAAGTATCTCATGTGCAATAGCAAAGCATTATATCTTAGAGTAGGTGGTAATGTCCTTGAGAAGAACTTAGTCCTTCAGTATCTAATAACCTAAATATGACAACACTTAACACATATCTCAGTTGCACATTCAAAGGGGAACACAAGTATCCACTTAATATACATACATATATACATATATATATATATANCTCTTTGGTATTGTGACAAGGCCTTCCTCATTGGAACCTGCACCCCCCTTCATTTCAAAGGGGTTTCTTGGGTTCTGTGAACTGTCTCAAGTCGGAAAATGTTAACTGGGGTGGGATTCCGCTAACTTCCTAAAAGCAAATGTAGACTTTCCTGTCATCTTGTTACTAGACTTTCTCTGTTCCCTGCTATAATTAACATAAACAACCACTAAAAATTTAGTAGGCATTTTCTTATTGATTGGCTTGACTCTCCATCTGGATCACACCATGGTTAATTAGCCAGGTTCCAAAGATCATTTCGGGTCATAGCCATTTATAGGTATTGTTTTGCCTTTGCCAACCATTATGATAATTATGGATAACTATCTCATCTGGCTTTGGCATTCAGTACTGCCACCTGATGCCTACCCTGAGGTCTTTAGACCTATTACATGTACATTTCATTTATGAAAATTACAAAAAGAAAAAAAATGCAAGCAAGCCACTTCTCTAACTGAAGATCTGTCATAAGAATAAGCAAAAACACAAGCTCTTCTCAAATTGTTCTGTTGTCTCTCTTCAGTACTTTTCCATCTTAATAAATTCAAGTGAAAGGCTAGTCCCTCTGGTCTCCTATTGTGGAGAATGTGGGTGTTTTTACACCTCCGTCGAATCCACTCGAGCATGCCCATCTGCTGAACTGCCTGACCCTCAGAATCCACTTCAATCAATACTAATGCCAAGGAATAATCAAGGATCTCTAACTCGCTTTAGTAGGCCATGTTTTAATAAATACTCAGCCAACCATCTCAAATAAACTTTTAACACCTTTTTTAAAACTGCTTGAGCTTCCAGTTAACCCTAGAATCTCTACTCAGTGGTCATATCGATAAACTCAGCTATGTCCAATTTATCATTCCTTCTACCCTTATCCCACACCCTTAAATCCATTCCCAAACATATTCTTAGGACTTTGCCAGAATGAATCAGCAAACTCATTAATTTCTTTAGTGTGTATAGCGACTCCTCATGGACCACACTTTCTATCTCACCTTGAGGGGCTTGCTTAGACTTCAATCTGGTTATAGGTGTAGAGGCAACAATTGTTGGGCCCTGAGGGACATATTTTAGCTCCCACTGGGAGGGGGGGGGTATTAGTTTTGTTCCTCAGGCAAGGGTGGGGAGGGTGGTCTGCAGGGGTGGATTCTCTGCTGAGGGTGGGAGATTAATTCCTCAGATAAAGAAAATCCCTAGAATCCGAGGTGCTCAAATACTCATTATCATGTTTCTCCCACACTCCCATCCAAGTTTCAGGGTTCCACCCTTTCCCACCAGTGCTCTCACTTTAACTTGCTTACACTCTTCATGGCTGGGAATTAAATTTGCGTTGTAAATCAACCAAATGTATAATAGGGGCTCCAGCTTGATTTTCTGCAGCTTTAGGTCTTTGGCTGCTGGAGAGAAATTCTCTTCCAGAGCACACTTGGAAACCTTTAAACTGTTGTTTCCAATCCAGAGCCTGGTCATTTTTATTACCGAGCTCCTTAATTTTCCCTCTATCAGTTTATCCAGAATGCTAGGAGCAACAAGGTAACATTCATTATTTTCCTTATTTTTCCGCAATTTCTCAATGTTTTATATATAGAGTCGCTAAATTCCTTTCTTCTCACAAGAGGTGAGTTGGTGAGTCAAATGGTCTATCTTCATAATTAGTTCACATAGTCGCACCAAGGATTATCATTCCTCTTCATGCCACCAGGAGAGCCTTCAGTACTCTAGGCTTCATTGGGTTGGAGGACTGGCTCCAGAGGCTACCATTAAAGAAATTCGTCCTTTCAATTCTATTTCTCTAGAACCTCTTTTGTACCAAAATCTGTATTAGTCCGGGTTCCTAAAGAAACAGAAGCAACAGGTGAATATATAACTATATACAATTTTATTGATTTGCTCACGTGACGGAGCTCAACGTAGCGCCGAACTGGAGAGGCCGGGAATCCAGGGAAACTGCTCAGTCCTCAAGGCGGATGTCTCAGTCTAGTCCGAGTCTGTGCTGAAGGCCTGAATGGATTCCAGGAGATCTGCCAGTCCCAGTACACGCTGGGATCGAAAGGTTGATCACAGCAGCAAGACAAACTCACCAGATGAGAGAAGCAAGCCGCAGGAGAGAAAGGACCAGCTCCGCACGCTGCCGTGCCTTAACACACTGCTGCTGGCAGAGGTAACACCCACATTTGGGGTAAGCCATCCGGGTTGAGGTGGTCCATCAAGACCTTTTTCTCTTATTTGTTCCTTAGTCCAGTCAAGTTGACACCCAGGATTAACCATCACACTTATAATCTATGACCTTAAAAATATATTGTGTTTTATTTCAAGTTATATAAGGAAGCTCTTATTTTGACCGTATCTGTGAGCAATCATGATTGATCAACTGTACAAGTTAAACATTATCCTTTAAGTTTTGGCTGTTCACACATTTCAAGACAAAAGCAGTCACCTTACTAAGGACATTAAAAAGAATGTCTCATTCACTGAGAATCCACAGTGCATGTGGTCATCGACCTAATTTAGCCAGTCCTGACTCCAGGCTATACATTTAGTATTCCTACCCTTATTGTAATACTATTAGAAAACAGCAGCTCCCATATATAATTAAGACTGTTTTGAAAATGTTTTCTAGGTGTTTATGTGGTTTTGTGCATTAGCTATACTGTCATATTCTATTTTAGGTATTTTTTTCCATTGCCCGCAATAAAATTAGATAAGAAATGTGATTTAATATTTACTTGGGTTTCTCTTTGTTTTGTTTTACATTTTTTGTTTGCTTTGGTTTGTTTTTTTTTTTTTTTTTTTTTTTTTTTTTTACACCAGGTCTCACTATGTAGCACTGCCTGACATGGAACTCACTGTTTAGATCAGGATGGCCTAGAATTTCCTTTCTTATTTTTTTTTTGAAATCAAAAGTCATTAATTTCAAAGGGTACCAGATCATAAGATTTAAACACATTTTAAAGGCCATTGAGAGATATTTATCACAGATGAACAAAGCTATCTACTACGAGTACAGCAAACTTCTAAATTTGCAGGGGAAATGCAAACGGTGTTTTATATAAAGAGAATTAAATGCAGTATGCACTCATTTATATGACTGAGCCACTTGCTTTGAACTTTTCAGTGAAGGAGAAATTTAGTTGTTTTTCAAAATCCCATAAAGCATTTCTTCCTTAAAAATGATATCTAGCTAGCGCCTTCTTGAAACATCTCCATATTCTATAATTATTATTTTTTTATGTTTAGGAATTCACATTTTCCTCCTTTAATTTTATATTACTCTAAAATATGAATACATACATTCCACTCATATACAGCAGTTACAGTCTAAAAGTAAGTGGTGGATCAATTCTACAGCCTGTTAAGAGATTTACATTATAACAACATAGTTGCTTTCAGATAAACAGAAATATAACAATAATGTTGTTCAGCTTGCCTTTCATCTGGGGATTTGGTGTTAGCATCCACAAATGATAAAACCATTCGCTGCTTGTTTTTCTGGGACTGTGTTACTTCACTTAGCATAATGGCTTCGAGTTCCATCCATTTACCTGCAAAGTTCATAATGTCATCTTTCTTTACCATTAATACTCCATTGTGAAGATGTGCCACATTTTTGTCATCCATTCATCAGTTGTGGGGCATTTGGGTTGGTTCCAGCTCTTCCATATTGTGAAGACAGCTGCAATAAACATGGATGTGCATGTATCTTTGTGGTAGGATGATTCTTGTGGGTATATACCCAGGAGTGGTATGGCTGGGTCAGGTGGTAAGCACATTTTGACTTTTTAAAGGGTTTTCCACACTGCTTTCCATAATGGTTGTACAAGTTTACGTTCCCGCCACCAATGGATGAGTGTTCACCTTTCCCCAGAACCTCTCCAGCATTTGGTGTCTTTTGTGTTCTTGATGTTAGCCAGTCTTATCAGACTGAGATGATAACTGAGAGTGGTTTTAATTTGCATTTCCTTAATTATTAATTATGTTAAACACTTTTTTTTTTTGGTCTTTTTGAGACAGGGTCTCCATGTAGCCCCAGCTGGCCTGGAAGTCACTCTGTAGACCAGGCTGGACTTGAACTCACAAAGATCTGCCTGCCTCTGCCTCCCAAGTGCTAGGATCAAAGGTGTTCACCACCAGGCCCAGCTATGTTGAACACTTTTTTAAGATGTTTCTCAGGCATTTTCAATTCCTCATTTGTGAAGTCTCTGTTCAGCTCTTTACTCCATCTTTTAATTAGGTCATTTTTTTTCTTACTTCTTTGTTTTTTGAGTAATCTATATATTCTTGATGTTAATACTCTGTCAGATGAATCACTGGTAAAGATTTCCTCTGACTCTGTGGGTTTTCTCTTCACTTCCTTGAGAGTTTCTTTTGCTGTATAGAAGCTTTTGAGTTTGATGAGGTCCCATTTGTCGACTGTTGACCTTATTTCCTGTGCAGCTGATGTCTGATTTGGAATGTCTTTTCCTACACCTATGTCTTGTAGGTTGGTACCAACTTTTTCTTCTCTCACTTTCAGAGTTTCGGGTTTTATGTTGAGATCTTTGATCCACTTGGAGTTGATTTTTGTACAAGGTGAGAGGTAGGGGTTTAATTTTGTTCTAAAAATGGTGATCTAGTTTTACCAACACCATTTGCTGAAGTTGCTATACTTCCTCCATTGAAGGTTTTTTTGCCCCTTTGTCAAATGTGAGGTGGCTGAAATTGTGTGAGGTCAAGTTTGGATCTTCAATTTTGTTCCATTGGAAAATGGGTCTGTTTTTGTGCCATTACCAGGCTGTCTTTATGACTATGGCCCTGTAATATAGTTTGAAGTCTGGTAAAGCAACCTCCCTGTATTGCATTTTTCACTCAGGGTTGTTTTAGCTATTCAGAGTCTTTTGTTTTTGCATATGATTTTAAGGATTTTTTTCCAAGTCTATGAAGATGCTCATGGGGATTTTGATTGGGGTTGTGTTGAATCTGTATATCAATTTGGGTAAAATGGACATTTTTACTATATTAATTTTTCCAATCCATGAGCATGGGAGATCTTTCCATCTTTTGATGTCATTTTCAATCTCCTTCTTCAGGGGTTTAAATTTTTTGTTGTAGAAATCATTGGTATCTTTGGTTAGGTTTGTTCCCAGGTATCTTGTTATTTTTGAAGCTACTGTGAGTGGGAAGGTCTTCTTATATTCCTTCTCCACTTGTTTATTGTTGATTTAAAGAAAGGCTACTGATTTTTCCAGGTCAATTTTGTATCCCACCACTTTACTGAAACTCTTAATTGTTTCTAGAAGTTTTCTGGTGGAGTTTTTTTTTTTAACATCCCTTAGATAAACTATCATATCATCTGCAAAAATTGATAGCTTAACTTCTTCTTTTCCAATTAGTACTCCTTTACTTTCTTTCTCTTGTCTTATTGCCCTAGCAAGCATTTCACATGCTATGTTGAAGAAGAGTGGCTATAAGGGGCAGCCTTGCTGGGTTCCCACCTTTAAGGGAAGTGGTTCCAATTTCTCTCCATTTAGGATGATGTTGGTAGTGGGTTTGCTCTATGTGGCTTTGATCACGTTGAGGAATGTTCCCTTCAGTCCGATTCTCTCTATGACTTCAAACATGAAGGGATGCTGGATCTTGTCAAAGGGCTTTTTCTGAATCAATTGAGATAATTGTGTGATTTTCATCTATCTGTCCATTTATGTGTTTTATGATATTTATTGATTTACATATATTGAACCATCCCTGCATCTCTGGTATGAATCCAACCTGGTCATAATGGATGATCATTTTTATGTGGGTCTTTATGAGATTTTGTTGAGAAGTTTGCATCTATGTTCATTAATGAGATGGGTCTCTAACTTTCTTTTTTGGTTGTATCTTTGTCTGGTTTTGGTATTAGGATAATGCTGGCTTCATAGAAGGAATTTGGGAGAATCTCCTCTGTTTGTATCCTTCTGAACAGATTGAGAAGTAATGGTTGTAGGACCTCTTTAAACGTTTTATAGAATTCTGCTGTGAATCCATCTGGGCCCAAGCTTTTTTTAGTTGGGAGGTTTTTTATTACATCCTCAATTTCCTCAAATATTATGGGTCTGTTTAAACTGTCAATCTCCTCTTGGTTAAGCTTTGTTTGTTCCCAGGATTTCAAATATTCATCCATTTCTCTTAGGTTTTCAAATTTAATGGAGTATAGGTTTTTGAATTATTCCCGTATGATTGTCTGGATCTTTACTATGTTGTGATGTTTCCCCTTTCATCACGAATACTACTGGCTTAGAGTTGCTCTTTCTTTTTTTTTAATGGATGTTTTTTACTACAAAAGTATTATACCAAAGAAATAATGTCACTATATTTTCAAAACCTTCCCATTCTTATATATCCATCAAGATCAAGAGGGAAACCACATTTCCTCTATACCAGATTTTTAAATTTTATAAAAATGCAATATATTTTAATATTTCCTGTTTTTAATACATTAACATGATAGTTCTAGTCTGTCTAGGCATGAGCAGTGTTGCTAACAGTCAGATTACAAAAGCTTTTATGTCATCTATCTAATTCAATGTTTCTAGTTTACATTCCCTCAATAATTCATTTGCTTTTGACATTGCTTTGGAATAGCCAGCATGTGTTCTCCAAGTGATGTTTCTTAAGGGATGAAAGTAGAATTTTAAACAGGACAAAGTTCTTAACAACTAGCAATCATTTACAATCTGCCGAGTAGATTTTGAAAGTTTTATGGACATAACATGATCAGTACAGACAAAGTCAGGTAGGCTATGTCTCCTGTTCTAGCACACTGATCAGTCAGAATACATTTAATTTGAGTTCATGAAAAGCATGCTTTCAACTTTTTTTATATATACTTGTACTTTGTCCTTAAAACCTATACAAGATGCCATCACAGGCTGTCTCATAGCAGCTATGAGATAAATACACTATGTCTATTTTCGGATGATGAAATTACAGTTGGAAATGTTTCCAGAAGTTTAAACAGGTCTACACCATATCAACATCTCTAGAAGTCAAGTTAGAAATGTGTTGGCTTGAAATAAATCTGGCATTATACCATTCTAGATCCAAGAAACCCTAGCATAGGCTGAAAGCAAAGTGAAATCCATTAAGGATGATGTTTTTCTTCTTGCGATATTTATTTGGAGACCTTCTCCAGTAAACATTAATCCACTAGTATTAATAAAGACTATCCTGCCTATTGTATGGACATCCTACGCACATACCTGTGACAGAACATAAACATCAAGGGGCTGGAGAGATGGCCTAGTGGTTAAGAACACTGACTGCTCTTGTAGAGGACCTGGGTTAGATCCCCAGCACCCACATGGTGGCTAAGAACCATCTGTAACTCCAATTCCAGGAGAACTCCAGTTCCAGGGGAATCTGAAACCCTCTTCTGACCTACGTGGCATTGCACGACACGGGTGCACAAACCTACATGCAAACAGTACATTCATACACATACAAAAATAAATTTAAAAAATTTTTTAAAAGACAGAACATAAAAATCAAAAGCAATTGTCAGTGTGATTGTGGATACATTGGAAAATCATGGGGGATGGCAAAGAAGTGCATTTTTTCCTTTTGAAAATATTTTCTATCCCAGCAGGAATGATTCAAAACAGCCAGTATAGGTCTCAACTCATTCACTTTTGCAATAGACAAAATATTCAGGTAATCACTTTAACTCATAGCTTCTAACAAATCAAAGAAGTTCAAACATCCAATAAAGCAAAGCACAAACATTTTAAAATGTAACATATTTTCATATCATATGATTCATAATGGCTTTACCTAGCATAAATTCTTACTTAAAAATGAGTCTGGAAACAGATTCTATCATTAACAATAGCAAACATTTGTTTCCTTTATTTAAGCTGCTATTTTTAGCCTCTTAGATTCAATAATATGATATTAAAAGTCAGGAATAGTCTATATTTTCTCTACAGTATTATTTCTTCGGTCAAAGGATATTCCATCAATATTGTCAATTAGACTAAATTTTCGGCAGGCATAATAGGATGAGAAAATGTCAGATGACATTAAAATGAGGATCTGAGTATAGATATGATGCCAAACATATTTAATTTTATTCTTTAGTATATATTTTATTACATTTTGTGCACGTCATTCAATGCATCTTAATCACATTTAGAAACCCTCCACTATCTACAGCCCTCCCATAGCCCACCTACCATATTCTATCATTTATGTAAGCCCTACTTAGTCAAATTGGTATGTCCACATTTCCCTCAGTGTGAGTTCATACACTTGAGCCTGCTCAGCCAATCTAGTGTCACACTCCTTAAAGAAAGTTATCAATAAGTCATTAAGTTTAAAAAATGCTTTTCTATTTCTGAATTTACAGAAGTAGATTAGCTTAAGCTACTAGACAGATAGGTAGATAAATACATGTTGAGATATATAGCATTTAAATAGATAATAAATAGCTCTGTTTCTTGTTATATAACCTTCGGCTATATACACAGATATATAGAGATATTGTATGTATAATTTTTCAGTGGGATTTTGAAGTAATATATTTCCATCTGTTTTTTTCTCATGCCATCTAAACATTATTTATCTCTTCTATATTAAACTTCACCAAAGCAGGACTCATGGACCACTGCAGAAGAGGAGGTGGAAAAATTGTAAGAGCCAGAGGAGGTGACGTATAACCATATGGAAACAGAGACTTATACCTCCTGGGACCTTGCTCATGTGACTCTACAGCAATGGTCTCAGGATGCCCAAGATCCATCCAAACTCAAGCAGTCAAAAATCCAGAATAGAACTGGGTAAATGGGAAGCAGGCCCTAATCTTAGCCCAAGAACTATTGACAGCTGATTGCTGCTTGGTGAGGGAGAGCTTGTCTTCTTTAAAGGGTGACTCTAGATAGGTTGACTAGATGCCAGTAGATGAACTCTCATTGAGGAACACTGGGGAATACTAACTTGATCCAATAAGCCTTAACATAAATGACAGAATTCATGAAATCTGACAGACGTGCTATTAGTGGGTGCAGATGGAAGAAGAGTTATAAAGATAATTAAGAGATTTTGCATGAAATACATACAATTTAATGATTTTAAAAACCTGATATTATATTGTGATAATATATTGTATTATCACAATAACTGTAGTTATATCTCAATAATTAAGTTCAATAATCTTTAGATTGTACAGAGAAAGATGATGTAATGTGTAGTAGATTTGAAATGGTAGAACTGTCCATTATTTGGAAAATTGATGAGTATTTCAGGCTAGAAAAATCACAGGTATTATTGTATCAATTTAAAAGAGCATCTTTTATATCATTAAATGGTTACAGTGCTTTTCATGCCAGTCATAGGGAATTTTTTGGTGTGATTCCTCCAGATCAGCCAACTCTGACAAAATCAGCTTCTCTATATATCTAAAGGAATCTGTCTTTGTGTTTACACATATGGTCAAACCTGAAGAAAGATGATTGAAAGACTCAGTTTTAATATACTGCTAAATTTATCTGTTTCATTTTATAAGACCTTAAATCTGAAATTTTGAATTGAGTTTATTTATTTGGCATAAACACATTAAAACATATATTAGTTAATAAATGGGGTACCATGTCATATTTTTGTACATTAATGTATTGTCAGCTTTAATCACAGCACACTTCTGTCTTATGAAACATTTGTCATTCCACTGTGTCAAAGTTATTCAAACTCTTGGCTTCCAGTTTCCTGAAAATAAAGTATATGTTAGCCTACTATGTGACAGTATCCAAGAGCTCCTTCCTCCTAGATGTGGTTTAGTTCCTTCCTCTGTCAGCCTTTCCCTGAAGGTCTTCCATAAGACTTCCTCACGTCTACCTTCCCTAAATCCCTACTAACTACATCTCTACTGTTAACTTCTCACATTTGACGTTCATTATGTTAGTGAATCCATGCCATGCATTTCTGAGGATTCTGGTTCTGTATTTTTTAATTTAACATAATTATCTCCAGTTCAATCCATGTAGTTTCATAACAGGATGGGCTAACTTTATGGGTGTGAATATTAGTCCACTGTGTATGTGTATCACAGTTTCTTTGTATATTCATCAATAGGGCACCTAGGTTTTTTCCATATTTTGGTTATTGTGACAAGTGCTACAAAGCACATAGGAGTGAAGCAGTCTCCATACTATCTCCATATAATGAATGGATTATGCAAAGGTTCCCCTTTCTCCACATCCTCATTGGTACTTTTCTTTGTATTTGGGGGGTAACTATTATTACTGGAGTGATGTAACATCACATTGTTCTTTTCATTTGAATAACCCTGATTATTAATGATGCTGGACAGCTTCTTTTTCACATATCTATTGAATATCTTTGCTGTATAATATTTACATGGAGGGAAGGGAACTGGTCTTTGTTGCAAGGAACCTTTTAAAGAAGACTATAAAAGTAGAGATGAATAAGATAAATATGAGAAATACAGAACACGTAAAGCACTAAGAGAATCTTGATTCCATAATTAGACAAGCAATCAAATTTTACAGGGTAGTTCTAACATTGGGGAAGGTACTTTAACTTTTTCATTTCTTGCAGAAAATAAAGACATTTTCAGCTGTTTGGCAGTTGTGAGCATTTTAATATCTCTTCCATGTTTATCTTTATAACACTTAGTTTCTTTGGTCACAGTATATACTCATTGGACTGATTCTTCAACATCTCTTTGAATTAATACATATATGGGTCTGAGGTTAGGGACTGGTTTCCAGTTCATTGCTAAATTTTCAGTGTCTGAAACAGTCCCTGGTCAAAGTTGGCCATCAGTAAACAAAGAACTAGCACATAAATGAATCAGCATAAGGAATAAATGAAAGAATAGACACTGAAGAGCAACAATTCTAGGCACACGTTGAGCATTTAAGTGCTGGAGAAATGCAGGGAGACCTCAATCCAAAGACTAGAAGTTTCATTTATTGACTATATGACCCTTGGACATTCATAGCTATAAAATGGACATGAGAAAGAAAAAATGATGCTTGTCTTCAGTGAGTGTTGTGAAGTGAGATTTGTGACAAGTGAATAATGCCTAGTAAAAAGCAAAACACATGGCATTCAAAGGGTCTGTCCAACAAGATGTGTTCTGAAATTGCCAAGTTTCTGCAGAGACAAAATGTTCAGTGTAGAAATGTCCATAAAAAGAGACCAGTGGCATTATGTAAAGTGTTCCTCTTAAGCTAATATCACTACAGGGCAATTAGAAATAAGCTCAGTTCTATTTAGAATGCAGTCATAGAAAACTAAAGCTTAGGGACTTCTGAGGGTTACACATTGGTTTTTAATCACAAATGCATATTGAAATTCTTGTTTATCTAAGTGTGCCATTCCTGAGGGCACCTGCTTATATCAAAATGGTCATGTTTATGTCAGAGACAGTTTTATAAAACAGGATGATACAGAGGAATATTACTCTTCATTTCTTATTTATAAGAAGACAATCTCACAGGATATAGGCTTTAAGAAGAGAGATGTCAAAAGATGCAAACTAGGCTGTCATTGATCCTGGAGAATGAAAGGAGGGATTCAACCACATAAGGGACCAGGATCCTCCCACAATTTGGAGGACAACTTTGAATGCCTATTCTAGGTCTATAAGTAGCTCCTCAGAGGGATGATTTAGGCTGCTCTAATTGTAACTCTGCTGCTCCATCTTACATCCATCATTATTACTATTGTCGCCAATTACAGCCCACAATGAAGCTTCCATTCACAAATCTCCAAGCTGAAGTCCATTTCCTAGAGCTTTCTCAGGAGATGGTTTGCTGCTAGATTTGGTGTGAGAAATATTGCAAGGATTTTATTTATTTGTTTGTTTATTTATTTTTGAGTCAATATGATTTTTTTAATTATCACATGTTGTCAAAGTCTGTACAAAGTAAAACGTTCCTGTATTTTAAAATGTCCATGACTACAAACATACAAAGAAACAAAAGGTGTTATGAAAAGTTAGCTACTTAATTCTATGGTGAAACACTGTCATGATATTTTTAAATCAAAATTTCAAGACTATGGTTTCTTTCCCTTTTAACAATTCATGGTAAGTTAGAAAATGTGTGGGTTTGCTTTATATTAAATGCTAAAGACCTTTAAAAAGATTGAGTATAAAACTAAATGAATGTTTCTATATTGTTAAACTTCCCATAACAGAATTTCTGAGTCTTTAATATTTTTCTCAAAATCCACAACTGTTGGGTTTTTTTTCGACCATCTTTTCCCCATAGCCAACATAAGTGCATTTGAAGATTATGACAGTTTATCTTTACCTAAAAGTTTCTCATCTAAATTTATAAAACTGTTTAGCATGGCAGCTTCCCTTGGTCATTAACTCACTTAGTGGTTGACTGTGATACCCAACTTAATAACAGGTGGAGTAATGTTTAGACTGGTACGATAGACTGATATAATTTTGAGTATTCCTCTGTGACAAACAGGGATGTTAAATAAGTCAATAAAGAACACTTAATGTTGTCATATTTAAGGGTTTGAGAGATAAAGAGACACATTAATTACACTATATACATGAAATTGATGTCAACCAAGAAATCTTAAAACACTGAAGATAATGAAAAATTCACAGTAGTTAATGAGTATTGTAAAGCACAATGTAACAGAGACTTAGATCCACAGCTCACAGGTTTCCATATTCAGTACCCAAAGGAAACATCCATTTGAACCCTCTAGGCCAGCAGAAGTGATGGATTCCTCATTCTTACTTGCTAATTCTTATCTCATTTCTGATCCAGAAGCCAGTACCTTGGAAGACAACCTGCTCTCCCTGATCAGCAGATACCTGACTATTCCAGTTACTTGACTTTTATAAGTACAATAAAAGTTTGGCATAGCCTAACTGGATGTTCAGAAGGCCATAGTGAGAAAGGGAATAAATGACAAAGGAGACAAAGGACCAAGTCCTGACTCATCAATAGGAGTTCTGGGAGTGTATAAGGGTGGAGTCCTTTTAGTCAAGGAGCAGAGGACTGAGTACAAGTTGATAAGAGAAAGGTGGATAGAAGTTGTGCTGGAGAGAATATGTTTTGTCTGTATTCTGTAGGCTTGGTCACATGATAGGAAATAATTTGAAAAAAAAATATAAGGCTCACTGACAGAAGTGGTAATGCCAGATAAGGGATTTCTAAACTGTAACACAAGCCAAATGAGGGCACTTTGTCATCAAAAACAAAGGAGAAATGATCATTTAAGGGAATACAGAAAGAAAAAGTGGCAGCTAGAGGTAACTGAATTGAGAGGAATTAAGAGCATTAAACTTCTAGAAGCAAGATAGATGAACAGTCAGCAAGGGTGTCATTAGAGATTAGTCTATTCCTGTGGTTTTCAATTAGAAGCAATTTTAATGCTCTTTCATTCAAGTAGAAGCTTCTGGCAATATTTTTGTCTCTGATAGGTTAGAAAGTACACTCATGTCTAAGAAGTAAGGGGTAAGATGCCCCAAAATGCTCTGCAGTGCAAAGGACAACTCTTCATAACAAAGCTTTATTTGGGCCAGAAGTGCAGGAGTGTGGAGACTGAGAATTTACAATCTATAAACCAAAAGAAATCAAGTGGAAGGCAAGAAGCTGAGAGAAAATGCTTTTTATTTAAAAATGCAGTTCTATATTTGAGCTGCTGCTCAGATACTACAACTCCACTCTATTTACAGTAATAATGATTCTTTTAGTCCTTCCCCAGTGAGACATGTGTATGTTTACTTATTTTATCATAAATGGGTTAAATTTACTTTTTCTAAAATCTGCGAAACACAGATATGAGGTGACTTGTTCTTGAGGTCATGAAGTTGGGTAATATTTTGATTTTGTTGTTTACTTGTTTATTCATGCTCTCTCTCATAAAGTGAGAAACATGAGCATTAGGTTACAAATCAAATTTTTTTTTTTTTGGAATAATGCCGCCGCATCGCCAGTCGGCATCGTATATGGTCGGAACTACGACGGTATCTGATCGTCTTCGAACCTCCGACTTTCGTTCTTGATTAATGAAAACATTCATGGCAAATGCTTTCGCTCTGGTCCGTCTTGCGCCGGTCCAAGAATTTCACCTCTAGCAGCGCAATACGAATGCCCCCGGCCGTCCCTCTTAATCATGGCCTCAGTTCCGAAAACCAACAAAATAGAACCGTGGTCCTATTCCATTATTCCTAGCTGCGGTATCCAGGCGGCTCGGGCCTGCTTTGAACACTCTAATTTTTTCAAAGTAAACGCTTCAAATTTTAACCCAAGTTCTGCTTACCACAGATCCACTGAGTTCACGGAAAAATGAAGAAGCCCTTTCTCATTTCTAAAATGCAGAACATAGTGAGCATTTGTTCATAGTTATCATTTATCTCATACAATTTCTCTGCCTGTTGCATTTTGCATGCAGAATATCCCTCAAAAGCTCATGGGTTTGAACAACTGATCATAGCTGCTGATTCTCCTTTGGCAAATTTTAGAATGTGAAGCCTCTTAAAAGGACAAAGTAAGTCTGTGGATGGCAGGCCCATTTTATATCCTGCAGGTCTAGTTTCAGTCAGAGCGCTCTCTCTCTCTCTCTCTCTCTCTCTCTCTCTCTCTCTCTCTCTTCATCTTGTCTACCAAGATATAAGCAGGCACTTTCATTTTCCAATTGTCATGGAGGCACTCAACATTACGCCTTCATGGCACCATGGACTATCTCTTCAAATTACCAGCCAACTCCCTTATGTTGCTTTGTGACAAGTATCTGGTCACAGCAATGATAAAAGTAACTGATGTGTTGTAACACACACACACACACACGCACGCACACATGCATGAATTGAATTGTTGAAAGTCAATGACAAAGAACAAATCCTGAACAAAATAGCAAAATAGAGCAATCCCCAAATCTCTCTCTCTCTCTCTCTCTCTCTCTCTCTCTCTCTCTCTCTCTCTCTCATTTTCCTGGCTGGGGAGCTTGGTATTTTGTTCAGTAAAATGAATGAACAAGAATGTCTCAGTCACTACTGAGGGCCTTGTCAACCCATCTATAGTTTGAAAAATAAATTAATTATTCTTGATCGGAGGAATCTTCTCTCCTCCTCTCCCTTGCCCTCAATGTTGAAATTTCTAGTTCTTGAGACTTCAGATTTTGGATTAATTACATGAGTTATATCACTGAGTTCTCTTGCAAGTCAGCTTGTAGGTAAATTCTTAGGTTCCATGTTAACATGCCCATTCTCATAATCTGTCTTACACACAGAGACACACACCCATCTACACACACACATACACACACATACACACAGTTCATTCCATTTTTCTGCAGATTCTTTATTGATATTCTTTTCTTATTAATCTATAAATGTATAATATGATATTTATCATAACTTAAGCATGTTTTAAATTTGTATAAAACTGAAGGACCTAGTGGTTAAGAGCGCCGACCACTCTTACAGAGGACCCGGGTTTGATCCCCAGCACCCACGTGGCAGCCGAGAACCCTCTGAAACTCCAATTCCAGGAGAACTCCAGTTCCAGGGGAATCCGACACCCTCTTCTGACCTCCACTGCATTGCACGACACGGGTGGACAAACCTGCATGCAGACAGTACATTCATACACATACAGAAATAAATAAAAATTTAAAAGAATTCTTAAAAAAAAAACTAAAGGACCTAGAATACAATTTTAATGAGAAAAATGTAGAACACTAAATATTATCTGATTTTGTAGCTCCAGGAATCAAGATACTTGGAAGTCAGAAATGCATATATGCCAAAGGATGAGAATAGAATCCAGAAATCAATCCACACTTGCTGTCTATTGATTTCTACAATAATGGCAAAGTAACTCAATGAGCAAGGAGAAAGCTTTCTTTTAGCCAAAGTTAGAGGATCCTGGATATGTGTATAAAAAACCCACCCTTGCATAAGGCTTTAAGTCTTAATGGATCACAGATGCTCATGTAGGCGGTAAAACCAATACAAATATAGAATAAAATATTGGATTGCATATGTACTAATAAATCAGCATATAATAACTTCTGATAAAAGAGAAATTCATAGAACATACTTAATCATGTTTTTAAATCTTTATTTTCAGAATAAACAATAATATAAGCCACAGACATGGAGAAAGTTGTATACCCTGTTATTTCATCTTTCTAATTTTTTGTTTCTTAGGTAGGGTCTCAACATGAATCTCAGGATGACTTGGGGTTACCCAGAACTCATGACCTTTCTGTTGATGCCACCTAAGTGCTGAGATTACAGTGGCATGGACCACTGTAACCAGAGAGCTAATTCATAAATCCCATGATGCAATATGTAGGTTCTTTGTGGCTCAAATAATGTAAAGGACCATACAGGGAGCAGTAGTAGTAAAAGTATAGATTTATTAAAAGTGAAGCTAAAAGAGTAGAATCCACAGAATGTGAGCAGACTCCAACAAACATATGACCCAAGAGCTCGATTTTTGGTGGGAGGTGTAATGAGTTTAAGTAGAGGGAGGATCCTCTCTTCAGAGCCTGATTGACAGGTAGCCTATTTTATAACTTTAGATGATCGGTGCATATACATCCCATACTTTTACGGCTGTGTCATGAATACACATGAAGTGGTAAATAGGAGATTTTCCCTGACAGTTTCTCCTGAGGACAGTTCCCCCTCACTGTGCTTGGTCTCAATACTGACTTAAGTAGATCTTGCTTATTACTCTTTCTGCCAGAAAGGAAATGGACTCAAACCCTGTTATAAATAAGCAGGCACATTTTTTTTTCCAAAGGGACTTGTCCAAGGTTGCTGGGCCATTCCTCTCTGGCCTAACAGCCAAGAATTTATATGTTGAATATAGAAAGAACTCACCTTTCAAAAACAAGATAACACAATGTTTATAAAAAATTAATCAAAGGCTATTGTGCAAAGAATAAAAAATATTCCCCTTAGGCTACTGTTTTGAATACCTGGAATCTATCTAGTTTCACTAGTTCTGAGGTTGTAGAGACATTAGGAGGTGGGTTCTAACTGGAGGAAGTCAGTTCTCAGGGGCAAGTCCTTAGGCATTTGTTTATCCCTGCCTGTTAGCTGTGTCACCATCTGCTTTATCTGGATATGAACTGAGCATTCCCACCACAGCTTACCCTACATGGTGAATGGAACACTCCGAAACCACTGACTACCACAGTCTTTCCTCTTTCATATTATTCTTAAATATATGCTCACAATGATGGATAGTTAACTCAGAAAATTGGTGCTAGGAATAGGGTGATCACTGATTCAAACTGAGAATGTGGCTCTTATGCATTTGGAACTGGTTTGCAGGAAAAACACTGGCTAGAGAAACACTAACACTAGAATGCTGTAAGATAAATTACTGGGTGACTGTGTGACTGTGTTGAGAGCTCAGAAAACCAGATGCCAATGCAAAAATCAAAAGTAAGGACTGTTCTGAAGTTTTGAATGGGAAAACATATTCAATTAGGAATTGGACTGGACACCATTTGTGTTACTTTCTGATGAAGAATTTGTCTCCATTTCATCCATGTGCTGAAATCTGGGGAGAGGGTGAGTTTGAAGGTGACAGACTAATTAACTTGGTAGAGAAAACTTCAAGATAGCATGTTTCTGTGTCCCAACTTCCTTGTAATGGAATCAACCCCTCCTGGGAGACGAAAGTAGGCACATGAAACCTAGGAGGCTGAAATTCATGAAATTCGTAAGTTCTCTCTCCAGGGTTATATAACCATGCAGTAAACAAGTGCTGGGTAGTGGAGACTGTCTGTCCAGCCATGCTTCCTGGAAGCTGTTCTCTGATTTGTCAGGCTGCTTCCATATCACTCAAGGAGTTCCAGGAATGCAGATTTCATGAGTTTTTATTAATGTTGGGGTGGGTCTCTGGGTGATGAAGCTGCCTTTGAGTTGTAAATGCTTCAGCAAATAAACACTCAGCCACACTTCACTCCTGCTAGTAAGCCAAATAAACCCATGGGCTCACTTAGTTGAACTTTTGTTGTGATCCTTAATTTTGTATGTCACTAGTTCTCTACTTGGGATTAGTAGACATTTATTTACAGCTCCCCAGGAAAACCATCACAACTCATCTTTGGGCTTTGGTAGAGTTCTTGCTATATACTTCTATCCAGGCTTATCATAACAATTAAGAGCAAAAATCAGAGTAGAAAGAGCTCCAAAAATAAGCACCTATCCACAAAAGGATGGAGGTAAAATTGTAGACAACCAGAGTGAGGGTGTTCAAGAAATCAGTGTCATTACAAAGAACCCAAACATTTTTCATTTGTACAATAGGAAGAGTGCCTTGAGAACATTTCAAAAATGAGCAAGAATATACCCAACACAGCTTCAGTTGTCTAGCACTGTAAATTCATTTGTAAGGCTTTCCTTTAAGTAGAGACAACCAAGAGGGCACCCTGTACACACGGGAATACAGAGAGAAGGATTTTCCTAGGTTCAGCCATTCGAGGACTCAGAGGCTACTTCAACTGCATTCCAAGCTACCATGTAAGTTGCTGGCAGATCTTGCCACTGTCCATATAGTTTTGATTTCATGGGCATTCGTAATTGAAGTGCTATGAGTTATGGAAGCTTTCAGCAAGATTTTGTAGGAAAGCCTGTGAGGACTGGCAACATGTATCAGAGCCAGATTCTTTGCAATATCCTGTGACCAAGTGCTATGTGGAGTAATATGTAAAAATGAAAAACTAGGGTTTATTGGAGATGGAATGTCTGTCAAGAAAAGCCACTGACAGTGGGTGGAGTGAGTCTAGGGGAGATGATTAGAACTTCTTCTACTACATATTGGATGTAATAACAAGGCTGCAGATGTAGGGCTGCCCAAGCCAATTGGATTTCCTATCAAGATACCATATTCCACAGATGTTTAGTTTCATAATTTTGTGTACTTTTTTCCCATGCATCTATTGAAAAGAAAAGTAATTATCAATTTTGCTCAGCTATGAATCCCGTGAGCTACAACTGGCCTGGTAAGTGCACAGTCATGCAATAGTGGCATTCATATTATAGGAGTAAATATTTCTTGACAGGACTTAACATCCACTTCACAAGACAGAGTCAGTACATGACACTAATATCAGGCCTGGGAATCTTTAGCTAGAAAAGTCACAGGCCATAGGGGAAGAAAGCCTACTACTGTTACTCTGTTAAATGGATATAGTATTAAACTGACTCCTAATAACTTACTGTTGTTAATCATAGATTAATGCATTTCTGAACTCTCATGAAAAAAATTGTTAGATCTATGTCAGCACAAACCCCAGATAAAAGACAGGCACATGAGGTAAGGTCACTCTGGGAACATATTTACTTCAGGTATTGTCAGGGCATGGCAGCTGGCAACATGGAGACTGGGACAAACCCTTTAGAACCCATTGGGCAGGACCTCAGGTAAAGGAGAAGAGGTCATAAGATTGACAGCCTCTGGAGAAAGTGGACATCTTTGTGTCCCTTGGGATTCTGGGAAATCCAGACCTAACATTCCAGCCTTTTGATTATGATAAGGGAAAAAGGTGTTGTTCTCTCTTCTGTATCTGCTTCAGAGCTGAGGGGGGATGAGGTCCTGGGGGAAAACAGGAGTCAGGATGGGGGGTTAGAGTCTGGTATCCATCTTGGCTGCTCTGGGTGCCTGGTGTTTTTGGTCCAGATCAATAGTGGCAAGTAGTTAGTGTACAGTTTCTCTGCAACTGAAAAGACAAGCTGGGTAAGTCTTATATCAGTGTTCCAAGGTATGGACTTCCCAGTGCTATTATGTCAGATCTATGCTGGTGCAAAACCCAGATAAAAGACAGGCACACCAGTCTTAGTCACTCCAGGAACATGTTTACTTCAGGAATTGCCAGGACTGACTACCTGTCGTCACATGGTGGGTCAGCCAGCAAGATGGCAAGTGAGGCATGCCCCTTTATAACCACTAGTGGGACCTCACGTAAAGGGGAAGAGGTCATAAGATTGACTGCCTTTGGAGGAAGTGGACATCTGTGTGTCCTTGGTATACTGGGAAACCCAGACTTAATAAGAAGCTTCCTCTTGCAGCAGATCCTAACACAGAGACCCACAACTGCCCTAAATGCAGAGAATATGATGCTGTAGAATGTTTATACTGAATAAGATACTTCTATCAACCTTCTGTCTCCCAAGAGTCAGGCATCATTGCAGTAGAAAGGACAGAAAGATTTTAAGAGCCAGAGGTGGTAGGTGACCACAAGGAAAGAGTTTCCCCAATAGTTAGCTAGTTGCTCATCTGAACTCATAGTAATACTGACAGCATACACAAGACCCACCTAAACTCAGAATCTTAACATAGAAGTAGGCAGGTAGATAGGAGGCCCCAAACCTAGATAAAGAAATCTTGCAACCAGTGGCTCCTGGGAGTGGAAGAGTTAGTTTTATTTAAAGATGTGATGGGTTCAAATCGGTTTTACATGAAGGATGCTTGTACTCAAAACTCATTACTTACTGTTAAAAAAAGAAATAAATGAAAGTAAATGTAATAAAAAGAGATAGACATACTGTAGAAAACCAAACAGAAGTGATGCTAGACATGAAAATTTCCATATGCTTTTATATGAAAAGAATCAGTGAAAAGCCTCATGAACAAAATGAATCATGTGAATAACAGATTAATAGAGCTTGAAGCCAGATAGGAGAACTAGATAAATCCATTGAGGAAAATTATGTTTAAGAAAACATATTTGTGGAACATGTAAGATGAAAATACCCAATTGACAAATTTTGGATGTAGAAGAGAAAATTCCATGATAAATACATAGAAAAACTTATCAATACAGTCATCAGAGAAAATATACCAAATCTAAGGAAAGAGATGCTTATCCAGATACAAGAGAAATACAGACACCAAATAGATAGGATAAGAAAAAAAACCCTCCAAATCACTATTATTATAGTGAAAACACTAAAAGAAGTGTACTGAAAGATGTGAGCTGAAGCTGGCAATGTGTTAGTCTCCCACAAACTGGTTTAAAGGCATGAAAGGATCATGGAGAATATCTGATAGTTAGCAGTGATAGAGGCCAGAAGATGTCATTGGTGAATATATGTCCTCATTGCTGTGGAGATGCCAGAATGTTGGAGAGGCTTCAACAATGGGATGATGACCAAGGAGAGTAGATGTGGAGTGCAGGAGGCCTGAGCCTATCAGACGACCTGCATAGGCTATAAATGGCAGAGCCAGAGAAGTATGGCAGCCCAAATCCTTTCATGCTCAGAAGATCATGAGTGAGTCCCAGATGTCCAACACTGAGCTCTTTACAGTTAGAGTTTGGTTTTGCTTTCATCTGATTTTTGACAATGCTTTAGGTCTTCCCTCTTGGAAGGGGAAAGTATAAAACTTGGTTTTGATTTTGCAGGAAGCCACAGTTAAGACACTTTATACTTTTAAAGAGAGATTGGAATTTTTGAGTGATGGAATTTTAGAAATACTATGAGTCTTGGAAATGTTGAACTGTGTTTTATATTGTAATAATATGAGATCTTGCAGACAAGAAATTAAAAGTATATGGCTTTCAGTGTTGCAAAAAAAAAATAAAGATGTGACAGGTTGACTGGGCTTTCTGGTGGATGGACAAACACTGAAAGGCATTTAGGATGCTGGTTTGACTGGATGGGCATATAAATATGTATTTACCAAAATCAGGTGGGGAGATAGGAAGAGGTGATACAGATAGGGAAGAAAGTTTAAATACAATCAAAATATATTTTATGAAATTCTCATAATTTCAATAACTGTTTTAATCCTCATTAGATCCATTACATAGGTTAGGTATTAGATTAGTGCAATTACATGAAAAGTCAGAGAATACAAGTGAACAAGAATATGGCACAAAGAAAGAGTGAGGTGAAAAAGAGAGAAGATTCATGTGGCTTGAAGTACAGAAGCATATAATTTACCTAAGGATAGTCAACCACAATTAAAAAAAATGAATCAGGCAATATTAGACATGATGGAAAATTTGCAGAATCATCAAAAAACTAAAATTTAAAATTCTAGGTCATATAGTATGCACACATGAACACATTATAACTAAACTACAGAGAGCAATCACATAAAATGGTTTCATTACCAAAAGTAATAGGAGAAATCAATGATAAAGGAAGAAAATTTATGCTGGTTAGTTTTCTGTCAGACTGACAAAATAAAAACACCTGGAAGAAGGAATCTCAGTTGAGGAATTCCCTTCAATGAATTGGCCAGTGGCACATCTGTGAGGTATTTTCTGCCCTGCTTCCCTGGGCAATTCCAAGCCGAGGCATGTGGGCCTGGAATGTCTAAAAATGGTAAATTAGCAAGCCAAAGGAAGCAAGCCAGTAAGCAATATTCCCCTGTGGTCTGTGCTTCATTTCCTACATCCAGATTCATTCACTGAGTTCCTGCCCTGACTTCCCTAGGTGACAGGCTTAGCACGTAATCCAAATAACCTCTTTCCTTCCAAGTTGCTTTTGGTCATGGTGTTTATAACAACAACAGAAAGCAAACTAAAACACAATTAGACAGAGGAAATAAGCATTATCATACATATGTGTCTACATGACATCTCCCTTTCAAGAGTGTTAGTTAGCCACAACTGATATACTTATGCTGCTATTTTTGTTGTTGTCATTTCCTCTCATTTGTTTAAAGATTGCCTCACTTTCTAGCTCTATCAACCTTAGCTAATCTGCCAGTTGATTCTACAGAGAACTTCCACCTCTTACAAATAGATTTATTATTTGGCAAAATATATTTTTCTACTTGTGTTTTCTTTTCCATTTTGTGTTGCTCTAAAGCCTTACCATAGAATGGATAATTTATAGGGGCTGGAGAGATGGCCTAGTGGTTAAGAGTTCTGATTGCTCTTGCAGAGGACCCAGGTTCGATTCCCAGCACCCATATGGTGGCTGGGAACCGTCTTTGATTCCAGTTCCAGGGAAATCCGATGCCCTCTTCTGACCTCCTAGGCATTGCACGATATGGGTGCACAGATCTGCATGCAGACAGTAAATTCATACACATAAAAAATAAATAAAATAAAAAAGAATGGAAAATTTATAAAGAGAAATTTATTTCTTACAGTATAGTATTCTCAGTGTCCAAAATTAAAGTGCAAGCAAGTTGAGGCCCTAGTGTGGGCTGGGCTCTGCTTCCCACTGCCCCTTGAATGCTGGATCACTGGAAAGAGATAACAGCTGAGCTGTTGTATTTTAGAGAGGCAAAGAGGATAAAGGACCTCTGTGGGATAAATTATTTCTTCTTTGGAAATGTGCTCATCACCCAGAGCAGCTACATATTTAATGGGAGGAGCTAAGTCTTCAGCCCAGCTGTGCAGCAAATATCCTTGCCATGCTGGCATTCCCAGGTGTTGTAAAGTTGCAGCTGAGACCACTCACTTAACCACATGGAGTTTTGTTGTTTGTTTGTTTGTTTTTTGGTGTATGAGTGTACTGTCTGCATGTAGGTTGGTGCACCCATGTCGTGCAATGCCAAGGAGGTCAGAAGAGGGCGTTGGGTTCCCCTGGAACTGGAGTTAAAGATGGTTCTCAGCCACTATGTGGATGCTGGGAATCGAACCCGGGTCCTCTGCAAGAGCAGTCAGTGCTCTTAACTGCTGAGCCAACTCTCCAGCACCAACCACATGGAGCTTTAAAGGAGGGTTTAATTTAGTTACAACACCAGGCAGACACTCAACTCAGGAGGAATGTGGCCATGAGGTGTGGGGTTACAGGGCTTTTTATAAGTACAACAGCCATCAGAGTTTAGCATCACAGTTAAATTTAACAATCAAGTACACGAGCCAATCAGAGTTTAACTCCACAGTTAAAATTAACCAATCAAGGGGAAGGGTGAAGCAAGCAAACCAGTCATTCCTAAGGGAAAATGGCTTAATGGTATCTGAGAACACTATCCTCTATCTCAATAATCTATCTCACGAGGGAAGGTAAACAAGACTTGGGAATTCTGGGGCTTTGGAATTCTGGGACATTGGGAGGGGCTGAGATGTATAAAAGGCCCACCACATGGGCTGGACTCTCTCTCACCATGTCATCATCAGGGGGCAAAGGTAATTGAGTCCATGTAGGGACTGGTTAGACTTCCTTGAACTGTAGTTTGGCAAGCCTTTCTTTCGGGTCTTGGGAAGCCAGAGGTGGTAGGAGGTGAGACACCATGTACTTGGGTATCTCCCTTTCAGAATCTTAAAATTTCCAAATGCCATAATCACAGCAGGATTAAACAGGTCTGCTGAAGAGTTTGGGAATAGACAAGTCAAAGACTCAGAAAAAAGTGATGGAACTTTCTTGGTTATGGGGAAAAATGCCAGTACCTGAAGGGAAAGTAGTTGAAGGGAAAGAATGAGCAGAGGAAATTTTGCTATGTTTAGCCATCCCTGTAGGCCTGATGGCATAGCAGGAGTGGCATGGGTAGGTAGTACAGTGGCTAGAGAGATGCATAACTAGGGTGAGACCACCCAAGCAAATGATGGAAATGGCAGAAATCCCAAAATGGAAATCCACATGTAGGTCGTATGGAGTAGCATGTCTGCTAGACTGGCGGGGTGCCTCACCTGAGAACAATACATTGAAGACACCAGAAGATTTAAAACAAACCTCGAAAGTCCTGGCAGTAGTGTGCTGGGAGAAAACATATCAGTGAGCCACTGTGGAGGCAGCCTGGCCACTCCAGTGAGTGATAAGGAATCTCTTTGAGGCACAGGTGGTAGCTCAGAGGGAAACTAGAGATATAAGAGAAAAGAGCAAGAGAAAACTAAGAGGTTGGCCTCCTAACTCACCAGTAAGTGGCATAAAGGGAAAAAGGATGTAGAAGTGCCAGCCTGCTGCTTTTTGAAGTTAGGAGACCCAAAGTAAAAGAAAGACAATGATAAAAACAAGAGTGATATAGGAGAAGTTACAGATGCCCCTTGGGTTTGACCTTTGAAAAAAGAAAAGAAAAACCCATGTCTCAGCATGTTAATGGTGGTTTTAACAATAGTCCAGAGTGGAAAGATAAGGCAGTCAGGGAATACTCAGCATTGGAATTATTGAAATTGGGAAAAATTTTCAAACAGGCAGTGAAGGAACCCCTCACCATCTGGCTTGAAAGACTGTGGGATCTGGGAGTGGGTTGGATTATTTAAAGTGCTGCAGAAGCAGGAAAGCTGAGTAATATAACCATCCATCCTGCCCTGAGACATAAGCTGCATAGCTGGAGAGAGCACAAGGGGAATACATCCCTAACAGATTGGATAAAAACAGCCATTAATGACACCTTGTCATCTGCAACAAAAATTCCCCTACATACCAGGGGGTGGAAAGTGACAAAAGAGGGCCAAATATTACTAAGAGAGCTAGGTATGAGGAAAGCAATATATAGTGCTCAGTGTACCGGGCCACATAGAGGTGCGTTTAACAGTTTTAAGAAAAAGCCTGATTGAACAAGGACTCCCAGAGTGGTATGAAACTTTAATATCTCTGTTGAGCCCCATGGCAAGGCAGAGTCTGTATGAAGTAAGGAAGGCTATGTTGAATCTAAGTGACCTGGATCAGCATGTAAATTATTTCTGTAGAGGAGTGAATCAACCTAGAGGAGATATAAAAAAGGATTGAATAAAAAAGGAAGTGTGAGGGGCTGGGAGTGGTGGCACACACCTTTAATCACAGCACTCAGGAGGCCAAGGCAGGTGTATCTCTCTGAGTTCAAGGCCAGCCTGGTCTATACAGCGAGTTCCAGGACAGCTGGGGCTACAGGGAGACCCTGTCTCAAATAGACCAAAAAAAAGGAAGTCTGCTTGGGTTAGTACGAGGCAAATGTGGCACTATCTGTGTAAAGTAAAAGTTCCTAAAGAAAACATTGACAAAAAGCCAAATTCTGTACTGAAAAGCCTCTGGGAGACTTTAAAGCCTAAGGAACAGTTCACAAGAGGTAGACAAAATCTAGAAGCTGTTTGGGAGGTAGATAATTAACACCCCAAGTTAAACAAATTACCTTTCTTTACTGAGAAAAACCTTGCTGGGGGAGAGAGCAGTTTGCTTGGCTGGAGTCTCCCCCAGTAGTCAGATAGTATCAGTAAAAAGAAAGCAGAGGTTATGACTAGAGCCAGAAGTCAAGCCCAGGGTCTGCCTGACCCAGCTATTCTGTAAATGTAGCATAACAAAAGTAGACACTTTACTCCTTGAGCCTGTACAGGGCTAGGCAGCTTGAGCCAGACCCAATGAATCTAACAAAACTACGTAATACAGGAAGGCTGCAGGTAAAGACCCCAGGATACTGGATGGATTTGAGAAAACGACTACAGGTGCTGAAGAACCACCTAAATTAATGCCTCTCATTTGTGCTATTGTACCCAACATGGACCTTTTGAGACAATTGGCACAAATAAGTAAAATCTTCCCATGCTATGATGGACCTGTTTTACATTTAATGCCTAATGTCAATGTCTGATTGTTTTACAGATCTGAGATGGGTTGGAGACATATTCAATACACCTGAAGAAACAAAGATAAAGAATAAATTCAGTGAGGAGGGGTACCAGGGACAGGTATAATTCTGGAAACTTTGTGAGGTTTTTGGCTAAATAAGACATATTAGTAGATAAAGTCTTCTGTACCAGGCATGAACTTCCTTGCTAGGAGCTTTTGGCCAGAGAGGCTTTAGGATCCCCAAACAAAGGCCATTTTTCCTATGACTTTGAGTACACACATGCTCACACACACACACACACACACACACACACACACACACACACACACACACGTGGATAAAGACCTTATTGTTGAAGAAACTATCGGATGTGAGCTTGAGAAAAGAAAATTATGCTGAGACCTTGCACTGCAAATGGACAGCTGACCTTCACAGTGCTGAAGAGCACTATGCAAATCACTGGAAAAAAAAAAGATCTCCAAAGCTGTATGGACCTCACATGCTACAATTCTCCAAAGAAGACATAAATGTCATAGTGGCCACCGAGGTGTGTATGCTCCCAGAAAATAAGTCTAATGGCATATATGGCTGGCTCCTTTGGAGGGTAGAATGCATGACTGATACGGTAAGCATAGTGCCCCCTAGTTGTGAAAGACTTTATAGACCCCATTAAAAAGCTGTAATGCCAGGATTAAGATACCATCCAAGCATTTATATTTGTGCCCATAGAGTAACTGGATATAATATTCAATGTTCATTTAGATATCTATGCTTCTGGCTATTTGTGTATTATTTAGCAAAGATAAAAGGGAGACTCCAAAATGAGCCATTAGGCCATTGCAGACAGAACTTAGACAGACCTGAGAATTTGATGTGTCATCTCAAAGACTATCCAACCTTTCCGAGTCCCAGGGACTCTCATAGAAGAGGTTGGCAGATCCAGTTTGTAAGCCCCAAAGATGAGGGATAAATATTTCTTCTTTGAAATGGGCTCGTTACCAGGAGTAGCTGAATATTTAATGGGATGAGCTAAGTTTTCAGCCTAGCTGTGCAGTAGCAGCAAGTTTCTGTGAGATGCTGGCATTCCCATGGAAGGTGCATGAGGCTTGGGACTTCATGGAATGCTGGGACTTTGGGAGGGGCAGAGATGTATAAAAGTCCCACCACATGGGCTGGACTTTGTTTTGCCATGTCATCACCAGGGGGCAAAGTTCACTGAGTCCATGCAGGGACTTTGGCTTTACATGGAGGGAAGGGAGTAGTAACTTTGTATGTAAGATATTTCCTTTCACGTTGTAGGCCTGAGTAAACTGGTTAGACTTCCCTGAACTTTAGTTTGGAGAACCTTTCTTTTTTTTTTATGCATATGAGTGTACTGTCTGCATGTAGTTTGGTGCGCCCATGTCGTGCAATGCCACGGAGGTCAGAAGAAAGCATCGGATTCCCCTAGAACTGGAGTTAAAGACGGTTCTTCGCCACCATGTGGGTGCTGGGAATCGAACCAGGGTCCTCTGCGAGAGCAGTCAGTGCTCTTAACTGCTGAGCCATCTCTCCAGACCCCAGAGAGCCTTTCTTGTAGGTCTTGGGAACCTGGGGTGGGGGGGGGTTGACACCACATGCATGGGCATCTCCAAGGTGGAATCTTAAAATTACAACCTCTGTCACCTGTTTTATAGCAGTACTAATTCATTCATGAGGATGAAGCTTTCATGACCAAACACATTCAGATAACCATTGCCTCTTAGAATGTTACACTAGGGATTAAGATGCCAATATGTATATTTGGCATACCCAAGGGAAATGTCTCAGAATTGCACAGTGTCCTTCAGAAACACTGAGAACATAATACTGACAATTGCAATACAACACAGTCAGTCCTTTGACATGATGTCTTCTGTTATAACTTAAATTCACCCAATGGATTCTACTCAAAGAATTCTCCAAGCCAGCATGTTACTGTACTAAGAACAGCATCTTTGGAAGATAATATAGGTGGGGTCTCCCTCACCTCATATCCAGCATCTCTAAATGCTGTATAGTTTGCACATATGCATTAGGCTCTGAAATACCCATCACTTCTGTCACGATAAGGTTTATACACAACAAACATTCAGGACATCCTTGACTCTTCTTTATAGACATGAGATAAATGCTTTGAAAACCAAGGGATTTACTTTTATCACCCCCATTCCTTTTCACCTTAACTCATGAATTCAGTAGGTACATATTCACATATTAGGTACTCAGGAATCCTTTTGTTTTTTTGGTTTTTTTTTTTTTTTGGTCTTTTTGAAACAGGGTTTCCCTGTAGCCCCAGCTGTCCTGGAACTCACTCTCTAGACCAGGCTGGCCTTGAATGCACAAAGATCAGACTGTTCCTGCCTCCCAAGTGCTAGGATTAAAGGCATGTGCCATCATGCCCAATCTCAGGAATTCTTAAAAGTTAGAACAAGACAGTACATTATGTTAATTAATTTTGTACATTTTATTGAATTTTGGTGTATTTATACATAACATCTCAATCAGTCTTAATAACCTGAATACCCCCTTCTCCATTGGTACACTCCCTTAGCTCCTGGCTCCCTTTGGAATTCATACATTCCATCATTTGTGTTATGGGCTATTGTGCCAAATTATCTTCCTAGTCATTCCTCAGTGCAATTCATTAATTCATTTTTATGCAAAAGTTCCCTAAATCCTAACTAGATTTGTCAGATTAAATAGCAAAACTTAGGGTAAATTGAATAATTGTTTAACACACTATTTCCCTGTGACATGTATTTTCATAATTTGGCCTTAAAAATAAAATGAAAATTAAAAGACAAAGAGTTGAATCACTTAAGTCTAAATTCAATAAGCAACTCCTCTACTACTTTCAATACAAAATCAAAGTTAATATGTGCTCTGCAGTGTGTTGCTATAAAAGGAAGTCCATGTGTAAATTGATGGCTGCTTTCCCAACAGAAAACAGGTAAGGTAATTTCATATTTGGCAATGTTCTTCCATTTTCTCAATTAGATGCATCATATTTGTCATGGAGAAATGAAGAATTGTATAAAATAGGAGGAGATATCATCAAGTAGCTCCATAAACATTAAATATGGGAAAAAAATTGTAAACTGTAAAGAGCTAGTTTCTTGCATGCCTTCTCAAATAGCCTGCTGAACATGGATATAGAACAAATTAATGACAATAGATGATGTAGATGTATGTAAATAGAAATAGATAGATACATATAGATACATAGAGATGCATAGATATGCTCATCAGAGTTCCAGTGAATTCTGAGCCTCCCTGGACTTGATACAAAACTGAAGTGACAAAATTCCAGTTAAAAATGATTTAAAGAATTCCTACCATGAAATTAAATATCAATGCTTTAAGATGAAAAATTTTATGTTGGCATTAAATTGAAATGATGCTCCATTCTGGAAGCCATCCACAAAGTCTAATTCAAGAAATCGGTGTAGTCTATACTTTAAATAAATGTTACATCTGAGTAGCTAACAAGCTCTGGATATAATAATACTCTTTAAAAATTATATTATTCTTTTTTTATTGTTTTGTGTAGGAGGGTATTGCCTGCATTTGTGTAAGTACACTTGTGACTTGCAATACCCACAGAGGTCAGAAGAGGACTTTGATTTCCTGGAACTGGAGTTACAAATAGTTGCTAACTGGGAACAAAATGGAGGTCCTCTGCAAGAGCAACCAGTGCTCTGAAGCACTGATCTATCTCTCCAGCTCTTGTAATCACACTCTCTAACTAATACAACCCAATAGTAAATTTTATTACCAAAGAAATCACCAAATTTATGAGATGTCTTCATTGACCTATTTATTTCCTGAGTCATCCATTGTTCTTTCTTTACCTCTATTTTGGAACTGTGCAAAAGCAAATAAATAATACTACTTGCCATAGTATGTTCAAAATGTGCTAGATTTTAGAGAACTAGAAAAAGCAGAATGAATTTTAAATAGAACGAATATTAAACTACAATTAGCCATTTCTAAGATTTTTTTTCAAACTTCAATCCTAGAAACACACAATCTTTTTTATCTTTTTATAGCCATGATGAAAGCAATGACCATATCTAATCTAATAGCTATTCTACTCAAATAAAGATTTGGATCACAATTTCTGTGCTAATTTATCAGAGTAATTTAGCATTTAGGTGCCTTGGATCCTAGTGATGAATAAATCATTAACTTGTAACATATCCTGATGACTGGAGGCATTTCACACTTTGGCTGTCTTTTGTAATGGAAAACCTGAAATAAATAATTAGAGCTCTAGTCTAACCCAGGTCTTTCCAGAACCTTATTAATGTTAAAATAAGAAGGGACATATTCTAATACTAAGAAGCAACATATACCACCTCTATGTTGTATCAGTTGGAACCATGGAAGTTAGAGTTGACCTATTTCTATCATCACATCCATAGATTGTCACTAATCTTCTCTGAGAAGCCTACACTCATAAACAAACGTTTTACAGAGTATAGGCAGATATTATAAAGAAAATAATCAGATAGAACTGGAAGTAACAGTTAATTGAAGCATAGAGAATGGAATTTTCATGATATAAATTAAAATATCTGAAGTAAAAGAATGATGGCTTAAAAGGAGAAACTTAAAATTAAACTATTAAGAGCTAATGGACTCCATATAGACTTAGTGAACCATGAATCCATCATATGGGCCTTTCAGCTTTGCTACAAGCTAGTCCAGAATTATTTTTACCTTAACAATACATTGAAAGTGAATTTTATTAAGGATTACCTTCTTTGCCAGTTACCACCTTTGAAATATTAAAAGGATTCCAAATTATTATCACTATTAAGAAATACTAAGGTAAATGTATGCAATTCAAATGTTTGGAATGACATAAAATTATATTCATTTGATGTCCTATAGTTAATGAATTACTGACTCTATCCCCAAATGACAAATAATTTCCTAGGTGAGCAAGATTCTACTGCTACTAAAAGGTGATTTTCTCTAGCTGATTATTATAATCATGATTATCAAAGAGTCTGGCTCCTATTCATTTAACCCATATATCTTGGATTAGTAGAATATGGTAATATTAAATATCTTTGTTCTGCCATTTTCCCTTACTGCCAGATTTACTCAGTGTACCAGATTTCTATAGAACAGGAACGATTTGTTTCCTGTTCCTTTCTGTCATCATGATTTAATTTCACAAGTCATATAACATCATGAATGTCAAGAATGTCCTTTCTGTTTCTGCCAGCTATTGCTGAGAAACTAGAAGAAAATCAATGATATGTCTTTGTTTTAAAGGGCAGTGAGTGGTAATTGAGAAAAATAATCTCATTTTACTACTTACTAGAGTGTTACTGTTCCTTAGAGTAAACAGTGAGAAATAGGAAATCCATATGGCACTCATACTCAGGGATGTGGTACCTCCATCTCACTCCTCAGGCAGCTGACATCTGAGTGAGAACCTAGGAACATCATCCCATTAGGACAGAAGATGAATAAACCAACCAATACTTGATATTTAGATGTTACCTTACAATTAATATGCATTATCTTTCCTGTCAATTAATTTTAAGATACTTGTCATGTTGTATGGAAAATATTAAGATCTGGATTTACCATTGTTATCAAATCTATACAAATGACAAACATTACTAAATCAATTCTAATTACTGATTTTCTTTGAATTCAGGATGAATCTAATTAGAATAACTGAGATGAGAAGTTGTCGGGGGGAGATTTAATGACGGAAATGAGGTGACAGTTTTTTACTGGTACATATAAACAGAATACTTTCTGCAGTTATATTTAAATTTGATAAGTATTGCTTAACTTTCCAGGTAGTCTACACTGCAAACTGTGAGCTCTGGAAAAAAGCAAATGTAGTTCTTACAAACAAGAAAATTATAATTTGCTAAAAGCAAGATAAGAGAAAACACGGAAAAGAACATGCTAATATGCTAATTATGTGGATGTTTCTCTTGTACCTCTGGTCAAGGAAAGAAACTGATACCATGCCAAAATTTACTTAACCCTGCATGCATATATATATATATATATATATATATATATATATATATACAGGGTTAAGTAAATTCCCATAATTATGTTTGCTTCTTAAACTCTCTTTTGATACCTTTTCCAATATGTTTTTAAAAATTCTTATGACATTTCATTCTTCCTTCTCACTCATTAATAAAGAAAACAAGGGACTTATTACTGAAAATCGACTTGCAGAGATGAAATCAGCACAGCTCATGATTTGTTAAGACTGTGTTTCATTTTATTCCTATGACAGACCTCATAACTTAAATGATTTCTTTAAATGTGATTGAGTTGATAACTTGATCAACTTAGAACTCAAATGCATGTTCTGGGGGAGGAATAAATACATTGGGCAGAGACTAGTTAAGAAAATGCATCTGATCAATACCAGATTGCTGGGTCCTGCCCCACACAGCAACCAGATGGAAGGGGAAAGACAGGTGTGCAGTCTGCCCCACCTAGCAGCCTCCCATGTCCTGGAGACACTCAGACAGAAGGGGAGTCAGTCACAGCCAATCTCGTTTATTGCAAGCACTACTACTAGGCAAAGACCACAAGTGAACACCCACGCCAAAACAGGCAGCCAATCATCTTAAAGGTCAAATAGCTAGAACCAATCACAAAAGTTTCAAAATAACCCTGGCCATGCCTACCTTACTTCCTTTAGCCCCCTCTTGTTTACTTAGGACCAGCTGGCCCACCTACCTTACTTCCTTTAGATGCCCTCTTTAGGGTATTGTTGCCTCTCATACCCCTTCATCCTCCCCCTTTTTTATTTTATTCCCTGGCCCAGTGAAGCCCTTCATCTGGAGTGCAGCTCTTGCAGCAACCTTGAGAGCCCTGCTCTTGGGCTAGTTAGCCATGTGCAGTTAGAGCTAAGGCAGCTACCCAAGACATGGGGGCTGACTCAGCTCGGGCCAGCAATGGGTTGCTCAGTCTGAACGGTTTGGGATCTGGTCATATTGAAGGTGGAGGGTCATAAGTTGGACCATTCAATGATGCACAGTCCAAAGGTGAGGAGGAGCAGGAGAGTAACGAGAGGTTCCATAAACCAGGGTAGTCAATCAAGAGGACTGTTGGTACCAGGATTCAAACCAACCCTGATTCTGTATCAGATCCCTCTCCCTCTTTGCCAATCATTCCCTATTACAAAGGCCAGGCAAGTTGTACATACATTTGCCAGATTGTCCCCTCTTGATCTTAATTAGGCCCTTTGGAGAGTTGACCCTTTTTTTTTGTAAACACAGTTGAGAAAGCTATAGGGGTTAAAACAAAATGCTCATACATCCATACACACATGTGCGCACACACACATAAATGCAAGCATACACAAACATGTACAGAGGAAAAAAGTTCATGAGATCAATCTATAGGAAGAAAGTTACATTATTGTCTTATATTCAGTGAGAAAAGGTCATTTACACAATTAAGGTTGGGCTTGAGTCTTTGCAGAGGTCCACCATCTGTCTTCTGAGTATTGGAATAAAAGTTGCACCTTTAAAACACAATGAAAGATGCTCCAGGGCAAGAGTGCTGGAGAGCAGCTTTTCCAGTCACACAGAGAATACAGTAAAGCCAGCCCTTCCCCCAGTAGCCATCCGCTGTTTCCAGAGCAGGAGAGGGGCACAGAACAAACATTGGACTAGATTAATCAGAGTATTTACAAACAGCTACAAACTGAAAAGCTTCATATTTTGCCTTTGGTCTTTTCAAGGCAGAGCCTACCCACAGTCAGAGCCCACCTGGTAGACTAGGCGGGCCCTGAACTCACAGGCATCTGCTTGGATTAAAGGCATGGGCCACCAAGCCAGGTTCTACAAACTCAATTTGCATCACAGAAGACTGGCCTCTAGAAGAAATTTGGGGGGAATTTAGCAGACAAAAAGAAACTTTAGCAAAATTAAGCACTATTTTACACTATTTAACACTATTTACAGAAAAATTTTTAAGGAGGACTTTTTAAAAACACATGTAGACTGTGGCTGGTTTTTCACAAGCTTCCAAGAAAGCCAATGTTGGTAGACTAGTTCCTGGGTAGTTGTCTCTACAACCCAAGCTAGTCTGTGCAAAGATGTAACTTTTTAGAAGGCTGGCAGCAAAAGGCTTGAGCTTGCTCCACCCACACACCTGTCCTCCCAGCCTCTGTGACCTTTGCTACCTGAACTGTGGCCAGAAGGCAGAAGCTGGGGCTTCTCTTAGGAGCCTGAGGCTCCAGGGCAGGTTCTGAGCCCATTTCAAGACCTCTAGAAGGCAAGTGCATGGGAGAGGAAGTGCCCCTCTCACAATTTCTCTGAATACCCACCACCTCAGAAGGCTGGGGAAGCAACACATGCCCCCAATCCAAGGAAGCCAAATCACGGCACCCATGGGCTCCATAATTGTGTCCCACTGAGTGGGTGAAAACCCACAAGAGAATGCAAGCTTCCCAAAGTCTATCAGAGAAAGGGTCTCCCATATGCAGGCCAAGTCCCCATCAGCACCTTCCACAGGTGCACTAGCAGAGTCAATACAAGAATTCCCTCTGCCTCCATCCTTAGTCCTCGCCTTCACTGATTTGGAGATGCTAAACTTTCTCCAAGTCACAACTTGAAACACAACAGTCACAGCAAACCACAGCACATAGTCAACAAACACATACCATATATCACAAAACAATTCTTCCTGACTGTGGGGAGCTGGCCCCTCCTGTAGGCCTCACCAAACCACCCTCTCCGTAGCTCTCACTTGGCCACCAGTGGCTTGGATGCTTGGTTCCTGTTGAACCCTGGTGGCATATACATCCACCATCTCCCCCCTCTCCTGCCAGGGGCCTCTGTCCACTGAGAAGCAGGCTTTAAGGGCAGCCATGGTAGGGTAAAACCCCAGTGGGGGATCAATCCCCAGATCGGTCTCCCTCTGGCATGCCAGGCCCTCAACTCTTACCCATGTGTTGTCTTTAAAAAGGTTGGTACCTCCTATCCATGGGGCTAGGAGCAGAACAAGGTTTCATACCTTCACTGCATTGGAGTCAGTGAGCTCCAACCCACAGCTAATCAACATGTAGCACAGTGCCTGTAGCGCTGGGTCCCTCTTGGAAAATGTGTTACCCATCTTTTGGGATCTCACCTGTTCTGGAATCCTCGATTGGCCCCTTCCTGTATGTGGTATCCACTCTATTCGTGCCCCATGTTGGGCACCACATGTGGGGTCCTGCCCCTCACAGCAACCAGATGGAAGGGGAAAGACAGGTGTGCGGTCTGCCCCACCTAGCAGCCTCCCATGTCCTGGAGACACTCAGACAGATGGGAAGTCAGTCACAGCCAATCTCATTTATTGCAATCACTACTACTAGGCAAAGACCACAGGGAACACCCACAGCCTGAAACAAACAGCCAATCATCTTAAATGTCAAATAGCTAGAGCCAATCATAAAAGTTTCAAAACAATCCTGACTGTGCCCACCTTACTTCCTTTAGCTCCCTCTTGTTTACTTAGGACTAGTTAGCACACCTACCTTATTTCCTTTAGGTGCCCTACTTAGGGTATTGTTGCCTTTCATGCCCCTTCACCAGATATTTATGATTGGCACACAAAATCCCTGGGCATTATTTGACTTAATCATTCTTATTGACTTTTATAGGTAAACTACCAAATTCAGCATTTTATTTTCATCTATGGTATAATGTGCAGTAGTTAATGGAAAGCAGACATGCATATCTTTCTTAATTTCTGCTCCTTAATTCAACCCAAATTTTGTTCTTAACTGTTCACCTATCTGTCTAGCTCCAATCCACATATTTCATACTAATTTATTTTCCCCAAAACATTGTGAATTTTTTTTTTTACCAGTTAGTTTCTCTTCTTTTTGGGGGATCTGACATGGATATCGAGTGTTATGCTGTTATCATCCTGCAGGTCCCTGATTTCTGTTTGTTTAATCTCTTTGGTCATTGTTAATTTCTCCCCTTCATATTGCTGCATAAATTCCTCCTCCCTCCTTTCCTTCCTTCCTTCATTCATTCATTATTTCTTTCCTTCTTTCCTTTCTTCCTTTCTCTTCCTTCTTTCCTTCCTCCCTTTCTTGTTTCCTTCTTCCTTTCCTTCTTTCCTTCCTTCCTTTCTTCTCTCCTCCCTTCCTTTTATATTTCCTTCATTTTACCTTCCTTCCTTTCTTCTTTCCTTTATTCCTTCCTTTCATTTTTCCTCCCTTCCTTTCTTCCTCCCTTCCATTTTTCTTTCCTTCCAGGATAAGACCTCTATTTTTCTCAGGATGCTCTCAAACTCATGGTGCTCTTTGAACAAACAAAAAAATGAAAAAAAGCATTTAAATTAAAGCATGCATGCTAGAATAACTCAGCTTGTTTTGCTGATTTTTTCTTTTATAATTTATTTATTCATTTATTTTGTGAAGCTTTTTTGCAATATCCAATATTTTTCAATATTTTTTTTCACAATTGAGCTTTTGTATATTTCACACATTTCTTAATCAAAATTAGGCTTCAACCTTAAACAATCCAGAATCCTTGTCCAGGGAATAGTAACATTCACAGTGGCTGGGTCTGCGCACCCCATCACCATGAGACAAAGATAAGAATTCTCTGTGGTGTCTAATTTTAATAGCCATCTTGACACAATCTAAAGTCACACAGTAAAAGACTAAGATTGTCTAGATCAGATTGATCTCTGTGCATGTTTGTTGAGAAACAACTGTATTACATTAACTTTGGTGCTTCAAATTAGTAATATATCACTTGATTGTTTTACACAATTTAATTATTTTCTAACTTTCCATTTTTCATTCATCAGTTAGGTTTTGATTATCTTGGGTACTATGTATTTAATAATTTCCTAAGAGATTTAAAATACTTAACCTACACAGACTATTTAATATATTATCATGTCTAACAAAATATACAAAATTTCAAACTATATGATAGATCTTTTAGCTTCCTTAATTTGCACTATAATTATTGCATGCATTTTATTTACATACAGAGATAATTATATTCCATGATATTCTGTATTTATATATCTTAATAATCATACATGCGTTAAAGAATTTAAAAGAGAAATTTTAGAACAAATATTTAGTATATTGTCTTATACCTGATGCTTCCAAATATTTATTTTATTTTCATTTTAAGAAACTTTTTCCTTATCAGCACATAATATCGACATTCTTGGATATTTTGAAAAAGCTCTATTAATTCAGTTTGGGCTCATATCTACAAGATAATGGTCTTCTAATTCCTTATCCTTTAATTCAAAATGTTGGAACTCTAAAAGATCTGTCCCTACTTCTATTGACATCTTCCTTTGATGTTTATTTGCATATTGTTACCTGACCCTCCATTTCCCCATTTTCCATCCTCAGATGTGCGTTTTCACCTAATACTTACCCACTTCTTTTAAATCTGCTATGAAGCTTATTGTAGTCTTTCCAAACCATTCCTTCTGTCTAAATATATTGCCCTTTCAGGAGACTGTCATACCTCTCACACACTCTGAAAATATCTTTCACACTCTTTATTACAAGATTTCACCAGAGGATGAATGCCTACATACCACAGAATTAAAAGTTAAAATCAAATGTCAGGCATGGTAGCACAGGACTTTAATCCCAGCCCTTGGGAGGCAGAGGCAGGTAGATCTCTATGAGATCAAGGCCAACCTGCTCTACATACAAGTTCCTAGTGGGCTGGGACTTTTACAATAGTAAAAGGTTCTCACAAAAGCACATAGATATCAAATCACAATGCCTTCCATAGTGATGCCAAAAAGTATACTCGCTTATAGAAAAGAACAAAATTTAATGATACTGTAAATATTTTAAAACAATGTACAGGAAAACACTGGTCCATAATGAATCCCATGCTCAACTTCTTATGACGGGAATTGTGAAGAGAAGCAAAAATTACTTAAATAAGCACAGCAAATAATAATTCTTATTTTTTTCTCATTCACTAAAATGTAGAATAAAGGAAAACACTGGTCCATAATGAATCCCATGCTCAACTTCTTATGACTGGAATTGTAAAGAGAAGTAAAAATGACTTAAATAAGCACAGCAAATAATAATTCTTATTTTTTTCTCATCCACTAAAATGTAGAATTTGTTTTTTTAAATATAATATTTTATTGGCATTTTGTGTATTTCATACATCATTTTTCAGTTCAATTTAGGCATATTCACCTTTCCCTTCCCCTCAGCCCACCCCAGTTCCTGCATTTTGCTACACATATCCTGTATCTTTCTCTCAGTCTTTTTAAAGTTTTCCTCTGCAAAGGTTTATTGTTTTGGGCAGAATTTAACTATATCAGTCCATTCTTTGACCCAGTCCTTATGTTGTTGTGGTTCCCTCCCAATTGTATTGCTCTAAAATATGCCTATAAAAATGACATATATGTACCAGAATTATGTCCTCCAGGAATAAAGTATATGCTAACTCTGATATATATTTAGGAGTTCACATTTTTCCCTTTAATTTTATATTACTCTAAAATATGAATATATGCCTTCTGCACATGTACATTAATTACCATGTCTGAAAGTAAGTGGCAAGTTAATTCTAGGGCTCATTAAGAGATTCACGGTTGCTTCCAGACAGAAAGAAATATAACAATAACATTGCTCAGCTTGCCTTTCCATTGGGTGATTTGGTACTAGCATCCACAAAGGAGGGAAAACATTCCCGGTTTGGTTTTTTTTGAACTGTGTTACTTCACTTAACATAATGGCTTCTAGTTCCATCCATTTACCTTCAAAGTTCATGATGTCATCTTTCTTTTTTAATTTTTTTATTTATTATTTTTTATGTGTGTGAATGTACTGTCTGCATAAATGTTGGTGCACCCATGTCATGCAGTGCTGCCAAGGTCAGAAGAGGGTGTCAGATTTACATGGAACTGGAGTTAAAGACAGTTCTTAACCTCCATGTGGGTGCCGGGAATTGAACCCTGCTCCTCTGCAAGAGCAGTTGATGTTCTTAACCACAGAGCCATCACTCCAGCCTGATGTCCTCTTTCTTTACTGCTGCATAGAACTCCATTGTGTAGATGTACCACATAAAATATAGAATTTGTAACAACAGAAAAGGGTATGTTTAGATTTTTGTTGTTGTTGTTTTTGTTTTTGTATATTTTATTGAATCTTTGTGTATTTCATGTAAAACATTTTAATCATCTTTGTATCCCTCCCCGTTATTAATCTTCCATAGCCCACTACTGGATTTCATGTATTCTGTCATTTTTGTTAAGGCCTCTCTAGTCAAGTTAATATACTCAGATTTCCCTCATCCACTGGGATATAGTCAGCCTATCTAGAGTTACTCCCCTAAAAAGACCAGCTCTCTCTCACCCAACAGCAATATGCTGCCAACAGTTCATTGGCTAACGTTGGGGCTTGGTGCTCATTTCCCAAGTAAATGCTGGGGGTTTGTCTGCTTGAGTTTGCAGGGGTCTTGGGTCTTGTGCATGCTGACACATTTGCTGTAGGTTCATATGAATAAGGACCTAGGTCCCTGTAAATCTGTTTCAGTATAGTCATGCACCAGCTTCCCTGGCTCTTACAATCTTTCTACCCTCTCTTCTGTAATGGTCCCTGAGACTTAGGTGGGTAAAGCTCAATCCTGAAGTACTGCCCAGGGATCCACACTCTGCTTCGTTACTCACCATATTTATAGTGCTAGTGTTCCTATTGCCAGATGATGCTCTGCAGACTGCTGAGGTGGGACAAAGACACCAAGTGTCCTATCCAGCCATGGACCCTATGAACCACAATACCAATCTAGGAAAGATATGTCCCGGGTACAATAGTAGTCTCACTGTTCTGGGGGTAACTATTTTCTGATTGTACCTGAGGCCCACTCCACAGGAGAGAATTCATGACTGGTCCTATAAACGTGGTTCAAAGTCCATGGTGGGGAGTTTTTTAAGCCCTAGTGGGGAATTCTAATGTTAATTTACTAAATGGACATGGTGTTACACTGTCTTCTAAATATATTTGTTTATAACCATACATTAGTGCTGATCCAGTGTTGGTCAAAGAAACTTCTGTATGAAGTTGCCAATGGTTAATGCAGAGTTTAATAAATGGTGCTGAGAGGAAGTGACTGTCGACTCTTCAATTCTAAATGAAACATGTATATCACTCCCTTCAAGGATCAGAGTTATGTCCTCCAGGAATAAACAGTACGTTAACTCCAATATATGTTTAGGAGTTCAAAATTTTCCCTTTAATTTTATATTACTCTAAAGTATGGATATATAATTTTCACCTATACACATTAATTACTATGTCTGAAAGTATGTGGTAAGTTAACTCTAGGGCTCATTAAGAGATTTGCCTTATAATATCATCATTGCTTTTAGATAGAAAGTTATAACAATAACGTTGCTCAGCTTGTCTTTTTTTAATTATGTGTATGAATGTACTGACTGCATGTAAGTTTGTGCACCTATGTCATGCAATGCTGCAGAGGTCAGAAGAGGGTGTCAGATTACCCTGGAACTGGAGTTAAAGATGGTTCTCAGCCACTATGTGGGTGCTGGGGATCGAACCCAAGTCCTCTGCAAGAGCAGTTTGTGCTCTTAACCGCTAGGCTATCTCTCCAGCACCTCAGCTTGTCTTTTGATTGGAGGATTTGGGGCTAGCATCCACAAATGAGGGAAACCATGCCCTGTTTGGTTTTTTGGGACTGTGTTACTTCACTTAGCATGATGGCTTAGAGTTCCATCCATTTACATGGAAAGGAAACATGATGTCATATTTACCACTGCATAGAACTCCATCGTGTAGATGTACCAAATTTTTGTTATGCACTTGTTGGTTGAGGGGCACCTGGGCTTCTTCCAGCTTCTTGCTATTTTGAAGAGGGCTGCAATAAATATAGTGTACATGTATATTTGCAGTAGGATGAGTCTTGTGGGTATATATCCAGGAGTGGTATGGCTGGGTCAGATTTAAGCCTCACTTTTGAAAGGGTTTTTTTTTTTCCGTTTATTTTAGATTTTTTTAATTTTAATAATTTCTTTTATTGATCTTTGCTGCTTTCATTTATTTTTTCAATTCATTTTTTTTGGGATTCACATTTTTTCCCTTTCCCTTTCCCCCGCACCCCCACACCCATCCCAGATCATGTATCTCCATAACTGTCTTGCATCTTTCTCTGTTTTTTTTTTTCTTTTTTTCTTTTGATATAAGTGATAATCCATGAGTACAAGCAAATCACTTCCTTCTGCAAAACCAATTTATCAGGCTGTTGTGTCCCAACCCTCCTACAGCCCACCCATCCTGGGGTGGGTGACATGTTGTTTTGTTCAATCAAGTTGATGCAAAGGAGTGTCCAGACTACACTGCTTCGCAGCTTCACCATCTCACCCCATACGCACCTTACATTCTACCACGCCGCCCTCTTTCCGCGTGGTTGTTGACCCTTCTAGGCTTAGTAAAGAGGGTCAACAGGTGGTATGAGAAGTAAAACAGGTCCACCTCCTGGAGGCTGGTTGACTTGACTGCTGTCAATTCTTCTGGTTTCCTTTCATGGGTGACCGATTTGTCCAGAGGGTACCTTTTGATCCTAAAATGAAGCACAAGCATTAGATTATATAGGTATTTAAGCAGCACTAATAGTATGGTGAGGTACTTTGGCTGAGCAGCAAGACCCCCGTCAGCACCAGCTACACTCCACTGCCTGGAATACTGTCGCAGTCGGAGCACATATGTGCCTGTATGATCCAATCAATTGGCTATTGCTCTCTCTCCTTGGAGGAATAACCCATGCTGATGCCACAAGCTTACATCCTTTAGCAGGTTTAGGAGATGTATAGCCACAATAAGACCCTGTCATATTTAACATAGGGGTGGGAAAAATGTGAATTCATGGATTAAAGATTCATCCAAACATATGGTGTATGCCAAAGTAACCTATTCATTTTGAGTTTTTTAAGGGTTCTCTACACTGCTTTCCACAGTGTTTGTCATGAGTTTACATTCCTCCACAGCCCAGTGGATGAGTGTTCCTCTTTCCCCAAAAACCTCTCCAGCATTTGTATCTTTTGTTTTTCTTGATTCTATTCTAGTCTTATCAGAGTGAGCTGATATTTTTGAGTGGTTTTAATTTGCATTTCCTTAATTATTAACAATGTTGAACACTTTTTGAGATTTTTTTTGCCATCTTTACATCCTCAAAGGTGAAGTCTTCTGCTCATTTCTTTACTCCTTTTGAGTAAGACATTTGTTTTCTTACTTCTTTTTTGTTGAGGAGTTTATATATCCTGGAAGTAAATGCTCTGTCAGATGTATCACTGGTGAAGGTTTTCTCCCACTCTGTGGGTTTTTTTCTTCACTTCCCTGAATGTTTCTTTCACTGTACAGAAGCTTTTGAGTTTAATGAGGTCCCACTGGTCAATTATTTACCTTATTTTCTGTGCAGCTGCTCTCTGATTTAGAAAGGTTTTTTTTTTTTTTCTATGCCTATGTCTTGTAAATTGCTGCCAACTTTTTCTTCTAACACAGTTAGAGTTTTGGGTTCATGTTGCAGGTCTTTGATCCATGGTTGGTTTTTGTACAGGGTGAGAAGGTAGGGATTTAATTTTGTCTTCTACATATGTATTCCTAGTTTGGCCAACACCATTTGCTAGAGGTGCTATCTTTCCTCCAATGGGCTTTTTTGGTCCCTTTATTGAATATGAGGTGGCTGAAATTTTATGAGCTCAAGTTTGGATCTTCAATTTTGTTCCATTGGTCAACAGGTCTGTTTTTGTGCCAGTACCAGGCTGTCTTTATGACTATTGCCCTGTAATATAGCTTGAAGTCTGATAGAGAAATCTCACCCCCATGTTGCATTTTTTTAATTCAGGGTTGCTTTAGCTATTCACAGTCTTTTTTTTTTCATTATTCAGGATTATGTTATTTTTTTTTCATTATTCAGGATTGTGTTATTTAGTCTCCATATGTTCTTGTAGCCAGTTGGGCTTATTGTGGTGTTTATAATGAACTTTATTGCACTGTGGTCTGATAAAATGCATAAAATTTTTTAATGCCTTTGTATTTGTAGAGGTGTTTTCTGCATCCCAATATGTGGTCAATTTTGGAGAATGTTCTCTGGGGTGCGAAGTAGAAAGCATATTTTCTGGTGTTTGGGTGGAACATTTGGTAGATGTATGTGAGGTCCATTTGGTGTATTATATTTTTCAGTTTAGATGTCTCTCTGTTTATTCTTTGTCCAGTTGACCTATCTAATGAGCTCAGTGAGGTATTGAGATCCTCCACTCTTAGTGTGCTGGGATCAATCTGTGCCTTGAGGTCCTGTAGAATTGTGTTTATACAGTTCAGTGTGCTGGAGTTTGGGCCATATATATTTATGATTGTGAAATCTTCATGGTTAATTGTTCCTTTGATAAGTATGTAGTGGCCCTCTTTGTCTCTTCTGATTAGTTTTACTTTGAAGTCTAATTTGTCTGATATTAGAATAGCAGGTCCTGCTTGCTTTTTGGTACAAGTTGCTTGGAAAATTTTTTCATCCTTTCACTTTGAGTTGGTGTCTGTCCTTGAGGGTGAGATGGGTTTCTTGTAGACAACATATAGATGGATTTTGTTCCCTAATCCATTCCCCCAGTCTATGTCTTTTGATTAGGAAGTTTAGACTATTAATGTTTAAGGTTATTATTGAGAGATTTATGTTGCTTCCTTTCAACTTATTCTTTGTTTGCATTCTTTATCTAGGTTTGTATTTATGCCATTTTGCTTTTTTTAGTTTCTCTCTTTAGTTGCTTGGGGATAGTTGCTCCTTTCCTCTGTTGTTTTAATTGCTTTGAGTATTTTCTGAAGTGTTGGTTTTTTAGACATATATTCTTTCATTTTGTTTCTGTCATGAAATATTTTTCTTTTTCCTTCAACTATAATTGACATTTTTGCTGAGTATAGTAATCTGGGTTGGCATCTAAAGTCATTTAGAACTGGGAATACTTTATTCCATGTTCTTTGGCTTTCATAGTTTGCACTGAGAAGTCAGCTGTAATTCTGATGGGTTTCCCTTTATGTCTAATTTGTTGTTTTTCTCTTGTGACTTTCAGTATTTTGTCTTTGTTTTGAGCATCTAGCATTTTAACTATGATATGGCATGGGGTGTTTCATTTATGGTCTTGTCTATGTGCTTCTTGTATTTGTATAGGTTTGTCTTTTTTTCAGTTTGGGAAAATTTTCTTCTATTATCCTGTTGAAGATCTGATCAATACAGTTGTCTTGGCATTCATCTCCTTCTTCTATCCCTAAGATATATGTAGGTTTGGTCTTTTCATAGTATTCCTCATTTCATGGTTATTCCACTCTTGTGTTTTTTTTTTAATTTTTCATAATCTTCACTTGAGCATTTTAGTCATTCCATGTTATACTGCAGGTCTGATATTCTAGTTTCTGCCTCATTCATTCTTCTTCTGAGGCTTGGAGACTATATTTTTAATAGGATGTATTAATGACACATTGAAGAAATTTTAACTTCTCTGAACTTACCAGCAAAGAGATTAAGAAATTATTTGATTCTCTTTACCCAAAGGAAAGACATACTTATAACTGGGTTAAAAGGTGTGAACCTTTCAAAGTAATAAATGAATTATTCAAACATAAGTTCTTGGAATTTATTTCATACATTGTAGATTTTAAAACATTTTTTCACTCTTATAATGACTTTAATTTATCTTGCATTTTACAGAAGTCTAAGAACATTTTAGAAAAGCACCTCCTTACTCCATCACATTTCTCTGGCAGTTGTTAAAGTAGGAAACGAATATGTTAGCAGCCTGAGCACTGGCATCTTGCAAGGATTTCAGATCAATCACCAACTCGCCAAAGAACTTGGCAGCTTTGCTATCTTGTTTTAACACAATGGTATATTCACTCTGATGGTAAACCTGTCCAGCCAAATTTCCAGCACACATTTCACAGGGGGCTGGAGAGATGGTTCAGCAATTAAGAGCCCTGGCTGTTGTTCAGAGAACATTTGCAAGGTTTCCAATATCCCATGATGGCTAACAGCCATCCATAACTCCAGTCCTAGAGTATCTGACACCCTCTTCTTCTGGGTTTGTGGGGATGCATGACACAGCTGCACTTACATACTTGCAAACAAAACACTTATGTACATAAAATAAAAATAAATAAAATAGCTCTTTTCTAACAGAATATCAGGACATTTTTAGTGCTCCGATGTTAAAATAATGACATTGAAAACTAAGGGTTTTTTTTTAATTTCACTCCCAAACTGGGCCTTTTATAAAGAACTTTAAGAGTGTATGAGTGATTTTCTTTGCTTGAGATTAATTGTTATAGAAGGTAAATGTTTCATTATCAAAAGTGCAGGCTTATGACTCTGAGGTGATTGACACTGTCACATTAAAACAAACAAAAAAGCACCTACTTTTACATAAATGAAATTATTTCACTTTGAGTTTTATCTCACCAAGTTATAACAGCAGCTTTATTTCACACAGAATATTGATTAACAAATTTTATTAATTATGTCAACCAACATACACATTTAAAATAACTAAAAATATTCATAAAGACAATAATTTTATCAATCAATATGGGAAATTAATTGAGTGACTTAAATAACTTTGGGGAATAATTATACATTATTAATATTGTATTAGGCTCAGTGTTTGGAATTTTTTTCTACATGAAAAAATATATTGAATGCTGCTCTCTCATTTAAACAATGATCAAAAATTATAAGATGACAATAAGTCAAAGGACAATCAAAGTAAGTTTCGGTGTAAAATGAAACCACACAATAGTCCTCCCATGCTCAATTTGCTTTTTCAGTTCCCTAGTTTAACTTTATGAAATTCTGTAATTACTAGTATTGTTTATGCTCTTTGGAAGAGATTCCTCTTACCAAACCAAATATGTTAAATCCTTTTATGGAAGTCCCTTCTTTGTGTTCAGGACAGTCCCCTTCCACCTTCTCACAGCTTTACTGATCTCTCATTCTCCATGTATGCCCACATAACTAACTCATTAAATCAATTCCTGTTCAAACCATTAGCAAGCGCTGGGATTTTTGTTTTATTCTCCTTCTGCACCACAATATAAATGCATCATGAATTTTATATCAGGAGCTGTGCTAACATCCTAAGCACACAGAGATGAGAAAATGGAACCTCCTGTCCTCAGTCATTCTCAGACCAGAAGAGTACTAGTAAGCAATTTGCCATGTACTAAACATTTCCAGGAAAGCAACAAATAATAGGATTACAAATAAGAGAGCAGGTTAATTTCCTCCTGCAGGAAATTTCTACTGCCGATGTCACAGGAATGAATGCAAATTCCATAAAGTAAGAGAATGCAATGAAAGAAAATAAAAATATTTGGATAAAAGAAATTTTGATGTCTTCAAATCATACCTCAGGTACTCCCTCCAAGCATAACTATCATCAAAGGCTTTAAAAATAATTTTTCCTCGTTTTTGTTTTTTGTTTGTTTTTGAGACAGGGTCTCCCTTTAGTCCCAGCTGGCCTGGAGCTCACTATGTAGACCAGGCTGGCCTAGAACTCACAGAGATCCACCTGTCTCTACCTCCCAAGTGCTAGGATTAAAGACGCGTGCCACCACACCTGGCACAATTCTTACCTTTTGACGCAGCCAGGATATTGATATTTCATAGATTAGAGATCAATGCCCATAAGAAATGTTGTCAATATCTGTGTTATTCAGTTTAGCCAAACCCATTCTGTTTATAAGAACAGCATTCTTACTTCACAAGACTGATGAGGAGTACTCCATGCCCTACAATTCTGCAGTTTAAAGACATTTGACAGACACATGCATACCCTAACCCAGGGTCATTCCAGGCTTTAGGAAGCTATAGAGAGTGAGATATATGAACTGTTCCATAGACCTTACTTTTTTTTTTTCAACTGAACCACAATGAGTTTTAAACAACTGTTAGGAAGACAGAGGCTAGTAAAATACTATGCAGGAAAAAAAAAACAGGGACTGGGCAAGTCAAAGCCTTATATAAGACATGAAAAAGTTAAGTCTTAAGTCACGAGGAAGTTGCTTGTCAGTAAAATCGAATGACCTCTGTGCACAGTCCTACATCATATTGTTTCTCACTCAAATGGTATTAGAAAAATTCACAGTAAAAAAGTGAAGTCAGAAGCACCTTCCAGCTTTGGTCTCCTAGAGTCTACAAATTACTCACTCCAGATCCTACCTGTGTCATTATAATAAGCTAATTTGTAAACTACATGTGCAGATTTCTATACCATGGTTCTACAAAGACTCACAGTGGTTGTGGGTATGTGTATTCCTGTGTGTGTGTGTGTGTGTGTGTGTGTGTGTGTGTGTGTGTGTATCTGCATATATATGCTTAATAAAATCATGTGATATTCTTTAGAGCCATGATCAAATCACAAAGTGAAATGTTCTTACTGAAGACTCATGTTCCTAACTGGGGAGGAAAAAAACACAAATAAAGGGCTGGAAAGGTGGCCTAGCCGTTAACAGCTCCAACTGCTCTTGCAGAGGACCCGGGTTAGATTCCCAGCACCTACATGGTGGCTAAGAACCGTCTTTAACTCCAGTTCCAGGGGAATCCAGGGGAGGCCTTCTTCTGACCTCCACAGCATTGCACCAACCTACATGCAGACAGTACACTCATACACATAAACACGCAGGCACACACACACACACACACACACACACACACACACACACATCAAGAGCCAGGGGTGATAGAACAAGATTTTAATCCCAGCACCTGGGAGGCAGAGGCAGCAGGACTTTGGGGTTTCAAAGCTATGTCTGGTCTACATAGTAAGTTATGACCATCTAGGGCTACAAGGAGACTTTCTCTCAAAAGACCAAAAAAATAAATAAATAAATAAATAAATAAATAAATAAATGGAAACCAAGATCTTATCTCTAAGAAAATGCACAAAGAAGCAAAAACCAGGAGCTGGGCAGTGGCCAAATACAGGCAGCCAAGACTGAGATTTCTACATAGCAAGTCTAGGCTTCCTGGGACTACAGGGAGACCTTGTTTTTATAGAATTCTGCCATGAAACCATCTGGGAAGAGTCTCACTCTGTAACCAAGACTGGCCCAGAACTCATTATGTAGCCTAGACTGGCCACAAACCCCCAAGACATCATCTTGTCTCGGCCAGACTTGCAAGTATCTGGATTACAGGTATGAGCCAGCATGCCCAGTTTCAAAGGCATATTCTTAAAGATATATATCTTCATAAGGAAATGTAATACTAATACTGTTACATTTCTCATTCAAACTTTAGCCAGTACTCTCCAAAAGTCTCAAGTTTATGAAAAGACAACATTGAGAAATGAAATGGACAATGTAAAACAGAAAGAGAATATTGAGCGAGAATAATTTTTATAAACACTGGGAAAAAAGTCAAAAGTTTGAAATTTAGTTAATAATTCTATACCAATCTGTGTTTTCTTATTTTCACAAATTAATCTTAATAAAATTCGAAGCTAAAAGTATGGAAACTGAATGAGAGGTATATAGGAATTCTGAATTATTTTTGTTCGATTTCTCTATAAATCAAACATTACACCGAAATAAAATTTCAGTAGAGAAGTTTATTTTATTTTTGTATTTACTTATTTATTAATCCATTATCTAATTTTGCCTTAAACTCAGCAATATATCACAGTACATATTTTACACTATTACTGAACCAAAACTTTGGACAGCTGTCAATCTGATAGCCACCTCTATTTAAATTTAATTTTATTACTCGCATTTTAAGTGAGGTTGAGTAACTCTTTAAGAGTTATTTCATTTCTTTGTCTATGAACTCTAAATCATTTATCCACTTATCTATTAAAATTTCAGGGCACGTTTATTGTCAAAAGCTCATTTTATGTTATGGATATAATTCATTTGTCTGCATAGAAACTGGTAAATGTTTTCTATAGAAGGCTAAGTCATACTTTTTATTTTACATGTATCTCTCATAGCACTTTTTAATTTTATTTTTATTTTACATGTATCTCTCATAGCACCCAGTTATAGGTAGAGACTACACATTAAAAATTAGTATAGCTGTCATTTCAGGATAGATAATTTATGGATAGTAAACCTGAATTTTACAACTTTATTCTGCAATAAGTATTCTTTATAATGATTTTCCCAACAATTTAGCAACACAAAATCAATCTATATTTATTAACTATGTAAAAGAGTAAATTAAATTTGAATTCAGTTGTAGGATTTACTTCTTGTCTAGAGCTAAAATGGACTTCTGTTGATGCTCTAAGATAAATTTTCTTTCTTTTCATGTATTTTTAGAATACTTTTATTGGTTCTTTGATAATTTCTAACAATGCTCTTTAAATACTTTATTTAAAGTGTATTTTTTTTGTGTGTTTTTTGAGACAGGTTCTCCCTGTAGCCCCAGCTGGCCTCAATCTAGCCCTGTAGACCAGGCTGGCCTTGAACCCACAGAGATCTGCTTGCCTCTGTCTCCACAGTGCTGGGATTAAAGTCATGCACCACACCCAGCTTAAAGATGGTTCTTAGCCACAATGTGGGTGCTGGGAATCAAACCCGGGTCCTCTGCAAGAGCAGTCAGTGCTCTTAACCACTGACTGGAGCCATCTCTCCAGCCCCTAAAGTATGTTTTATTTTATGTGTATGAGTGTATTGGCTGCATGCATATACGTGCACACATGCAGTGCCTGTGGTCTGAAGAGGGCATCAGATCCCCTGGAAATGGAGATACAGACGGTTATTAGCTGCCATGTGGGTATTGGCATTTAATCCAAGGTCTTCCTCAAGAGCAGTCAGTTTGTTTAACCATTGATCCATCTCTCCAGGCCCAATAATTCACTGAATGTATTGAACATATTCAGACTCCTCTTCCAGCCCGACTCCTGTATCATTACCTCCCCAACTTCATGTCAACTATTTTTTTCTGTTATTAAGGCCTGTATGACATGTCATCTATGTTTTTTTTTCTGTTTTAAGGCCTGTTGTGCTCCCTACTTCTCTTGGATGAGGGTCCATCAACTGGAGCCTGGTCAAGGTACCAGATATCACAGCCACAAAGAAAACTGACTCTCCTTTTCCCAGGATCTATTAATTGCCAATAGACGCTCAGTTAAGGCTTGCTTGGGTTTCTTGCCCACCTCCCCCTCCCCATGCCAGGGTTTTATCAGGCTGAGTCTTGCACAGGTCTTGTGCATGTTGTTACAAATGCTGTGGGTTCATATGTGCAACTGTCATGTTGTATTCAAACAATACAGTTTTATTTATTCACCAATCATTTCTGGCTCTTATAATCATTCTGTTCTATCTTCTATAATGAACCTTCAGCCTTTGGAGAAGTGGTTGTAATGTGGGTGTTCCAAAGTATCCTACACTTTCTTATTATCTGTATGTTAAACAGTTGTGGATCTCTATGTTAATCCTTCAATAAGAGACTTTTCTGGTGAATATTGAGAGATGCACTAATCTATGAATAAAATGATAAATCACTAAGAGAGGTTTAGTACTATGTCTGTTAAGCAGAATACCAATAGCAGGTTGTCCCCTATGGCCTATTATCACTTTGATTTTTAAGAATATTTTCATTTGATTCTTTGAGAATTTCACAATGCATTTTGTTCTTATTCAAATACATTCCTCCATCTCCTTCTAGATCCAACCCAACTCTCTAACACTCTTCACTTCAGATGCTCTATTTTCTTCAAGACTTACTGAATCTGAACTGTGTTTCTCAAATGTTCTTGGGTCTGTGCCCATCCCCTGGAACCTGTTCTACCTATGCAGTATCACATCTTTAAATTTGACTCTTCTCCTAGCTGATATCAATAGCTGAAATTTCTTCAGCTGGGGTGAAGGCTTCTTGTCCCCTACCTCCCCATGCTCGGTTTTTGTCTGGTTTGGGCTTGAGCAGGTCTTGTGTATATTGTCACAAACTCTGGGATTCATATGTGCAACTGCCTGTGATATACAAGCGACACAATTTCTTTGTATTCTTCCATCACCTCCGGCTCCAAATATTTCTGCCTCTTCTTCCACAGTGATCCCTGATCCTTGGGAAGAGAAGCTGTGATATAGGTGTCCAATTGAGCTCTCCACAATTTCTTATTTTCTACACATTGACCAGTTGTGGGTCTCTGTGTTAACATCTGCTACAAGAAGAAGCTTCTCTAGTGAATGCTGAGAGAGGCACTAATCTATGAGTTTATAAAAATAAGTCATTATGAGTTGGTATAATATTATATCCACTTAGCAGAGTAAAAGAAATATGTTTTCTCTATAGACTACCTCAGGTTCTAGATCCTGATAACTGCCCCAGGTATAGGCTCAATCTTGTAAAGTCAATATTAAACCCAAGCAGAAAGTGGTTATTTCTGTAACATTCATGACACTGTGACACCTGTAGGCCTATCTTGTTAGGCCAGATGTTATTGGAGGGTTCATATCTGGGTAAGGTTGTTGGTTACTTTTCTTTTCTAATAACGTGCATAACACATACCAGCACCATGAAAATTAGGCAGTAGAGATGAAACTCTGAGGTCAGTATCAGCTTCCTTTCTCCAGTCTTGTGTATGGAATATCTTCAGCATGAGTGTCTTACAGTGTAATACTAGCATGTAACTAAGAGCAACGGCAAAAGCCAGTATTGTTTGAGAAATTATGGGACCCACTGGTCAACAGCTCTGAAAGAGGAAGTCCATTCTTGTCTTAGACCTTTTCCTTGCTAGCCTGTGGTATCTGGGTGAGACATTGCCCCCCATTAAACTATTTTTATATATGTATTTGATTGTATTTTAAGAAGCTTCTACAGTAGTAAAATCCATATGACTTTTAAAAATGTCTTTGCTTTAAGTTATCTCTGTCCATTCTCCATTTTTCACCCCCACTCCTCAAAAGTTCGAGAGGAAAAAACTGCTACATAGGGTGTCTTCATGTTTTAAACTTGTTTGTTTTGTTTTCTTTGTTTGAGAAAGAGACTCCTATAGCTCAGACTGCCTTTGAATTCTTTCTGTAGCTGGCAGTGACCTTTAACTTCTTACCCTCCTGCCTCCCCTCCCAAGTGCTGGAGTGATGGCTATGTCTAGGACACTTGGCTCATGAGAGTGCTGGGGATGGAACCCAGGCCTCTCTGCATGCTAGGCAAGGAATCTGCCACTAACCTACATCCTTATCACTGGACTATAATGCACCTTTCTCTTTTTTGTAAATGTTAAGCTCCACTCAAATATACTTATACTATGACTGGATCAGAATTTACAATCGAAGGTAATTTTCTGCACAATTTATGTGAATAATATTTTTCCTTCCATGATTTGTTAGCGGTTTTCCCTTTTCTTGAATCTTCTACTTATATGGATATTTTTTTCCTACTGTCTGGAATGGGCTGTTTATCCATTTTAACCTCTCTGGAAAAAAATCACCTTTTTCTCCTGCTGATTTATATAGTAACATTTAGAATCAATATATAATATATAGTGTAGTATTTTATAAAATTTGTGCCATGGGTCTATATCTGGATGATCTTGTTCTTTATTTGTGATATATGTGTCACTTCAGATAACACTTTCACACATGAACTTTTTGAGGGTTTGGTGAGAGGGCTATCCAGTGACCATAGTAATTGGGGCATGTCTACAGTCTTACTTCATGGTACAATTTTTCTTTATGGTTTAAAAAACAAAGTTACATTGACATCAGTGAAAGAACTTAAAGGTTTTCCATTGTTTTAGCATGATTTTGTTTTTACTTTTTTACCATTATATTTTGTTTATAAATACTTTTAAAAATAATTTGGAATGCTAGCTTTGGCAGCACATATACTAAAATTGGAATGATACAGAGATTAGCATGGGCCCTGTGCAAGGATGACACGCAAATTTGTGAAGTGTTCCATATTAAAAATAAATAAATAAATAAATAAATAAATAAATAAATAAAATCATTTGGAAATAACGAATTTGAAGCAAAGTGCTGTAATTTCAGGATGATCTAAGCAAAAGTTTTTCTTAACATTTGTATCTCAGCTTCTGTTATTTTGTGTATATTTTCTAGAAAAGTATGCATTTTTATCTAAAATTTTTAACATTGCATTACTGGGGCTAGAGAATTGGCTCAGCAGTTAAGAGCACTGACCACTCTTGCAGAGGATCTGAGTTCAATTCCCAGCACCCACACGGCAGCTAACGCATATCTGAATTTGAGTTCCAGTGGATCTGATGCCACATTCTGACCTCAGCGTGAACTGCATGACACTAATGCACCTACTGATGTGACAGCAATACATTCATACACATAAAACAAAAATAATAAATAAAATGTTTTAAATTGCATTATTATTATGTAAGAGTTATATTTTAAAAGATCTATGTAATAATAAATTAACAAGGATATTGGATGGTTTTATTTAGGTAAGTTAGATGCTTGGTTAATGCTCATCATGGAAATGTTATTATTTCTCACTAGTTAGATCCAGTCTATAAAGTTAAGAATAACCAAACATTTATCCTCCAGCAAGCCATGCCGTGCTTTCAAAAGCGTATATTGTTCACACTAAGGTAATTTCTGTAAGCATATTGGAAACAGATGCATTTACATCTCTGAAGACACTCTTTGTTTGCTCAGGAATCTATAAAATTCCATTATCTGTTAATAGAGTTTGATGCAGATTAAAGAAAGAAAAGTATATCATAAATTGTTCCATGGTGGGATCTCAAACTGGGCTGATTATTGATTCTTAACTTCTGCTTATTCTTCATCATAGTTAATTATTCCACTTTCACTATGTTTATTTGGTGACTGAACATTAACAATGGTATTTAAAGAGGTATAAACTCCATTTCCTTTAGAATAAGTGGTATTTAAAATATTTTATTTATTACTTTTATTTGTGTGTGTACATGTATTGCCTGCATCTGTGTAAGTGCACCCTGTCATGCAGTGCTCATGGATGTCAGAAGAGGGATTCAGATCACCTGGAACTGGATTTAGGGAGAGTTGTTAGCCACATTGTGGGTGCTGGGAACTGAACACAGGTCCTCTGCAAGGACAGCCAGTGCCCTTAACTCCTGAGTCAGCTGTCCAGGCATCTCTGTGACTCCTTATTAGTATCTTTGTCTCTAAGTATTTTTTTTTCAATTGAAGCACACCTAACAATTCAAACCTAAACTCTACCTAGCAATAACATTCAATTAAGATGACTGTTTCCACTTTCACCCATTAACCTGTAAATGTCCTAATTTTTCTATCAATAGCTGAATATTTCATTATATAAATGTACCATGCTTTCATTATGGATTGATCATTTGATGGATATCTAGATAGCTTCAAATTCCTAAACAGAATCCTCAAATGATGAAACACAAGTGGCTGTCAATTTTTTTTCTAATGTTCAATATTTTAGCCATCTGGGAAATACAAATTAAAACTATTTTAAGATTTCATTTTAGCTCTATAGGAGTGGCTCATATCCAATAATGCAATATTGACAAATGCTAATGAGGATGTGGGGTAAGGGGACCAGGTAATGCACTGTTTGTGGGAGTGAAAGCTGGTGCAGCCATTAGGAAAAACAGTGTGAAAGTTCACAAAAATCTAAAAATATATATCTCACATGATACAGCCACAGCACCCTTGGTCAAATACCCAAAGGAATCTATATCCCACTACATAGAACTCAGTTCATTCATGCTCATTGTTCTATTCACAATAGCCAGGGAATAAACGGAAGTTCCTCCCACACAGGAAAACAGTACTCAATTTAAAAGCCGAACTTTTTTTAATAGAATACATTTATTGATCTGATGTTTTGTGTATTTCATACATCATTTTTCAGTCCTAGTTAGACATATTTCCCTTTCCCTGACGCCACCCCACACCAGTTATATGTATTCTGCCATGCATATCCTGCATCTTTCTCTCAGTGCTTTTAAAGTTTTTCTCATCAGAGGTTTAATGTTTGGAGCAGGCTTTAACTGTATCAGTCAGTTCTTTGACCCAGTCCTTATGATGTTGTTGTTCCCTCTCCCCCATTTGTATTGCTCCAAAATATGCCTATATAAATGTCACATATGTACCCAAATTATGACCTCTGGAAATAAAATGTATTTTAATTCCAAAATTTGTTTAGGGATTCACATTTTCTGTTTAATTTAATATTACTTTAAAATATGAATACATACCTTCCACCCATATACGGTAATTACAATGTCTGAAAATAAGTGGCAAATTAATTCTAGGGCCCGTTAAGAGCTTCACATTATAACAGCACAGTTGAAAACCCAAACTTTTCACCATCATTTCTACAAATGTAAAATCACCACAACTTTATTAATAAACCTAGGAAGTTCTAATTTTAAAAGTAAAATTTAAAAATGTCTATGAACATCAGGTGTCCTATTGCTTAACATGATATAAAAGTATAATCTTCTGAAAAAGATATCTTCTCAATTGTTTCAAATAAATATTAAACAATTAATGGATGGTTTCATTGGAAATTAAGACTAAGCCAAAGCCTACAATAGTAGAAATTTCAACCCTTCTGAGATGGAATCATAACCCCAAATGTAAAAGCTAAAATTCAAAAAATCAAGAAGAAAATTTAAGAGAAACTGTGCATATTTTATTGGACAAATGTTTATTATCTAAAATATTAAAAAGTAACCATAAAAAAGATTGTAAATCAGACTCTAGAAATGAACCCCCCCCTTTTTGTTTTCTGTTTTTTGGTCTTTTCAAGACAGGGTCTTTCTGTAGCCCCAGCTGACCTGGAACTCACTCTGTAGACCAGGCTGGTCTTGAACTCACAGAGATCTACCTGCTTCTGCCTCCCAAGTGCTAGGATTAAAGGCATGAACCACCTTGCCTGGCTGAAAACCCCTTTTTATTGTGATTGTTTAAGTTTATTTTCTAACATTTTTGTTGACTCTGAGAATTTCATACAATCTATTTTGATTATCCTGATCCATTCCCCCATGTCCACTACTTCTTTGTTAACCCCCCAACATCATTTCTTTTATTAATTTTAAAGGCCTATCAAGTCTATTTTTTATTTCCCAAGTGCTCTTGTGTGGGGGTCAATCTCTTGGAGCCTGGTCAACCTAGCCAGTACCATATCCTTTAAGAAAATTAACATTAATCCTACAACTACAAGTTGCCAACAGTTCCTCAGCTAGGTCCAACCTCCCTCATCCATGCTGGGTTTTTTGTTGCTGTTGTTGTTGTTGTTGTTGTTGTTGTTTGTTTGTTTTGGCTTCAGCTTTAGCTTGCATAGGGCATACATACATCATGTGGATGTTGTCACAAGATCTGGGATTCAAATATACAACTAATCTGTTGTGTCAAGACAGCATGATTTCCTTATCTTCATCTACCACTTCTGACCCTTATAATCCTTAAACCCTGTCACCTGCAATTAACCCTGGGTCTTGGAAGACATGGTGTGATATAGGTAGGTGTCACATTCAGGGCTAAGGACTTCACAATCTCTTTTTCTCTGTATTCTGACTAGAATTGGGTCTTTAAAGGAGTAAGTAGATTGGCTCAATGGCTATTCAACAGGGCATACACTAAAAAACCAGAACATCTATATACTCATAATCAGCAACTTTGGGATTTGTACAAAAGAGTGTAGTTACAAGAGTTTCTTGAAGAGTCACAGTAATTATTTACTAAGAAGAAACATTTATGTTATGTATAACAAACATAGTTATGAATCAAGATCTTCCACTATCTTGAAAATCAATGAAAAGACATAAAATAAAGGGATATGATACCAGTTTAAAGCATCATGGTCCTATTGTAACATGTTATGGTTGTTTCTGTGTAAACAGTTAAAAGTCTATTTTGATCAAATATGTAACTGGAAAACTATTAAACAGCTCATAGGTGATGACAGAAGTGATGTAAACTAAATAATGCATAAATGTACAAGACTTGCCAATGTTTCCTTGATTTCCCTTTGTGCTGGATAGCTTTAGTGTCAACTTGACACACCTGGACTGAGGGAGCCTCAATTGGGGAATTGGCTCCATTGGATTGGCCTGTGGCCACATCTGTGGAGTATTGTCTTGATTGTCAAGCAGTGTGGGAGGGCCCAGCCCACAGTGAGTGGTGCCACCCTGGGCAGGTTGTTGTGTACACTATAAGAAGGCAGGCTGGGCATGAGCCAGAGGAGCAAGCCAGTGAACAGCATTCCTCCATGGCCTGTGCTTCAGCTCCTGCCTCCTGGTTCCTGCCCTGAGTTCCTGCCTTGGGCTCCCTGAGTGATGAACTGTGACCCAGGAGATATAAGCTGAATAAACCCTTTCCTCCCCAAGTTGGTGTCGGTCAGAGTGTTTTGTCAAAGCAATTGAAGAGAAACTAGAACACCCTTTAAAGAGATTCTTACAAAGAGCAGTAGCATATTAAATATTGATGAAGTGAAGGAAATGCATAAGATAAGTTTAAATAAAAATAGACAAATTTTTAGACAGCTAAAGAATGATAATAAATAGGAAAGAAATAATGTCTTCAACTTTAATAGTTAGGGTGACAAATTAAATTGCCACATGCCCCCAAAACTTAGGACAATTAATTAGGATAGAAATTCATCTCTGTATAAATCAGGACGAAAGTGGTTAGAGGAGAGGGATTGTGGTAATAATTAAGCCTCTGGTTATGAAAAATATGTAATTAACTGATTTAATAATCACACTTTCTGCTTATATCTTAACCCCAAACACATATTTTCCTTCCAAGAAATACAGAAGCAAATCCTTCTGGCACTACTTTCTACACTGCCTGTTATGAAACTTTCTATAGAAGTTATTTTGATATATTAAAATTTTTTAGAGACATTACTTCTCTAATTCGTGATGCCATTAAGTCCATTTTCTTTCAAAACTCATCCTAAATATAGAGATTCAAAGACAACTTTTTCTCTAAAGTTTATATTTTCTGTTCATTCCTTTTCTAATCTTGTTTCAAGCATAATTATAAATACATTTTCTTTAACTTTGTGGCTGCATATTTATTTATAAAATCACTAACTTTAAGCTGCTAAATTTAAATATAGTAACCAATCCTTGAATTTCATTTTTTTCTACAACAAACAGAAAAGCAAATATTTCTTTCAATCTGCCTTAAAGAGTTTCTAAAAATAAATATCACCAATCTTGAGAAAATGTGCTTCCACTTCTGCATATGAACATGTTATGCTGGTGAACCTTTCTCAGCATGTTTTTCCCATTCAGTGTAATACAAAAAATTTGAAATATATGTAATATATATATATATATATATATATATATATCATTATAGCCACAATTATGCACGATTCACACTTGCAACAAAACATTTTTAAAAACTACATGAACCCCTCCAGGACTGCATATTTTTAGGATATCACTGAAGTAGAGGGTTGATTATCATAAGGATATTAAAAATATTTAAATGTTCACATAAGGCAACATATTTCTAAATGACAGTTATGAGAATAAGGAAAGTTTAGTAATAACTTCTATCAATTACCCAAATTTCTTGGAATAATGTCTTCATTTGTTTGTTTTTAGTTTTACTTTTGATTTTTTATTAATTTTCATGCGAAATAGTTTGATGGTATTTTTATCCCTTCCCTTATCCATCTACCCCTCACTGCCCAATTTAATGCAATAATTTCATATATATGCATTATATATATATAATATATAGATAGATATATATATATATAATGGACCTACAGAGAATGATTTGTCTCTCCAATATCCTTCAGTATAGGTCCATCTACTGGACCCACCAAGAGTCCTATCACTGTAAGACACTGTCTGTCCCCCTCCTAGTTGTCAAAACTTCCTTAGGTTGGTTTGGCATTTTATATTTACTTCCCCAAGTCTATGCTGGTAGTTTTTATCTGATCTGAGCTTGCATAGGACTTTTGCATGCTGTCACCCTTGCTAGAATTTCATCTGAGCAACTGATAAACTCTAGAACACCGTTTCCTTGTGGTCATCTTCCCCCTCTGGATCTTATCTTTCTACCTCCCCTTCTGCAATGATCCCTCAGTCTTGGTAAACAGAGGTAAGAAATATGTGTTCTATTCAAGAATAAGCACTCTGCAGCCTCTTGTTCTCTGCACATTGGCCAGTTGTGGGTTTCTGTGTTAATAATCATCTTATGCACAAGGAAACTTCTCTGGTAAGAGTTGAGAGATGCATTCTTCCTATTTGAAGAGGTTGCATTGAGGATGTGTCACTTAATGTAAACATCTCACAGTTATTCTCTGCACTCGACCAGTTTTGAAACTCTGTGATAGTCTCCATCTGTTGCATAAAGAGGCTTCTTTGATGAGGGAAGAAAGGCAGAGTCATCTACAAATAGGAGAATGCATGTTTAGAACAAGTTAAGAAGTTACATTGTACTAGCTATGTAACATGAAACACATTTTTTCTAGGCTCATGATCTCTCCAGCCATGTGTAATTGGCTATGTTTATAGTAACACACAAGAGTTCCTTCCCATTTGGTAGGTCTTAATTCCAAAGATATAGCTGTTGATTACCCCCAATATGCAAGTACCACTGTTACAAAAATATCAATATTTTCCTGAGCCAATTATTGCACTTTATTAGGCTTTACAGCTGGGTAGAACCATTATTGGTTTTCTTACTTGGCAACTTGTATAGTACCTGATACCATTTGATATAGTCTTCGGGGTGTAACATTCCTGGTTAATTACAGCTTGATTGTTCCAAATCCTGTGTCTAATGTGTGGCTTGTCTTCAGTAAAAGGAATTTATCCTTAATTTTTGGGAGTCAATCAAGAATTGGACCCATAGCCTATGTTATTTAAGGAGTCTCTTGGACTAGTGAGACTAACAACTTGAAGGAAGTTTTCTCCTGCTTGGCACCATTCTTTTGGATATATAGCCTTCAGTTATACACATTCACTTGTGTATTTATTGTGTTTGTATTTTTTAGTAGGACTTTGAAGTAACACATTTCCCTCTGGTGTTTCATATCATCAAAGAATTGTTTATCTCTCCTCTCATTTCCTCCTGTATAACCCTTGCTACTCCTTCCCCAGTTAAAGTACACCTTGTTTCCTCATTTCCTCCTTAAGAATATGTATCTCTTACTATCTCCCCTCTCTGAAACATCTACTTGTCCTTTACCCCCAAGTTTCTTTTTTCATTTTCCTGCCTCCTTTCTTTCACTTGAAAGCAACTATTTTCATTCATTCTTTCTTTCTTTCTTTTCTTTTTTCCCCTGTGCCCTCAGCCCCTAGGCCATGGCCCAACTGCCATAGCCCAAAGGGAGATCACCCAAAGTCCCTGAGGGCATGTGGAATAAGAATGGTATCATCACTGGGCACATTCTTTGTTTCTACATCATATAGTTCGATGCCATATAATTTAGTAACATTGAAAATCTAAAAACACTTTTTTTATCTCATCTTGACCTGATCATTCAAAACATCTTGAGTAGTTCTGGTATAATTCCTCTGATAATATCTTAAAACCTCCACTGGTGAACGAAGATCAGGCAGCATACATAGCAGATGAGCATTGCTTCTTTCCATTTGGAAATTCAAATGTCGTATCTCAAACAGCTGAAAGCTGAGGAAGACAGAAAGCTCCATGAAAGGAGAGATCGGGGAAAGCAAATACTCTGAAGAGAGTAACTTGTTGCACAGGTTTATGTCTTCTTCCATGCATCTGCTGAACTACTATTGTAGTAGATTTTCTCTCGTCTCAGATGCCCTGACCTCTTCAAACTTGATTTTGTTTCCTTTTAATATACTCTAAACTACTGTCAATCTTTAAAATATCTATATCATGGATTTTATTTTACTGTTGGGATCAGAGATTACTGGACTGTAAATTTAAAACTATTTTGGTTTTTCTCAGTGTTCAAAACATATTATTCCAGTTAACTAAATTGGGTCTTATTTTGTTATCACTGCTGCTGCTGCTACTGCTGCTGCTGCTTGCCCAGGGCTAAAGATGAGCTGCACAGATCTGAACTTTGTTGACTCTGGTCCCCATCCTCATATTCATACATGATTGGTCTCTCACATCTCTTATGTGGATGGAGAATGGGTTTGTTCCTGGGAGGTCCACTTATCTTTGTTTTGGTTTTAGGCTATCTTAAGATAAGCATTACTTATTGTAGTTCTGTCAATGTTGTTTGAAGAGAACTCTTTGCAGAGGATCAGGAATACCCCGTTATTGAGTCTTATTGTAGGAAAATGTATTGACTCTTCCAGCCTGACAACAAATTATCACTGTGCATATGAGTGCCAGACAGCAAGTTTCTACTTCAGGGACATACACATGTCACCAAACAAGGCTAATATCAGGATCTGGCTTTTTTGTCAGACCAATTGGATATCAGGTTACAGATTTGCTGACAATATTAAAGAATGCAAATAGAATGACATGCTGGCTTTTACACCTGGATTGCTGGTCTAAACCAAGAATCAGTAATATGTCCTTGTGGGAATTATTGAGCAATAATATGCAGTAATACCAAACGGACAGTAGGAGAATGAACAGGGATGGTATCTGAGGAAAAGCAGAAACAGAACATGCAACTATTGGAAATGAATACAGCAATGCCATCCAATAACTGTGTTGAATTCTTATTAGTTGCTCAACATAGGAATCTTCAGGTTCTTCCTGAGTAGAGACTCTCTAATACCCTATTAGATATTATTGAAACTTGGAACTGGGATATCTTGTCATGGACTGTCAGCCCTTTGATTGACTCAAAAATTCTGCTAGAATTAAAAAATTAAAACTTAACAAATTATTTCTTCCTAATCAACATCATGAACTAACACGTTTTGTAGACTTGATAGAGAATTTTAAATCAGAAAACATAATTGAATCACAGTTTTCTAATTACTAGATGTGAAAAATTGTGTTAACCTCACTAAACTTTGGCTTATGTAGATGCTGGTCCCATATAAGAAGTGGTATTAATAACTCTTAGAGCTGCTTGTAATATTCATTAAATAAATAGTAAATAACACATATGGGTATAGTTAAAGAGAAAAGAAACTCCAGGGCAAAAAGAAATGATAAAATCCTTGTGACCGTGGTTAAACAAATGATACTTAAGTGGTATGCCTAATTACTTTCTTCAAGTAAATTTACAGTCTATAATGTCACAGCATCACTGAACTCTTTCTTACTGCTGGGCTTTTTTAATCATGGTCATATTGTCTACAAATAAAATATTCTATCAATCTCTACTTATGGGTGTATCACTCAATTTGTATATTTATCCTTGCCTTATTCATACCTAATCACAGTTACAATTTTTAAATACCATCTGTGAAACTAGGCAGCATTGCTCTTTTCTCAGTCTTATCAGTTGAATGATATGACATTAAGTAAAAACAAATTCAGCCATTTCTATTTCCTCACTTGTGAAGTCTCTGTTCAGTTCTTTACTCCATCTCTTGAGTGGGTCATTTGTTTTCTTACTTCTTTGATTTTTGAGTAGTTTATATATTTTGGAGGTTAATGGTCTGTCAGATGTATCACAGGTGAAAGTTGCTTCCCACTCTATGAATTTTCTCCTCACTTCATTGTTTGTTTCTTTTGCTGTAAAGAAGCTTTTAAGTATAGTTAGATCCCCACTTGTCAATCTTGACCTTATTTCCTGTGCAGCTGTTGTTTGATTCAGAAAGTCTTTTCCTATGCTTATGTCTTGTAGGTTGCTGCCAAAGTTTTCTTCTATCACTTTCAGAGTTTTGGGTTTCACGTTGAGGTCTTTGATACATTTTGAGTTGATTTTCATGCAGGGTGAGAGGTAGGGGTTTAATTTTACTCTTCTACAAACGGTGACCCAGTTTTACCAGCACCATTTGCTGAAGATGCTGTCTTTCCTCCATTGAGTCTTTTTGGCCCCTTTGTGGAATATGAGGTGGCTGAAATTATATGTGCTCAAGTTTGGATCTTCAGTTTTGTTCTATTGGTCTGCAGGTCCGTTTTTGTGCCAGTACCAGGCTGTTTTTATGAGTATAGCCCTATAATATAGTTTGAAGTCCGGTATAGTGATTACCCGCCCCCACTGCACTTTTTGCTCAGGGTTGCTTTGGGTATTCGGGGTCTTTTGTTTTCCATAGGATTTTTTTTCCAAGTCAGTGAAGAAACACTTGGGGATTTTAATTGCCATTAAGATATCATCTCACTGGCTAAGATCAAGAAAACAAGAGACGCCAAATGCTGAAGAGGTTGTGGGGAAAGGAGAACCCTTATCCACTGCTGGTAGGAATGTAAACTCCTACAACCACTATGGAAAGCAGTGTGGAGAACCCTTAAAAGACTTAAAATAAGTCCATCATTTGACCCAGTCATAGCACTTCTGGGTATATACTCACAAGACTAATCTTACCGAAAAGATCCCTGTTTATCACAGCTCTGTTTATCACAGCTCTCTTCACAATAGTGTAGAGTTGGAACCAACCCAAGTGCCCCTCAGCCAATGAATGGATAGAGAAAATATGGTACATTTATACAATGGAGTTCTATGCAGTGGTAAAGAAAGATGACATTAACTTTGTAGGTAAATGGATGGAACTAGAAGACTTTATGCTAAGTGAAGTAACACAGTCCCAGGAAAGCAAATGAGGACTGGTATCCCTCATTTGTGGACACTAACACCAATAGTTAGTAATAAGGCAATGTATATATAATATATAATATATATATATATATATATATATAATATCGCTGAAACAACTGTGTCCTATAATTGAATACATAAACAGGATCACAATTAACCTAGTAGTTTATTCATGCTTTGTAATTGTGATATGGGAGGAGGGTGTGTGTGCACTTTTAGAGTAATATAAAATTAAAGCAGGAAAATTGGATTTCCTCTAAACATGTTTTGGAATTAACGTACAGTTGCTTTTCGATGTCATAATTTTGGTATAAGTGAGTGGAGTATGTAATGCATATTTTGGGTAAATACAAATTGGAGGAACAACAACAAAAGGGACTGGATCAAAGAACTGACTGAAACAGTAAACTTTTTTTTTTCTTTTTCTTTTTATAAAATTGAATTTTTTTTTAAAAGACTGAAAAAAAGGTGCAAGACATTTATGGTAAAATGCATGAACTCAGGTGGGGTGCAGGCATGGAAAGGGGAATGAGCCTAAATTGGACTGAGAAATGTATGAATTGCACAAAGCTTCAATAAAAATATTTTAAAAACTAGATGAAAAACTCTACATGCTCTCAAAAAAAAAAAAGAAAATGGAATTGTTGTTAGTTGTTTTCTTAAAAGCCTAGACAATATTTGTTAAATAAGTGTTACCTTTAATTTCTATTAGGAGAATGTTTTGGCATATTATATTCAGTTTAAATGCTTTTCTGGCCCATAAATAATATCTTGTGAAAACATGTTATTTTATAAAAGTGTTTATACCAGTAAAATAAAATCAAAGATATTACTCTGAACTTTGATGTTTTGGTTGTATTTCCTCAATGGTATTGTGAACAGTTGATGGACTACATCCTGTTATTAGAAGATAATTGTATCCACATCCTGTTATCAGAAGATAATTGTAGCCAGGCATGGTGGTGCATGCCTTTCCTAGCACTTGGGAGGCAGAGGCAGGCGGATTTTTGTGAGTTCAAGGCCAGCCTGGTCTACAGAGTGAGTTCCAGGCCAGCTGGGGCTACAGGGAGACCCTGTCTCAAAAAGACCCCCCCAAAAAAGAAGATAATTGTAAAGATCAATGCCTCAGTCATTCTCAATGTCTTAAATGATGAGTCGATTGTGAAAACACACTTTTAATTTTTCAAAAAAGTAGATACAGTGGCAATGTTTGTACTTGGGTTTGCATAATCAAGCATTTAAATACTGCAACAAGAGTAAAAACAAACATGCATTTATTTCAAATTTGATGTAGCACACAGCAAATATTCAAAACTCAACACTAAGAAAACAATCTAATTGAAAATGGGTAAACCAATGGGGAAACAAGTTAAAAGTTCCTATGCAGTAAAAGAAACTATCAGTAGAACAAACTGCCAGCCGTAGACTCAAAATATTTGCCAATTTTTCTTCTGGATATGAAGCTAATATCCAGAATGTACAAAGAACTGCAAAAAACTAAGCATCACAAAACAAGACTGCCAATTAACAGATGGGCTAAAGAGATGAACAAACAATTCTCAAATAAAAATCACAAAATACCAATAAAAATACATTTTAGTATGTGAATTAAACTACAATAGTCCCCATGGTCTTCTTCAAGACATCTGTCAGCAAGTTTTGGCAACTATGCAGAAAAAGAGGAAGCCTTATTCATTGCTAGTAAAAATACAAACTACTCTGGCCCTTTTGGAAATCAGTATGGAGATTTTTTTTCAAAATAAAGAAAAGTAGGCCTTCCATATTACACAACTGTAATACTCCTGGGCTTATATCTTAATGGCTCGCTAAGTACCAGAGAGGTACTTGCACTCAGGTTTATTGCTGCTCTATTATAGCAAGGAAATTGAACCAACCCTGATGTCCATCCACAGATGAATGGAGAATGGAAATGTGTATAGCATACAATGGAATTCTATTCAGCTGTAATGAAAAATGAAATTTAGAAATTTTAAGGAAAATGGATTTATCTAGGAGGTGTAATATTAAGTGATATGACTCAAAATTTGAAGAAATTACATATTTGGATCTTAAACTTTATACATGAATATATAAACATGGTTGTATTGTGAGTGAAGGCTAAAAACTTAAAATAACAAAGGAGGGTAGAATGGGTACTAAGGAAGATTGGAGGAGCTAAAGGAAGCAAGGCATGAAAGAGAAGAGGTAGAGAGAAGGAGGTTCCAAGAGGAAATCAGGATGAAGAGGAGTGTGCAAGATGGGCAGGGAGAGGACTCTATTAAAATGTACTTTCCTCACACATGTCATAGTGACATAGAATAATGCCCTATGTGTTAATTTTAAATTAAAAATTGTAAATTAAAATGGACAGACACTTCACTATAGAAGGTTCATGGACACTATGAAATGTTGGGCAGTATCATTCACAATTAGATAAATTCAAGTGAAAACGGAGATATTACTATACGCTTAATAGATAAAAACATGATGTGGAGCTGGGAGAGGGTCTCGCTCTGAACCCGTCTACGGGGTCCCCAGCCCAGAGGGACCGCGCGCGGGTGAGCTGAGGGTCGCGTTCCCGTCTGCTCTGGTCCCGGCTGGACTTGTGGGCGGGAACCTGGGTCGCAGGGGAGACGCCATAACGCGCCAGGACAGGTACACAGCTCTACAGCTCTAGGCGGGGTCTGGCGGGGGGCAGCTGGGAGAGGGTCTCGCTCTGAACCCATTATGGGGGTCCCCGGGGGGCCCCCCAGAGGACCGGGGCGCGGGCTAGATCAGGCACACAATACCCCCCCCCCCCGCCAAGTGAATTGCTAAGAAATCCAAGTGGTCTTCCTTTTGGAGAACCTTCAGAACAGAAAGAGAAGACTAACTTAGGCTTCCAACATCCAATATATGACAAAAAACATGAAAACCTGAAACCTAGCCAATCAATACACCATAAAAAAAAAAAAAGCATCGGAAGGAGGCAAGCAAAACCATCCGCTAAAATAGTGAAAGTCGTTTGTGACTTGAACCACAAAAGGGAAATCCTATGCCAGGGACAAACGACGAAGGACAACATTGGAAAGGCACAGGATACCCCACACCAGGCCCTACCAAACCTGGAGGAGATAGCCACAATGGGATCACCCTTGGAGGAGACCAAGGAACAGAGCTTAGAGAATAATTGCAGACCTATGCAGAGAAAACTTAAAGAAAAGAAGAAGAAGTCATGGAACTAAAGAGAGAATGAAAAACTCAAAAAGAACCTAGAGGGATACAATGACAAACTTCGGAAAAGAAACTAAAGGAACAGAATGACAAACTCCAGAAAGAACTAGAGGGAGAAAAAAACAAACTCCGAATGGAAGTAGAAACACTGAAAAAGGAAGCCAACCAAGAAGAAAGGAGCACCAAGAAGAGATTGAGAAGCACAAAGAAGAGATTGAGAAGCTAAAAAAGGAAATGGAAGTACGAAAGAAAACACAGGAGGAAACAAAAAAGGAATTAGAAACTCAGTCAATCAAGAAGAAAGAAAAGGAAAAAGCCTCAGAAGTAGAATGAGGAAGCAAACAAAGATATCAGACCTGGAAGATAACACAGAGCAACAAAAAAGCTCAAATAAAGATTATGAAAAATTTAAAAATACACAAAAGTGGAAACCAACCAGAATATGGGACACTATGAAAAGACCAAACCTCCCCGCACTCATGGAATAGAGAGGAAGGAGAAAATCTCAAGAGAAATGTATTGATCGATCTTCAACAGAATAATAGAGGAAAATTTCCCCAACTAAAAATAGACAAGCCCATACAAATAAACGAGAGCACATAGGACTCCAAATAAACAAGATCAGAAAAGAAACACCCCACGCCATATCAATAGTTAAAATGCTAGATGCCCAAAACAAAGACAAATTCTGGAGGGCCACAAAAAAAACAAGTCACATACAAGGGGAAACCCATCAGAATTACAACTGACTTCTCGCTCCAAAACCATGAAAGCAAGAAGAACATGGGAGCAAAGCATTCCGTGTGATGTAGGGGACGATGGATGCCAACGCCAGAATACTTTACCGGCGATATATACCGGGGTACTTACAAAAAGAAAGCAGAGAGCCAGTATTTACTATACCGACTTTCACACTACCCAGTTTAACCCAAATAACCCAGCGAAAAAGGAAAATAGGGGGTGAAAAAGTCGACGTGCTAAGACTTGTGAAGGTGCGGGCAGAGAAAGACAATGAAGGGGAAGGGGGAGACGAGCGTTATAGGGAGGGGCAGGTGCAGGTGAGGGGCCTAGGTGTTGGAGGATGGTTTGCTGCGCCTCGCTCTGCGGCCCTTTGAGGGGAGTCAAAGTATTTAATGGAGAGGGGGTGGGCCAGACAAGTAGGAGGAGTACAGTGTGGGCCATCATCTTGGTTTATGTCATGAAGATGTTTCTCTTTTTCTTCTGTTTTTCACGCGCCTCTCTCCTCCGTCCTCCTTCTCCTTCAAGTATAGTCGAAAAGTCGGAGTCGACATTTTTTTGCTGGGTAAAGTAATGTGGGTTGGCATATCCAAGTCCTTAGTAATCCCTTAACCAGGGAATGCTTTGCTCCAATGTTCTTCTTGCTTTCACATGGTTTGAGGGCGAGAGTCAGTGGAATTCTGATAGGGGTATTATCCCTTTGTTATGTTGCCTATTTTTTCTTTTTTGGCCCCAGAATTTTGTCTTTGTTTTGGGCATCGAGCATTTGAACTATGATATGGCGTGGGTAGTTTCTTTTTTGATACTGGTCTATTTGGGGTCCTATGTGCTTCTTGTATTTGTATGGGCTTGACTATTTTTAGTTTGGGGAAATTTTCATCTATTAGTCTGTTTGAAGATCTGATCAATACTATTCTCTTGAGAATATTCTCCTTCCTCTATACTATGATGGGGAGGGTTTGGTCTTTTCATAGTGTTCCCATATTTTTCCTGGTTGTTCCACTTTTTTGTGTATGTTTAAATTTTTCATAATCTTTATTTGACTTTTTTATGCTCTGTGTTTTCTTCCAGGTCGATATTCTTTGTTCTGCCTTCCTCCATTCTGCTTCTGAGGCTTTTTTCCTTTTCTTTTCTGCTTGATTGACTGAGTGTTCTAAGTCCTTTTTTGTTTCCCGCCTGTGTTTTCTTGTTGTTCTTGACGTCCATTTCCGTTTTGAACTTCTCAATCTCTCTTTGTGCTTCTTCAATTCTTCTTGGTGCCCTTTCTGTCTTTGGTTGGCTTCCTTTTTCAGTGGTTTTTCTACTCTCATATCGGAGTTTGTTTTTTTTTCCTCCCTCGAGTTCTTTCTGGAGTTGTGTCTTCTGTTTTCCTTTAGTTCTTCCGAAGTTTGTCATTGTATCACTCTAGGTCTTTTTGAGTTTTTCATTCTCTCTCTTGTTCCATACTTCTTCTTTATTTCTTTAATGTTCTCTGCAGTATGTCTGCAATATATTCACTCGAAGTCCGGTGCCTTGGGTCTCCTCCTAAGGGGTCCCATTGTAGTTCTCTCCACGGTTTGGTAGGGATGGTGTGGGAAGTATCCTGTGCCTTTCCATGTTGTCCCTTCGCGTGCCCTGGCATATGGAATTTCCCCTCTTGTGGTTCAAGTCACACACGACTTTTCAATATATTAGCGGATGGTTTTTGTTTGCCTCCTTTCCGATGCTTTTTTTTTTTTTTTCTGGTGTATTGAATTGGCGGTTTCAGGTTTTCAGTTTTTTTCTATATATGGAGATGTTTGGAAGCCTAAGTTAGTCTTCTCTTTTCTTTTACTGAAGGATTTCTCCAAAAGGAAGACCACTTTGGATTTCTTAGTAATTCACTTGGCGCGTGGGGGGGGGGTAGTTGTGGTGCCTGATCTAGCCCGCGCCCCGGGTCCCTCTGGGCCGGGGACCCCGTAAGAACGGGTTCAGAGCGCAGACCTGCTCCCAAGCTGCCCCCCCCCCCAGACCCGCCTAGAGCTAGTAGAGCTGGTGTACCTGCACTGGGCGGCGTTATGGCGTTCCCCTGCGACCCAGGTTCCCGCCCACAAGTCCAGCCGGGACCAGAGCAGACGGGAACGCGGACCTCACCACCCGCAGCGCGGTCCACTCTCGGGCTGGGGACCCCGTAGACAGGGTTCAGAGCGAGACCCTCATCCCAGCTCCCATCTGTTTTTGATCTATAAGGCGTGTAGTAATATCTCGTTTTCACTTGAATTTTTATCTATTGTGATGATACTGCCAACATTTCAGAGTTCTCAGGAACCTTCCCGTATAGTGAAGTTGTCTGTCATTTTAAAATTTACAATTTTTAAATTTAAAATAACACATATGGCATTATGCTATGTCACTTGACCATGTTAGGAAGTAGCACATTTGTTTTAAAATAAAGTCCTCTCCCGCCCATATTGCACACTCCTCTCATCCTGATTTTCCTCTTGGAACATCCTTCTCCTCCTCTTCTCTCCTGTCATTCCTTGTTCCTTTAGCTCATCCACTCCCGTAGTACCCAGTCTACCCTCCGTTGGTATTGTTAAGTTTTTTAGCCTTCACTCCAATAAACCGGTTTATATATTCCAGTATAAAGTTTAAGATCAAAGGATGTAATTTCTTCAAATTTTGAGTCATATCACTTAATATTACACCTCCTAGATAAATCCATTGTCCTAATAATTTGATTAAAATTTCATAATTTTTTTTCATTACAGCTGAATAAATTCCATTGTATAGCTAGACACAATTTCCATTCTCCCATTTCATCTGTGGATGGACATCAGGGTTGGTTCAATTTCCTTGCTATAATAGAGCAGCAATAAACCTGAGTGCAAGTACCTCTCTGGTACTTAGCGAGCCATTAAGATATAAGCCCAGGAGTATTACGGTTGTGTAATATGGAAGGCCTACTTTCTTATTTTGAAAAAAAAAAAAAAAATATCCATACTGATTTCCAAAAGGGCCAGAGTAGTTTGTATTTTTACTAGCAATGAATAAGGCTTCCTCTTTTTCTGCATAGTTGCCAAAACTTGCTGACAGATGTCTTGAAGAAGACCATGGGGACTATTGTAGTTTAATTCACATACGAAGAATGTATTTTTATTGGTCTTTTTGTGATTTTATTATTTGAGCATTGTTTGTTACCTCTCTTTCGCCCCCATCTGTTCACTTGAGCTGTTTGTTTTTGTGATGCTTAGTTTTTTGCAGTTCTTTGTACAGGCCTTGATATAGCTTCTATCCCAGGAAGAAAAATGCCAAGAATACTTTTTGAGTCCCTACGGCTGGCGGTTTGTTCTACTGATAGTTTCTTTTACTGCATAGGAACTTTTAACTTGTTTCCCCATTGGTTTACCCATTTTCAATTAGATTGTTTTCTTAGTGTTGAGTTTTGAATATTTGCTGTGTGCTACATCAAATTTGAAATAAATGCATGTTTGTTTTTACTCTTGTTGCAGTATTTAAATGCTTGATTATGCAAACCCAAGTACAAACATTGCCACTGTATCTACTTTTTTGAAAAATTAAAAGTGTGTTTTCACAATCGACTCATCATTTAAGACATTGAGAATGACTGAGGCATTGATCCTTTAACAATTAAGCCTTCTTTTTGGGGGGGGGTCTTTTGAGACCAGGGGTTCCCTGTAGCGCCAGCTGGCCTGGAACTACTCTGTAGACCAGGCTGGCCATTGAACCACAAAAATCCGCCTGCCTCTGCCTCCCAAGTGCTAGGAAAGGCATTCACCACCATGCGCCCACCTGGGCTCAATGATCTTCTGATAACAGGATGTGGATACAATTATCTTCTAATAACAGGATGTAGTCCATCAACTGTTCACAATACCATTGAGGAAATACAACCAAAACATCAAAGTTCAGAGTAATATCTTTGATTTTATTTTACTGGTATAAACACTTTTATAAAATAACATGTTTTTTGCAAAAGATATTATTGAGGGCCAGAAAAGCATATTTAAACGAATATAATATGCAAAAAACGTTTCGCCTAATAGAAAATTAAAGGTAACACGTAGGGAACAAATATTGTCCTAAGCTTTTAAGAAAACACGAACAACAATTCCATTTTCCGTTTTTTTTGTTGAGAGATGTCTAGTTTTATATCAGGATTTTAAAATATTTTTATTGAAGCTTGTGCATTCCATAACCATTTCCCTCAGTCCAGTTTTAGGCTCATTCCCCTTTCCATGGCCTCCACCCCACCCCAGAGTTCACACATTTTCTCATAAAATGATCTTGCCAGAACCTTTTTTTCAGTCTTTAAAAAAGTTTTTCTATTCAAAGGTTTACTGTTTTGGGACAAGGTTTACTGTTTCCAGTCAGTTCTTTGATCCAGTCCTTTTGTTGTTGTTCCCTCCAATTTGTATTNTTAATGGGGTATTGAAGTCCCTAGTTTAGTGTGCTGGAACTTATCTGTACCTTGAGTCCTGAAGCATTGTCTTTATAAAGTTTGGTCACTGATGTTTGGTGCATATATATTTTGATTGTGAAATCTCATCGTCATTGTTCCTCTAATAAGGATGTAATGGCCCCTCCTTTGTCTCTTTTGGATTTCTTTGCTTGTTGAAGTCTATTTTTCTGATTTAGAATAGCCACCCCCGCTTTATTTTTGGTACCATTTGGTTGGACTACTTTCTTCCATCCATTCACCTTCAGTGGTGCCTATCTTTGAATGAGATGGGTTTCTTGTAGACAGCATATAGTATGGGTTTTGTTTCCTTAATCCACTTCTCCCGTCTATGCTTTTTATTGGGGAGTTTAGCCCATTAATATTTAAGGTTACAATTAGAAAGATGGATGTGCTCCTTTCACTTTATTATCAATTTGGACGTTTCTAGCCTTTGATTTTTGCTCCTTTGGTTATGGTTTTTATTAGTTGCTTTTCCTAGGCTTTGAGGATTGTTGCTCCTCCTCTTCTGCCCTTTGAATTGTTCAAGTATTTTATTAAGAGTGGTTTTCCAGACATGTATTCCATTCATCTTGTTTATGTCATGAGAGATTTTTCCTCTCTCCTTCATAGTATAGTCGACATTTTTGCTGGTTAAGTATTTGGGTTGGCATCCATAGTCCCTTAACACAGGGAATGCTTTGCTCCCTGTTCTTCTTGCTTTCATGGTTTGAGGCGAGAAGTCCGTTGTAATTCTGATGGGTTTTTCCCTTTGTATGTGACTGTTTTTCTTTTGTGCCCTCAGAATTTTGTCTTTGTTTTGGGCATCTAGCATTTAAACTATGATATGGCGTGGGTGTTTCTTTTCTGATCTTGTCTATTTGGGTCCTATGTGCTCTTGTTTTGTATGGGCTGTCTATTTTTAGTTTGGGAAATTTTCATCTATTATTCTGTTTATGATCTGATAAACTTTCTTTGAGATCTTCTCCTTCCTCTTCTCATGATGTGGAGGTTTGGTCTTTTCATAGTGTCCCATATTTCCTGGTTTTCCCCTTTTGTGTATTTTTAAATTTTTCATAATTCTTTATTTGAGCTTTTTAATTGCTCTGTGTTATTCTTCCAGGTCTGATATTCTTTGTTCTGCTTCCTCCATTCTACTTCTGAGGCTTTTTCCTTTCTTTCTTCTTTGATGACTGAGTTTCTAAGTCCTTTTTTTGTTCCTCCTGTGTTTTCTTTGTACTTCCTTTTCCTTTTTGAGCTTCTCAATCTCTTCTTTGTGCTTCTCAATCTCTTCTTGGTGCTCCTTCTTCTGGTTGGTTCCTTTTTCAGTGTTTCTACTTCATTCGGAGTTTGTTTTTTTTCTCCCTCTAGTTCTTCTGGAGTTTGTCATTCTGGTTCCTTTAGTTCTTTTCCCGAAGTTTGTCATTGTATCCCTCTCGGTTCCTTTTTGAGTTTTTCATTTCTCTCTTCTTTAGTTCCATGACTTCTTTCTTTTTTCTTTAAGTTCTCTGGTATGTCTGCAATTATTCTCTAAGCTCTGTTCCTTGGGTCTCTCCAAGGGGATCCCATTGTGCTATCTCCTCCAGGTTTGGTAGGGCTGGTGTGGGAGTATCCTGTGCCTTTCCAATGTTGTCCCTCCTGTGTCCCTGGCATATGGATTTCCCTTTTGGGGTTCAAGTCACAAACGACTTTTCACTATATTAGCGGATGGTTTTGCTTGCCTCCTTCCGATGCTTTTTTTTTTTTTTATGGTGTATTGGCTTGGCAGGTTTCAGGTTTTCAGTTTTGTGTCTATATGAATGTTGGAAGCTAAGTTAGTCTTCTCTTCTGTTCTGAAGGTTCTCCAAAAGGAAGACCCTTGGATTCTTAGCAATTCACTTGGCGCGGGGGGGGGGGGGAGGGGTTTGTGTGCCTGATCTAGCCCGCGCCCCGGTCCCTCTGGGCCGGGGACCCCGTAGAAAGCGGGTTCAGAGCGAGCCCTCTCCCAGCTGCCCCCCCCCAGACCCCGCCTAGAGCTGTAGAGCTGTGTACCTGGCCTGGCGCGTTATGGCGTCTCCCCTGCACCCAGGTTCCCGCCCCAAGTCCAGCCCGGACCAGAGCAGACGGGAACGCGACCCTCAGCTCACCCGCGGGCGGTCCCTCTGGGCGCGGGGACCCGTAGACGGGTTCAGAGCGAGGCCCTCTCCCAGCTGCCCCCCCCCCAGACCCCGCCTAGAGCTGTAGAGTGTGTACCTGGCCTGGCGCGTTATGGCGTCTCCCTGCGACCCAGGTTCCCGCCCACAAGTCCAGCCAGGACCAGAGCAGACGGGAAGCGACCCTCCGCTCCCCCGCGCGCGGTACCTCTCGGGCCGGGGACCCGTAGACAGGTTCAGAGCGGACCCTCTCCCAGCTGCCCCCCGCCAGACCCCGCCTAGAGCTGTAGAACGTGTACCTGGCCTGGGGCGTATGGCGTCTCCCCTGCGACCCAGGTTCCCGCCCACAAGTCCAGCCAGGACCAGAGCAGACGGGAACGCGACCCTCAGCTCACCCGTGCGCGGTCCCTCTGGGCCGGGGACCCCGTAGACGGGTTCAGAGCGAGACCCTCTCCCAGCTGCCCCCCGCCAGACCCCGCCTAGAGCTGTAGAGCTGTGTACCTGGCCTGGTGCGTTATGGCGTCTCCCCTGCGACCCAGGTTCCCGCCCACAAGTCCTTACATTATTCTTATATTCAGCATAAATCGGGTTTATGCTCAATACAGAAATAAAATGTTTCAATCCTATGCTATTTTATAGTTTTAAAAATAATAGCTATATTTTAATAATCTGTTAATGCTCTTCTGATTTCAAGCAGTTGTAAAAAGCTAATAGGCAGGGTGATTATTGTTATTCTGCATTACATAGATGAAGAAAAAGATCATTGAATCACAAGTCATTGAATTACTTTCCACACCTTAAGATCAGTGATTATTCTGCACATTTTACTATAGCAGAAACTGCCATTTTCTTTCAATACTTCACCAAAATTTCAGTAGAAAACAAATGTAACAACAAGGTGATAGATTCATATGTGTGTATTTATACATACAAGCATGTGTATATTTATAAATATATATGTAAAACTCTCAGTTTCTTGGCAATTTCATGCCTGTTATTATTTATATCTACATCTAATATTTGTGTGGTTGGTTTCTGTAAAAGTGTATCTTAGATGAGTTTATAGCTAGGCACCAAAGTTTTCACAGGTAATTTCAGTTATAATAATAGTTATCTGCATTGCACAATTCATACCAATTATAATAACTTTGAATTTTTAGTGGTCTGTTTCTTTTATATGGGTCTAAGTGTTTTGAAAGCAGAGATAGATGTGCACCCATGTGTTACATCATCCATGGTAAGCAAAAGATGCTGTCAGATAACCCTGGGTTAAGGTTAGTTATTAGCTGCTATATGAGTGCTGGAAACCGAACCCCGGTCCCCTGCAAGAGAAGCCTTAACTGATGAGCCATCTCTCCAACCTTATAACTTTGAATTTTTAAAACATATTTTTATTTCTGCTAATGATCTGTACAGAACTTATTATTAAATAATAAGAAAATAGTTATGGAATCTTTGCTGTTTCTTTCACCAGTAAAACCCAAACTACTTTATAGCATCATCCAACCTTAGATTTGATAGTTTTCCACAATATCCCTAATTTACAGCTCATTGATTCAAAATGCTCTACAGTTGAATGGAAGGGGAGAGATAACTATTTATCGTTCAATCAAACATTTTCTCCACATACTAACTGGGTGTAAATCCTAAGGATTTCTAACAGTAACATTGATGAAATCTCACTGGACAAGGAACTTCGTAGATCAGCTCGCCCAACCCCCTCATTTTACAGACGAGAAAACTGAGACTCAGAGGGAGTCATCCTGCCATGGGTCACAAAATTAGCTGATGGCAAGGCCGAGCTCGGAGCCCATCTCCAGACGCTCAAGTGCACGCTCGCTCCAATCTGCCACGTAGCCTGCCCCAGCACGCTGTCTCCCGTGGCACTGCTGCTTGAAGATGAAGTATATTAAATTCACATTTGCCTGCTAATCATTTTCTCAGCAGCTCTATGGTATTTCATTAACTGCTGCATGTAACACTCTGGCCTTTCACCTGTATTAACTTGAGCTCATTAAACTTGAGGCCAGTAATAAACAGGACTGAACTAATTCAGATATTTGGCTTCCTATGTGTTCAGCGTTTTTCTAATGGTTTCTACCGTGTGGAACACTTTTCCCTTCACAATTTGCAAAATGAGAAAAACAAGGGCCAGGGAATTCTTAGAAAATACTGTGTATGCAATGCACCTTTTCATATCAAAAAGTGTATTAGATGCCTTATACGATGCTCCAAGAGGGGGACATAGAATGTGAGCCGTAGCATAGCTCAGATGGGGTTGGGGCTCCTGGTACCACCCCTCATTGCTGATGAGAAGTGGAATGAGTTACAGCCGTTCTGAAGCTCAGTTTTGTCTTCAGTAAAAAAAAAAAAGGGGGGGGCTGGAGAGATAGCCTAGCGGTTAAGAGCACCGACTGCTCTTGCAGAGGACCTGGGTTCGATCCCCAGCACCCACATGGCGGCTAAGAACCGTCTGTAACTCCAATTCCAGAAGAACTCCAGTTCCAGGGGAATCCGAGACCCTCTTCTGACCTCCATGGCATTGCACGACACAGGTGCACAGACCTACATGCAGACAGTACATTCATACACACACAAAAATAAATAAAAATTTTTTTAAAAGATGTTTTAGTTTGCTTTTCTGTTACTGTGATAAAATACTGACCAGAACCAACGTGGGGAGGAAAATGTTTCTTTCATCTTACAGTTTATAAGTCCATCATTGAGGGAGGCCAAGGCAGGAACTCATGCCGAGAACCTGGAGACAGAACTTGAACAAGAGACCATGGAGGTCTCCCTGGCTCCGTCTCCCTGGCTCCGTCTCCCTGGCTCCGTCTCCCTGGCTCCGTCTCCCTGGTTCCGTCTCCCTGGCTCCGTCTCCCTGGCTTGCTCAGCTCCCTTTCTCACACAGCCCAAGGCCCACCTGCCTGGGGATGGCACAGTCCACCATGGGCTAGGCCCTCCCACATCAATGAGCATAGGCCAATCCAGTGGAGGTTCTTCAGTCTTCCAAGGGGTCTCTAATTTGTATCAGGTTGACAAAAACTAACCATCACAAAAGGCAAATGTTATCCTGAGCCTGATGATGAAGACGTTGTACAGTCTGACAGTCTGACTTCACCTATTTTGCAAGAGCTTGGGGAACCGTACTTATTAAATGCTGATAAGATGAAGAGGAGGAGGAGGAGGAGGAGGAGGAGGAGGAGGAGGATACCAGCACACCTCATCATCACCATAGAGTTCAAGCCAGAGCCCCTAAGTGTAGAAGGACAAAGGAGCTCATTCTATTTCACACTGCTCATGTTCTCCAACAACAACACTTTATGTTCACTATGTTCACGGGGGGGGGGGCTAAGAAGTGACTTTCTATCAGTTTATAGACTATGCAACCCCTCCCCCCCATTAACCCAAATTCCTAGTCCTGAGAGGCGTTTGAGACTCTGACCAAATGGGGAATGGTGAAAAGGTCACTTGCATAACAGTGACCAGCAGAGATGTAGAGGAGGAGGCCTGTCAGGAGAAAGGACAGCTTGGGTTGGTTTCAGGAGGAACCCCTGTGAGGTTAGGAGAAGAACAGCAGGTGAACAATGTGGGAATGAAAGGCAATGTCAAACCGTGCTGTGAAAAGACAGTCAGTATGTTGTCCTGAGCACCATGTGTATGAAAATTCTGCAGAGAAACATCATCAATTGTATATCTTTGGATCTATATAAAGGACTTTAACATAAGAATTGGCCTTCTTGAATATGGAGGTCATATAAACTCATAACCTGGAGACCCAGCAAAGTCCACAGTGCCATTCAGTCTGAGATGATAACCCAAGAAACAGGGGGGGGGGCAGTGGGTTAACTGTCTTACCTTGAAGGCTGAGGAGATGAGGTAGGCAGCTAGAGGGAGCCCCAAGTCCAAAGCCTTAAGTACATGGAGCTCTGGTATCCAAAAGCAGAAGACAGATGTCCCCGATTCAGAAGACAGAGCTTGTTTGCCTTTCCTCCTCTCTGAAGTTCAGTGCTACCCTGAACAGATTGGATGACTAGTGTCCACATTGGTGAGAGCTGTCCTCTCTGTATCCTCTCCACCTATGCAGATTCTTGCTTATAGGTCCACCCACAAGTAATGTCGTACTGCACTGGCCAGACATCTCTTAGCCCAGTCACACTGACTCATAAAATTATACCCATGCCACAGGACTACTTTTTTATTTCCTGCTTTAAAATCTGAAATGATAATAGTAACAGTCTTAGAGATTATAGTTTATTTTCCTGCTACAACCAGAATCCATCTCCAGTATGCTAGATTATTCTCTCTGCTACAGCCATGATACCATGGTATAGGGATCAAAGCCAGGAAGGCCTGATTATGTTTTGACAGCATGACAGTGATATGGAATAACAGCATGAGTCAAGATGGCGAAGGCCAGACATCTGGAAGGAGATCAGCCAGCACCAAGTGACTGACACCAGGTTTCCAGGGACCCCAAGAGCAGACATTGAAGTAATCTGCTTTATAACCAATTTTTGATGAGAAAGGCCATCTTTCCGTGATTTCCTATAAAAAGCCGTGGGGACCAAGGACACATGTACTCTTGCCTGGTGTCTGGCTTCCCCTTCCCAGAGAAAATAAAGCACATTCCCTTTGCCAGCAGCTCCATGAATCTTCTTTAATCTCCTGATTACTCGAGACCCTCCTTTCCAGACTCCAAACTCAATCCCCACGCATGGTCTACCACTCTTTTCGTGACCGCTAGCACCTGGTCACACATTTTCAGTTATTCGGTGTTTCCTGTCCAGAATTCAGAGCCCCTGTTAGATTTCCCATCTCCCCCGCACAGCTCCCCAGCTACTCATGGTATTTGAGTTTTATTTGTATTTTTGAGACAGGATCTTAATATGCTAGTGTGGAACTCACTATGCAGCTCAGGCTGGGCTCAAACTAGGGGTGATCCTCCTGCATCAGCTCCTTGAGTGCTGAGACTGCAGGCATGCACCATCACACAGGACACTGCTTTATTCCTTTATCTACCCTCCTTTTCTAGCAGCACACACTATTTTGTAACTACACATCGTTGTAATCATTCAACATAATTTAAGTGCCTCATTCACTCTAAAGCCTGTTTTCTTCTCTATCATCAGTTGCTCATCAGATCTGAGGGACATCAAACTCCCAGAGACTCTCTTCCTGTATTTAGCCAACTTCTTACAATTACTGATGTATCCCAGATCCAACTGAGTTCACCCAGTTTTATGCCTCTGGAGTTGCTATAGAACCTCTAGAACTTATGTTCTCTGGGTCTCTTCTAGCTACATGGTCCTGCTGTTGTGTTCTGACTCTCAGATCTTACTCTCTGTTGCTTTCTGTTCTCTTTAGCTATATAGGCCCACTCAATCTCGAAACTCAGTTCCCTGGTTCTCTTCCTGATGTCTCATGGAAACCTCTAAGTATGCAGTAGACCTTATTAAATCTAGCTTAAGATGGCATGTTTAGATGGATAGCCATGCAACCCTCACAAACAGAACACCAGCCCTCGTTCCAGGAAGCTCTTTAGCCCTTAGGGTACAGCTCCAGCTCTGTCCTGAGCTCTGTCCTCCCCCTCATCCTGCTCCCACTGTGCCCTGTCCTCACTCCTCTACTCTCCTTCTGCTTCCATATTCTCCATATGCTGGGCATGGTCCTCTCATTTGTTTTCTTCTAAATTATTCCTTCAGGGCCCCATTTCCCAAACCTCAACCTCAACATGTGGCAGTCAAGAATATTTCCGTTAAGTGATGACAGTTTATTGCTTCAGAGAAATCTGACCTGAGCTATCAAGTGCAATTTGAATATTAAAATAACAGTGTTCTCACCCCAGTTCCTCTGAAGATGAATCAGTCTTCCTCGCACAGCTGTAAGGTGTCTTTGGAAAGAATTTCCTATTCTTCACGGTCACAGGCCAACTATCACCCTGCATTTGACAAAGAGCAAATCTTGCTGCCATCAGCTGTAGCTGGCATTCTTTGAATGCTACAGTTTCAGCTCTTTATTGACATTATTTCTAATACACTTTCCTCCTGAGTCGCTTCACAACTAACTGTGATCAACTTGCAGAGAGCCAGCATCTCGCGCCATTGTGTCTTATTCAACAGAGAGTGAGCATTCTGCCAGCTCCCTGGCACCTCTTTCAAAGTGCCACCTTTCTCCATCCTGTATTTCTTTCCGCTTGGAGGACTGTCATGCCCCTTTCTGACCCTCACACTTCCATTGACACTGCTTGCCCTGCCGCCTTCACCTCATCCTTCAGAACGTACTTCAGGGGTCACCTCTTCTAGACAATCTCTGACCCCTCCACCTGAACTAGGTACACGTTGTCATTGCCTGTGCAGCAGCTTGTGTCACCTCTTGTCACAGGGTATTGCTATTGTTATTAACTGTTCTTTAAGGTCACAGACTGTCTTTTATACATAAATTTCAAGTATTTGGTACTTTTTAAAATTTAGAAATCACAGCTGTTCTGATGGCAATAACATTAGTTGTTTCATGTCATTTTTACTTTTGAAATAGCATACATCATTTCTTTCTGAATACTGTTTGAGAATGACTCACATTTCAAACATGCAGCAAGATTTTTTTTTTCTGTTCAAGATACACAGTATGATAAGTACCTGGTATGTGCTGGGTCAATACGTTCCCCTCTAAGATCTCAAGGCAGGAAGCACTGATGAAAATGATCAGACAGTGTAGGAAATGTGAGGGTTAAAATATGACCAGAAGCTCTGAGCACTGCAAGGGAACCTCACACCAGCCAGGAGGAAAATCAGTTTAGAAAACTTTTTTTGATGCTCTGAAGACTGAGATAAAGCTATAAAAACTCAGATGGACATGCACTAGGTATAAATTCAGGGAAAGTCATTTCCCAGCAGAGAGATGTGTGAACACACAAGGAAATACAGACCAGGATACACAGCGCAGCCTTAGCAGTTAGGGCTTATGGAATTAAATTTGCAGGCGTGCATGCTACCAGCATTATTCCATTTAATGCCCATACTAACATCGTGAGGTACATACTGTCATTCTCATTTTATTGATAAGGAAAATTCATAGCAGAATAGTTCGGTAATTAGCTAGAGTCGCACAGCTAAAGAGTGCAAAACAGTGATTTTCATGCAAATTTGACTTCTAAATCAGTACCCTAAACAGCCCGTGAATGTTGGCTCTCTGTTTCTGGCCAGGAAATATAGGCTGTAATTGCTTTTGACTGATTCAAACATCATATTTTTATCAAAAGTTGTACGCTTCAATTTGTCTGGCTAAACTAATAGTCACATCTCATATATTTTTCTTGTTCCAATTTGTACCATCACACTCTGATAGCACGTAGCATATAGACAGTCTTTATCTTCTTACTGTTATCTACTATGCAAGTCTGAAAATATCATTAAAAATTGCTTAATTGCTGTTATATCAGTGATTAAGCATTACATGCCACTTACCCAAGGGGGAAAATGGGACTTTCTGAATCTAAACCACAGTTAAAAAGCGATGTAGATTTGAAAATCACTGTCAAATGTAAGTCAGTGATTGCTTTCACAATTGAAGAAAAGGAAGAAGTAACTGACTTCACACATTACAGAACTGAAAAGATACTTAGTTCCTCCATCTCACACTTTGGACTCTATTGCTGGGAGTGCAGAGCAACTGAAAGTGGAGTGGGCTTAGTACTTGTTATATTGCTTTATTTCAACCCCCAAATGCCCATTTTACACTAAATCATCAGACTCAGGAAGCCCATGATCCCAGCCATCACACCCTGCTATGCCTACATTTTTTTTTTATCTTGGATGTCCAAAAAATTACTCCAATTGTTTTAATTTTTTTAAGATGAACTCTATAGAAATATATTTCCTATACTTACCTGGCAGGGGAGATACCATGATCATGAAGGTGGTCTTCCCAGGCTCATCCATTGCACTCCGGATGTGCTGACCCCTGAGATTTCCTCAAATATGGAAAACGCCACTGCATAATTTTGTGGTAATGGGGGACTGCATTCACACTCTCCCCTGAAGGAAAAGAAGGAAATATATTTCCTTCATTTTTCTCTTCAATTCTCATTCATTTAATCAAATCCAAACAGTTTTCCAAGGAATTTGTCATTTCTTGCTTTGGGGTAAGCTCAATTACTGGGAATTCAAATTGACACCAGCTCTTAATGAATAGCAAGAGATACTTATACAATTAAGAATGATGATCACTGTACATGTAGCACATGGAAATTATTTAATATTTAGTTTAGAACAGCTCCTGGGCCAAAGTAAGTCAGTGATTGCTTTTATAATTGAGGAGAAGGAAGAAGTAACTGACCCCACACATTACAGAACTGAAAAGACAGTTTCTCCATCTCAAATATTGGACCACCTTGCTCAGAGTGCACAGTGATATATATTTTTTGAAATAAAGTCTAATAACAGACACGCAGGAGTGTAGACATGTCACTCTTTATAAATATGTCTTTTACATTGACTTAGATAGTTGTGAAAGATATATTCATTACAGCTTTGTTATCTCTCACTCTCCCAGTGCACACACACACACACATTACACATACCTGTACACATACAAAAGCACTAGATTGATAGATCAATTGTTTCAGGTTTATACTGATATATATGTAATCGCTCAGAGTAAACCTGAAATCCTTTTATCTTTTCATGCTATTGCCATGTAGATATCAAAGTAATTACTTTTCTTGCTGTTATTGTTTCCAATCAGATAAGAGAGTATGATTAAGAAAATAGAGTTCATGCATTAGAGAGCTATAGACTAGTGCTATTAGCCAACTCCATGCCATTCTGTAAAAATCATGCTATTTAAACTGGATGACGCCAGTGCCTGCTTCAGTTAGAAACAAGGACCCTTTCTACTCTATAATATGCTCAATTACCGTTAGATTGATCCGTGAATAAATTATAATCCAAATAGACTTTACCTCAAAGCTTTGCTGGCTTAAGGAATCATTGTTGATTCATGATGTTGTCACTGTTCTATAGGCAATGTAATGTTTTTTTATATCTGGATAGAGAACATTTTAGTATGAGATACTGTTATCTTTCAATGGGTAGGATTTTGCTTTTCTGGTGAGAATAAATTCATCAATGAGGAATCCCTAGAGAAACTATGGAAACTCACACCCTTTCTGAGCTTTGTTCTGTTACTCAGTTACAAAGCAGCTTTTGATGATCCTAAAGAACTTTTTCCCTTTATTTAAAAAATCTAGCCTGGCACTCAAAACCTCTTGCTTTGAGTTACCACAGGTTACAACTTTTCTGTAGGAAAATAACGAATGAAGAGGAAAAGCTCCTGCAGCCCCAGCCAGGTCCTGCTGCCTCTCCTCCTGTGGAGGGAATCAATTATCTGCCTGTCCAGGCTGAGACTTGAACGAAATGCTTTATTAATCATCGTTGATTGCACACCTTCACCCTGGCCAACTACGTGCTCATCTTCACGTTTTCCAAGCTGTGTGTGGCTTTGCTTTCTGTTTGTTTTGTCACGATCAGAACACAACTGTATCCCTGAGTACAGAGTGAGGAGAGGGGGGGAAAGGACTTCGTCTTTTGTAGTATCAGAAAATTTATCTTTTAAAACAGTGGCCTGAGGAGATGCTCAATGGGTAAAATGTTTGCTGTGCAACCACAAGGACCAAGTTCAAATCCCAGCTCATACATTTAAAGAGCTCAGCAGGGTGGTACTCAGCACTGGAATCCCAGCCCTAGGGAGGCAGAGACAGGCAAATCCCCAGAGGCTTATGAAGCAGAGAACTAGTTGGGAAACAGAGCCCCAGATGCCAGTCAGACATGCTGTCTCCAAAGCCAAGGTTAGTGGCTTCCAATGACTGATTCCAGAGATTGCTGTCTGGCCTCTGCTCACACACATACAGCATGCACTGGCACTTGCACACACATACATACACAAAAAGCATTCAGTATTTCTAAATCTTACAACTGTTTTAATGAGCATAATTTGTGTATGTGTGTGTGATGTATATGTGTGTGCATGTGGGCATATGTATGTTTACAGGTGAATATGCATGTGCATGTGTACGCATGTGCAAGTGGAAGCCTGAGGTTGACTTCCTTGCTCACCCTCCACATTTATTGAGAAAGGGTCTCTCAGCTGAGCCCAGAATTCATCAATTCGACTAGCTACCAGCTTTCTCCAGAGACCCCCTGTCAGCGCCCTGTGCATACTAGGATTATGGGTGAACCACCATGGGTTCTGGGAATCCGAACTTGGGTCCTCATGCTTGTTACCTGCTGAGCCATCTATCCAGCCTCACTGAAATATTTTTAAGCATCTAATTTTTTATACTAATGAGTGAAGCAAAAATGCCTATGGCTGACTTGAAGTTTTGAAAGCTATCCCTTAGCCTCTGGACTTCCCACACAGCAATTAGAATTTACAAATGAGCCAAATTTGATTTGGAAATATGTGGTGGAGGGTTGAGGGAATAGTCTTTGGATATTTGTGCATGTGTGCTTTTGGCTTAAAGGAAAATTGGTCAACAGCCTCTCTTATTTGATGATATTTTTCTAACCAAAGAGCAAATAAAATCCTATAGGAATCTTTACATTGAGATTCTCTCCTTTGTACTAATTATGAGAGATCAGCACATTAAGATTGTGGCACTGCTAGCCACGGGAAAATACACATGCCTTAATTTATATGTGCACATGTTATCAACTACTGCAAAAAAAATTATATAGGATGTCAGGACTGTCTTGTCTTCCTGGAATCAAGAGACTTTCAAATATTTATTAGCATCCTCATCATTATTGCTGTGGTTTTAACCATATAAAATTATGATTTAACTGTGTTCTTTCTTTCCATTTGAATAAAGAATAATCTTTTTAAGATTAAAAAAAATGTGTCTCAATGTGTGTATTGTATGTGCGTATATGCATGTCCTCAAAGATTCTACGCCAGGGTATTGGATTCCCTGAACTTGGAGTTTACAGATAGATGTGAGCTGCCCAGTGTGGGTGCTGGGAACCAAATTCAGATAACCAGCAAGAGCAGCAAGCACTTCAAATCTTTGAGTAATCTCTCTAGTGCCTGGATAAAGAAATATCTAAATAAGAGATAATCTCCTCTTATCTGTTTAAAGAAGACAAAAAAAAAAAAAGTTCCAAGTACTTTTTTTTTTCTCTTGAACAGCTTTTACAAAACCAAAATGAATTAGGCAGTGTTGAGAGAGGCAAGATCGATACAGAAACCAGAATTGTACTTCAGTCTTGCACAGGATGAGTTAACATTAGTGTCTGACAAAGCCAAAGGGCATGTACTTAAACACTGGACAATTCTTGATAATCTGTGTCAATATAAGACTCAGACTTGGGGGCCCTTGATATATAAAAGAAGTGTAGAGAGAGTGATGTTCTGAGATTTGTGTCATGTAGTATGTGTTTGTTATGCTATGAGATGTCACCTAGACCCATAGGAACCAGTCTCTTAAGTTTAATCCCTAGCCCTAGCACCTCATTAGCCCCAAACATCCAAACAAACATTAGTCAACCATTCCAACAGGACATTTCAAGCAAGTATTGCTTTTTAAGATTAAAATGGCTTTCCCAGAGGATAAGTATCAGAAACTCCTTTAGATATATTTTATGCTTTTTTTAAGCCAGCATCACTTATCTTATGGTAAAATAGGTAGAAAGTAGTCTCTCTTCCATCATATGTCATATCATTTCATGTTACTGTAACCATTAAATATTATAATTTAGAAAAGTACTAAAATATAGAGATGAAGCACATAATTCTAATCCAATTGGGTATAAATTAATTTGTCATTGACTTCCTTTTTCCATTTACTTGACTCCTTGATATAATTACACTGAATATAAATCGCAGTAACAAGCTTAAGTATATTTCCACATAAATACATTCCTCACTGATGAGTGTACAGTTGCATCCACAGTCTGGTCTGCCTGGATTTCCTCTCCTAGGTTCTGGGTATCTACCTACGTGCAGTCTCCCAAGATCTCCTACCTCTGGGGCCTTATACAAACTGGCAAGTGGAGGCCTCTGCCTTCAAACAAGTGATTTTTTTTTCACTTAAGAACTGATAGGTCAGAGGTCAGGATGACCTTGAGGCACTGTAGTTTTCCACACCTCCATCAGCTAGATAAATGAGCTTTATTCTCCAGGACAGAAGGGGTGTTTTTGCAGTCTTATAAAAGAGACATAGCAATTTCAGGTTACAGGCGGGCAAAAAAAAATTTGGAATTCAGTGGTGTGTGTCATCAGTGGGATATGCAAGTAAAAGTACAGATCAAAGGTTCTCAAAGAGGAGAAGGACAAAGTGAAAAGGAAATGATTGAGGGCTAATAAATGGTATGAGGGCATTTTCGTGTTAACTTGAAACCACTTAGCATTTTTCCATGGCATCCAGGTATCTTCCTAAATGAACTTTGTAAAGTACAGTCGAATAACCTTGAGATTTAAAGCCATGATGTGATTCTGAATACTGATGGAGTTTGTGTAAGCACTGCGACATACCCTCTGCCTTTCATTTCTATTTTTGCTTGCTTCATGTGAAATATAGTTTATTTTCCGTACAGAGGAATCAATGTTTTTACTACTTTGATTTTCAACTATTCCAGTAAGTTGCAATCAACATTAGTTACAATCCTTAAAGAGATGTAGTAAGAACTTGAACACAATAAAATGGAAATACAGATGAAAACTTTGGCAAAATACCATTGCTATTGACAGAAGCATTTGTCAGGGGCTATGACTGTGTCTATAATGTGCTAAAAACCTGATAAAGGGAAAAATAAAGCATCAATGTGTTTCACGTTCTGTCTATACAAACCAAACAAATGGTCTAACTAATAGATATTGTTTTAAGGGAGTAACTTTGGTTTGCTATGGCCAAATGCATTCCATTTACAAATGAATTTTAACTAACATCTTCATCTAACATGCATATATTTGGTTCTTTTCTTTTCAAGTCGACATAGAATTTGATACCTAAAAGACTGGTGGTCCTGGAAGAAATAAAACCCTTGTCGAAGTAGTTCCCCAATACACATTTGTTTTTGTTTGTTGATAATATTTTTATATAAATTTCTCTTCCCCTGTTACTTTCTGTGAGCTAATATGCTTTCTTATCTGTGTTTTCCCTTTAGAAACTACCAAGCTTTGGACCTTTCCTTGAACAGCGCAAGAAAATCATAGCAGAGAGCAAGATCAGACAGAAAGAACAAAATGGAGCTTGGCTACCATCTCAGAGAAAATATTTCAGCCCCCAAAAGCCTATTCCTGCTGTCAAGGTAAAAATTAAGCTAAATACATAAATGTGTTATGTCCCATACAAGTATAATTTAGAAGCTTTTTCTGTCCTTAAATGCAGCACTGATTTTGCCTTTCAGTATTCAGGAAGATTCTAAAATTCTGTCTACCCATGGCAATGTCTTCAAACGATAGAACAATCTTATTTGTGCATTTTACACTCATTTGTGTATCTCACACTTTTCCGGTCACTGTCTGGTTTGTGGTTCATGGAAATTTTATGCAATACTAAAAAAGTCAGGAGATATTAAGATGAATTATTTTTCTTTTTTTGTCATTTTTTTTTGTTGTTGTTATTTTTTGGTCTTTTCGAGACAGGGTCTCCCCGTAGCCCCAGCTGTCCTGGAATTCACTCTGTAGACCAGGCTGGCCTTGAACTCACAAAGATCTGCCTGCCTCTGCCTCCCAAGTGCTAGGATTAAAGGCGTGTGCCACCATGCCCTGCTCGATGAATTATTTTTCTTACCATAGTCAAGTACCAGTATTTTAATTCATAGTTAACACCAAGAAATCTTATATTAGTCATGTAAAAACAACTAAATTATGAGTGTGTAAAGGGAATATTAGTGTAATTTACATTTGGGGGAGAATCGATAGCCTCAGGAAAACCTATATATTTATATGGGATTCAAGAATTTATTCTAGGTAAAAGAAAAATCACCATTACAACAGGTTATATGAAATGACACAGAAAGCCCTAACTTGTGTTTACTCAGTGTTCGAAGGTGGAAATCTATACCAACACTGTACCAAGGATGGAGAAGTTTGGATTTCTCTTTCCCATCTTTCTTAGGGGAGGGCTTATTTCAGTTTATAGAGTAGTCCTTCAATGGGGAAGCCAAGGTAGGAGTGCAAGCAGGAACCTGAGAGCAGAAACCCTGGGGGACACTGCTTACTGGCTTCCTCCTCCAGCCTGTCCTCAGCCCGGTTTCTTACACAACTCAGGACCACCTACCCAGGGGTGGTACCACCCACATCATCCAGCAATTATGAAAATGCCCATAAAACATGCCCATAGGTCAGTCCCATAGAGGAATTCCCCAGCTGAGGTTCCCTCTTCCCAGGTGTGCCAATTTGACAACTGAAGTTATCTAGCTTTATTTTGAGGTACTTGGTGACACATATTAAAATTCTGTTTACACTGAGGTGCCTGGGCACATATTCAATATTTTACACTGAGGTGTCTGGGGACTGACTCAGGGCTTGCTTGCCTATGTTAGGCAGGCCTCTACCACTGAGCCACATGCTATCTCTACATTTATTCCTTTTGTCTATTCCGTTCTCCCAGTATCCCTTTTCCTTAGCCACCCTTTTTTTTTTTTCAGACAAAGTTTGGCTCTGTAGCTAAGGCTGGCTTGGATCCTACTGCTCATCCTGAGTGCTGGGATTTCAGGCATGTCCTTACTACCTGGTCGTCACAACAAAAATACTCATCTGACCTATCTATAATCTTAGTCAGGTTCTCTCTCTCTCTCTCTCTCTCTCTCTCTCTCTCTCTCTCTCTCTCTCTCTCTCTCTGTGTGTGTGTGTGTGTGTGTGCAGTTGTGCATTTAGTTCTGTGCAATTTTAGCCTGTACTTAACTGTGCATATCCACAACCACACTTAAGATACAAAACAACCTATCTATTTTTTTATTTATTTTGTGTGTATGAATGTACTGTCTGCATGTAGGTTTGTGCACCCATGTTGTGCAATGCTGCAGAGGTCAGAAGAGGGTGTTGGATTCCCCTGGAACTGGAGTTAAAGATGGTTCTCATCTGCCATGCGGGTGCTGGGGATTGAACCCGGGTCCTCTGCAAGAGCAGTCGGTGCTCTTAACCACTAGGCCATCTCTCCAGCCCCACAAGCTATTTATTTTATAAGTAGCATGCTCAGGAAACTGAGGCAGAAGGATCATGAGTTTCTAGTCAACCTAGGATGTGTATCAAGACCTTGTCTCATAAGAAGAGGAGCTGGAAGAGAATAAAGAGGATGAGGAGGACAGATGGGTGGAAGAAAGAAGGAAGAGGAAAAACTGGGAGGAGGAGAAAGAAGAAAGGAAGAAAGGTTAGACGGCAGCCTGGCCCTTCATGGATGCCATCATGTGAGGGCAGACATCATCTGTTCCACAGTTGCCACCCGGCCACGTGGTAGGCTGGCATCTCTGAAACTTTGATTCAAAATCTTTCTTTTGTTAAGTTGTTCTTAAAACTTGTGGTCACAGCTACGAAAAAGTAATTAACATGTTGGCCGGATGAATTGAAGGAGCTCTATAAACTCCACAGGGCTTAGAGTGAGGGGAGTGTGGACTGAGCCATCAGCTGTAATGCGGTCTGCATTTGGTGAATAGCTATGACGGCAAAGGGTGGGATGAAATTTGATTAAGTCTTATTAATTCTCCATCCGAAGGCTTAGCAATTTTTACTACATAAAAATAAGAGATAGAAAAAGTTGGATAATAGGAGGCCTCAACTGACACAAATTCTGATGGTTCCATCGAGCTAAAAAAATAAATTAATAAAGCAAAGCAAATTTTTGTTCTTTATGTGTTTAAGTTTGGTGGAGTTTTAGTGCAGGATAAAAATGTAGATCAGGCTGCACTTGATGGCACAAATATCTGCCTGCCTCTAGAGTACTGGGGTTTAAGGCATGCTCCATCACACCAAGTATACTTGAGTCTTTTCATACATGATTTATATTACCCATTTCCCCAAATTATCTTCAGCATGCTGCGGTCTATTTTTTTCATAATTTTTTTAAATTTATATTGATTTTTGTATGTGTATGAATGTACTGTCTGCATGCAGGTTTGTGCACCCGTGCTGTGCAATGCCGTGGAGGTCAGAAGAGGGTCTCAGATTCCCCTGAAACTGGAGTTCTCCTGAAATTGGAGTTACAGAAAGGTTCTTAGCTGCCATGTGGGTGCTGGGGATCGAACCCAGGTCCTCTGCAAGAGGGGTCAGTGCTCTTAACTGCTAGGCTATCTCTCAAGCCCGCTGCAGTCTATTTTATTGAAGTTTTGTAGTCTTGCATACAATATTCCTCAATCCAATTTATACTCATTCCCCCTTCCATCCCCGCCCCCCCCCATCACCCATGCATTCTACCAAACATGACTTGTCTCTTTCTCACTCTTTTTAAAGTTTTTCTATGCAGAGGTTTACTGTTTGGGGCATAAAGTTTCTGTTTTACTCAGTTCTTTGACCCACTTCTTTTGATGTTGTTTCCTCCAATTTGTACTGGTCCAAAACGTGCATATGTATACATTACACATATACCAAAATTATGACATCTGCGAATAAACTATGTTAATTCAAAAAAAAATTCAGATCTGAGGGGCTGGACTTGGCTCAGCAGTTAAGAGCCCTGGCTGCTCTTGAAGAGGACCCAGGTTTAATTCCCAGTACCCACATGGCAGCTAACAGCAGGCCATAACTCCAGTTCCAGGGGATCTGATGCCCTCTTCTGATCTCTGCAGGTATTGCATGACATGGGTGCACTTACCTACATCCAGGCAATGCACTTGTACACATAAAATTAAAATAATATTTTAACTATGAACGTTTGCTGGAAGAAATAGAGGAGAAAAAAAAAGCTAACATTTCAATAGCTTACCATGTGCCAGTCACAATATGGGAGCATCTTATGCATTTTCTTTCTGTTGATGTTGTTAATTAATTATCCTGTGTAGGAATAAGGAGTTCTGAGGAAGTTGGTGAAAAGAACTGATCCTAGTAATAGGAGAATGACCAGAAGGGCCTGTTCCCATGGGAGAAACTGAAAGTGGAAGATGTGTTAAGAGTGAGGTCCTGGTCCACAGGGTCAGGAAGCACCAGATGTCCTACCAGGGACATCTTGCCTGGCTCCACTTTGCCTGTCATAGGCAGTCAGCGATACTCCAGCTTTAGCTGGAAACACTGGTCAACGTCACTATGAGTACATTGCTTCATACAATAATCATCTACTCTCAGCCACAACAGAACAGTGTTGTCCAGGTCCAGCACTTGAAGAGTGAACCAACCCTAGCTCTCATGGAGCTGCATTGTAGTGAGGAGAAGCAGTAAATATGTACTATTCCACATGGAACTGATATGGCAAGATGAAGAGAATAGGAATCCCTAGAGATGCTGCTCAGGAACATCTGCTTGATGAATGGCACTTGAGCAAAATTCCCCCAAAATGAGGTAATGAGTGACCCATGTGGATATCTAGTGGAAGACCATCCCATTGAGAAATGTGAAACCCGAGGCCCTGATGGGGAAGGCCTTTGCAGGAAGTCACTGGGGCTTCTGGAAAAGAAGAATAAAGTGATATGACTTAATGCAAAAGTTCTTTCTGCCATCAGTGGTGACAGAAGAGCTGAGATTGGCAATCCAGGCTGGCAGTGGGAAGGTAACTGAGAGATGACGTCTAAGGCCTTCACTCCCATGCTCTAAATGAATGGCTGTGTGGGGGAGTATTGTACGCAGCCCAGCTATGACCAAATGAAAGGACCTATGGGTATACAAGTCCCCTTCCCTTTGTCCCCTGTTTAAAACACCTATCTAATTGTGGTGGCCCTGTGGCTGCTCAGCCCTGTAGCAATCAACTGCCATGTTCCCACAAAGAGTCCTTTTCTTGTTTGTCTCTGGCCCACACCCACCCACTTCATTATTCCTTTTGCGCTGCCTGTGGTTCTCCATGCCTGATATGACATTTTTCTCTTTTTCATGTTTTCCCGAAGGGCCTTAATCACCTTATTCACGACTAATATTTCTGTCCACCTATCTCTTTATTTCAGCCTCTCCGCTAACCTATAGAGTCCTCTGGTCCACAGATTAAGCTCCGTGACACTGCCTTGTTGATCTTCTCTGCGACCATAATATTTGGTAGTAATGCAAGCAGTCCCAGGCTCCCCGGAGTCCCCGAGGCCACTCCAGTCTGGACAGGCTTTGCAGGCACACATCCCACTTTCTAATCTACCTCCGCTCCCCTGACTGTAACACGACAGTGTTGGTTTTGAGGACACCATGCTCAACAGATCTCAGCTTTTGTCCTCCTTCTCCTTCAATTGCCTCTGATAGGACTGAAGTTTCTAATTCAATCAATCAGCAAATGTTTGGTGAATGTTTTCTACTTGATCATCAATGCGCTAGGGACTGTGGTAGAGTCCAAAGCAATATTAAGTATAGTCCAAGACTCAGATTTTACTACTAAAATACAAATGGACCATTAGCATATATTTATTGTGTATTCATTACAACCCAGAAATCGTGCTAGGGAACAGGAATACAGCATGAATTTTTAGAAGATGGAAGTCTGGTTTTTTTAGAGCTCATGGTATGGCAAGGGAGAAAAACACATGTTAAAATTATTTACAGTTCAATCGAATACATAGAAAATGCTCTGGGAACACAGAGGAGTAAAAGGGATTAGTTCTGCCTCGGGTAATTGTGGAAAGCTTCACAGAGATGGTGATATTTAAAATAGAGTTTAATAAATTAGTGTTAATTAAGCAGAGAATTAATAATAAAAGCTAATATTTATTGAGTTCTTAGGAGGTTTCAAGCACTGCAACATGTTTGTAAATTAGCTCACTTAAGTCTCTGGATAACCCTATGAGAAGAGATACTTGTGTCTCTTATTTACTAATTCAATTGCTGAAAAACAGAAAGGTTAAGTTATTTCCCCAAGATCACACAGCTTAGGGGTGTATTATTAAAGCCAAGGCTTGAACTTCCACTCTAAGACACTGTCCTACTGTGGGATGAGGGAGCAATCTCATAACTCAAACAATATGTTTGTAAAGTATACTATTCTAATATATCTTTAAAACCACACATTCACGGGATCTTAAATCCAAGTGAATCCTTGGATTTAATAGGTAGTGATGTCAAAGTGGTAAGCTCACTTTGTTGAATAGGAATTCATGGGAAGGACAGAGCTGAGAAGCTCTGGGGAGGGTTACTCCTCAGCTTTCCTTTATTGTGGTGTATGTGTGTGTGTGTGTGTGTGTGTGTGAGTGTGTGTGTGTGTGAGTGTGGGTGTGCATGTGTGTGCCCAGGTGTGAGTGTGTGAGTGTGTGTGCATGTGTGTTCCTGTGTGTGAGTGTGTGGATGGGTCTGTGCATGTGTGTATGTGTGAGTTTTCGTGCGTGTGTGCATGTGTGTGTGGGGGGGTGTCTGTGTGCATGTGTGAGTGTGAGAGTGTGTGTGTGTGTGAGTGGTGTATGCATGTGTGTGTCCATGTGTGTGTGCAGTGTGTGCATGTGGGTGTGTGGGTGTGTGAATGTGTAAGTGTGTGGGTGTGAGTGTGTGCGTGTGTGAGTGTGGGGGGTTGTGTGAGTGTGTGCATGTGTGTTAGAATGTGTGGGTGTATGGGTGTGTGTTCATGTATGTAAATGTGTGGGGGCGGAGATGTGAGTGTGTGGGGGGGGTGTGAGTGTGTGGGAGAGGTGTGGGTATGAATGTGTGTGTGTGTTGGTGTGGCGGGGTGTGCAAGTGTATGAGTGTGTCTGTGCATGTGTGGGGGTGTGAGTGTGTGTGCAGGTACTCCTCCACCATTGGGTGAGTGTGAAGTAAAGCATCTCTTGGGTTCTGTATCTCCTGGGTGCTGTATCTCCCGGGGTTCTGCATCTCCCCCGGTGCTGCATCTCCCCCTGTGCTACATCTCCTGGATGTTGCATCTCCCGGGGTTCTGCATCTCCTCCGGCGCTGCATCTCCTCAGGTGTTGCATCTCCCCGGGTGCTGCATCTCCCGGGGTTCTGCATCTCCTCGGGTGCTGCATCTCCTCGGGTGTTGCATCTCCCCGGGTGCTGCATCTCCTGGGTGCTGCATCTCCTCAGGTGCCAACCACCTTGTTTCTTTGAGGCAGTCTCTGCATCAGCCTGGTATTTAGCTGTGCTGGCCGGCCAGTAAGCCCAGGAATCTGCCTGCCTCCACCTCCTGAGTGCTGGGATCACAACCACCCTTGACTATATCCAGCTTTCACATGAGGTTCTGAAGATTGAGCTCAGATCCCCACAGCAGGCACTTTACAACAGCTATCTCTACAGCCCCTCTACAGGGTGCTAGGAACTAAACTTAAGTCCTTTTCAAGAGCAGCACTTGTGGGGCTGGAGAGATGGTCTAGCAGTTAAGAGCGCCTACCGCTCTTACAGAGGACCCGGGTTCAATCCCCAGCACCCACATGGCAGCTGAGAACCGTCTGAAACTCCAATTCCAGGAGAACTCCAGTTCCAGGGGAATCCAACACCCTCTTCTGACCTCCGCGNGCCGACCACTCTTACAGAGAACCCGGGTTCGATCCCCAGCACCCACATGGCAGCTGAGAACCGTCTGAAACTCCAATTCCAGGAGAACTCCAGTTCCAGGGGAATCCAACACCCTCTTCTGACCTCCGCGGCATTGCATGACACGGGTGCACACACCTGCATGTCGATAGTACATTCATACACATAAAGAAGTGTAAAAAAAAATTTAAAAAAAAGAGCAGTACTTGCCCTTAACCACTGAGTAATTTCTCTAGCCTCACATTTTATTATTCAATTTTAATGCAATTTAAAAGAACGATGGCAGAGTGATTTAAAATCAGTAAGAATTCCATGTAGAGCACCACAAAGGACCATTCTTAGTGTTTCATGGCGATGTCCTCCTCAGAACTGGGAGTCTTTACAATCAGTATGCTATCCTGATTCTTCTTACCACTTGGAATCTGAAAAATGGCCCCAGAGGCCTTGCGTTCACCCTCTAAGGAAGTACAGGGAGCCTTGGAGATGCCCTGATGTTCAGTTTACTTCCTCTTTATCACTCCGGAATCCTGGTCACATTTCATAATGACATTTACCATGCTTATTGCCATATAACAAAACTACTTAGTCTCTGAAGGAAACAGAAACAAAGAATTCTGAGGCAGGCATAGGTCGTGTAAACCAGCGCCAAAGGCTGAAGGGATGAAGAAGATAAAGGGAGAAAAGAGACCTGGCCTCCCACCATGGAAACGAAGGCTTCCTTCTACAAAGTAATCTAAGACCATGTGAAGATGTCTCTGACATACGCCATGGTCACCTGCGCCATAGACAAGAAAGCAGACACAGCCTCCTACCAGAGCAGCTTTGTCCCCAGCCAAGGACAACTGAAGTGATAGTGTGCACATGTGGCCCAGCTAAATGAGAAACGTGCTTTATTCCCAGGCAGCAGATAAGGGAGGCTTGAGAGCCTGCCAAGACTTATAAAGTCTCAGAATGCGTCCCAGTTCTGTTGATATATATGAGAATGAATTCTCATTCTCTTTATGAAGCCAGGAATGTATCTCTAACATCTTTGAATTTCTGGGTAGGAAAATGAATGGTTTAGGGGCACTAGTGATGTTTTCATTGTTCCCTCCTGCTGCTTCTAGGAGGAGATGGACGGCATCTCATAAGACTGGCATGACAGCATTGGCAGGAGACCAGTCAGCCTGATTGAGTGCTTTATTATTTCTATTGAATTGTAAAAGGATGGAGAAAAGTACTCAGATGAAACTGTAAGACCACATTAGGTACTACAGAGCACAGGGGGACCACACAGAAAGAAAAATAGTGGGAGACTTGCCCAGCAATTTTCAGAAGGAACCAGAAACACAGTCTGGGGACAGCTTTCATATCTTCAGTTGTCTACAGACCAATGAATATTGGTTGAAAATTTGTCATATTAAACTTTAAAAACTGAGTAGAATTTGGCTAAAAAATAATATCTTAACTCATATGGGGATTTGTTCATGTGTGATGCCTGACTTGACCAGAATACAGCAATAGAAGACATTGCTCAGAATAAAGAGGTCTGGGCAAAGCGCTGAGGGAAGGGCAGTGGATGTCAGATGTGCACACCCCTGAAAGTCCACAAGCTTGAAGGTGACAAGAGTAAGACGCACTGCAGGATGCTGAAATGAAAGAAAATGGAAATGTCATCCCGGGACATCAGAGATCTCATAACCAGATGGATAATATGGATGGACAGGGTAGAGGAGGCCTGCCTTTGCAGACAGAAAATCCTACTCCATTCAAGGGAAAAATCTGAAAAGGTGTTGATAGGCTTGCTGGTGAAAATACCATGTCTCAGAAGAAAGAAGACTGTTATCCTGGGCTTATCTCCAACTCTTTACTTAAAAAAAAAAAATGTATTGTGGGGGGGAGGCAAAAAGCACCTAAAAGATATCTGAAAGAAATAGTCATTCATGTGAACTTAGAGTATATTAGTCCAACAAAGAAAACCTCTGTGTAGACAAACAAGTACCTCATCTTTCATAAATCTAATTGCAGGATGTGTAGAGAAACTCATACGCAGTCCCGTAGTCAGGTGTGATGGTTAATCTTGATTGTCAAGTTGATGTAATTTAGAATTACCATGGAAACTAACCTCTGAGCAGGCCTGTGAAGGACTCCCTAAACTTGGGAAGACCCACGCTAAATGTGGGCGAGATCAACGTGAGCACCAGAATCCATCTCTCTCTAGACTTCCTGCCTATAGATCCATGTGTGACCAGGGCTTCGAGTTCCTGCCACCACGCCGTCCCCACTGCTATGACCCTCAAACTCTGAACCAATCCATTTGTCAGATACTTTTTTTGCAGCAAAAGACCTGTCATCAGAAACTGGATAACATTATCACTCAAAGAGTAAAAAGAAGGTTAAACATCTCCATGTTAGTGCTCAGTGCTGCTATGAGAAGAGGTAAACCACTTACCAGTAGCAAACATGGAAGAGTGACATTGAGATTTCAAATGTGGATCAGCTCAGTCAAGTGATTTGAGTTTGAATAAAATATTAGGTAAAATAGAAATGTATTTTTATCTATTAAGAGTCAAAAAGAAAAAATATACCCGCTGCTTTGAACAGATGGTGTATTGTTAAATCATAGTTAGAAAGAACTGTTCCATTTCTATTATATTCCCTAACATCCTCATAAAGTGTTCTCAGAACTGAAAAGGAAGAAAATGCATTTGAGAACTAGAGCTGAAGATAAGTAAGATATCATTAAGTCAATTGAAACCCAAACTTCCAGGAACTTGCCACTTTAATCCTGGGCCAACCGAACATGGACAGGACTTTGTTATCAGAGTCATAGGGCCTGCATTCCTGCCCCATGGTCCCTCATGGGCATGCTCTCTCACATGATCCTCTCTCACTACTCTCACTTCCAGCCCAACCCTTCATGCACTGAATTCTCTCAACACTGCTGGACAATCTACTACATTGTTTTCTGAATCACAATTTGTCTCTGCCATCCCTATCTCAGCTTAAGAAACTGTCCCCTCACTTACTGACTTTAAATTCAAAACTACTTTTTCTTAGCATACACTTTCCCTGCTTGCCTGCTAGCTCAGAAAGCTATGCGAGATTCCAGGAATAAGTTGCATGTTGTCATTTTAAGAGTACTTGTGCTTCAGATTGTTAGCCAATGAAAAAAAAATAAAAGTTACTCCTGTTTCTTTAAAAATAAAAAGGGCAAGCTGGGCATGGTAGTTCACACCTATAATCCCAGTAGTGGGCAGAACAAGGAAGGGGAATTGCTGCAGGGTCCATGCCAGTCTGGGCCATATAGTAAGTTCCAGGACAACCTGGGATACTGAGTGAGGCCCTATCTCAAAACAAACAAAAGAGGGTGGTCATGGTAGCTCCTTTAGTTTGGGAGGCAGAAGCAGGTAGATTTCTATGAGTTTGAGGCTAAGGTGGTCTACATAGCAAGTTCCAGAGCATCCAGTGATACCTAGGAAGACCCTGTCAATAATAATAATAATTAATAACATTAATAAGCAAGAAAGAAAAGAAAGAACAAATTGATGAAAGAAGGAGCTGATAAGGAGACGCAGAAGGGTTGACAGAGGTAAAGATAGAGCAGAAGGACCGAGACCTAGTCCCACTGGAACAGCACAAAGATCATTAAACTGTTGACATAGGAGTGTTAGTAAAGGAAGAAGTTATTAAGAAACAGCATAAGTTCTGGGTGCGCAAACCACATTATCTCATTTCCTCTTTTAATAGGGTTGTGAGGCAAGGAATGACAGGATAAGAACCCAAGGCACTGGTAATGGTGCAGATAAGGACACAGGAAAGTGATTAAGCACCATACCCAGATAATTTAAATCAAGGGTCCTTGAGGTTAGAAGTCACAGTGATTGCCCACAGCCTGCTGTCCTCGGTCCAGGCCTCTGGAGGGCACATATTTACAGAAATCATGGGAATATGCTAATCAAATGTGCAGAAGGTGCAGTTACCATGCCAGATAACAATAGCGAATTGAAGATACTTCAATCAGCTTAAAAAGTAGGTCAAAACTAATAAATTTATATTACTCATAATGAGGGAAGTGAAAAGTTCCAGAGGTGGAATCAAGTCCCTTTAGATCCACATTTTTTAGTGTAAACTTTATATCAAACAGAAATATTGACTGATCCATCTCTTCAAAAATTTTTGATTATCCTAAGCAAATAATTAATTGATATGGATATGATTCTGCAGTCCTTCAGTGCTTCATAGCACTCTCTGTAAGCAGTTGTACTGAAATCATATATGTTGAGCTGTGGAGATAATATAGAGGGTTAAGCACTTGTCACAGTGTGAGGAGCAGAGTCTGGACCCCCAAAATCCACTTCCAAAGCTGGGTGGGCATGGTGGCCCTCCTGTAATCCCAGGGCATGGAAGGCAAACCTGAGAATCCCCAGAGTGAGCTAGCTAGCCAGGCTTGTCAAAATGGTGACCTTTGAGATCAAAATGGGACTCTGCCTCAATATAGAAATGGTGGAGAGGGAGCCAGGAAGATGTCCAGTGTTCAACCTCAGGTCTATGTGCACACACGCACATACACACAAATACACACACACTTACACATGTGTGCACCTGCCCATACATGTAGTCACACAGACAGAAATGCATATTCACACATACCACACACACATACAAAGAAAATAAAAAGTACCATCCATAGTCTAAATGATTTTGCATGATGTTTTCCACAAATTGGCAGTCTCAGTAATCAGGGATGGAGACATGGATTGCTAGACCCTTGTATATGTGGGCTCGGGGTGAAGTGATGACTGTAAGCCCCCTGACCTCTGCAGATGTCATTCCAAGTGGGACCACGTGAGCCATATGTGCCTGAAAGATGACCCCCATCTTTCTGTGAACTCCAAATGACAGGGCGTGTGTTTGGGGTTATTCCTCAGCTGACTGTATGGCTGCAAGTGTTGGGTTTTAACATTTTTAGCCACATAGAATGATAATACATTTTGTCCTTTGATACTTCCCAACTTATTTTAAATACTATTCTTTTGTACATTAAAAAAGAAATAGAATATACTTAAAGAACTATGATGAATGGGTTTTTAACATTCCATGCTAATGACTTCTAAAAGCTCCAAAGATCTTGTTTTATCTGGTTTCATGTTAAATAATGATGTTTTTAATAGACAGCTTCAAATCTCCAGCATAAAGTAAAGAGAATATTTAATGTACAAAGAGTATGGACTTGCTTCTTACAAAATCTCTCGAGCATATATATTGTTTCTTTTAAAAGATCTCTACAAGCCTGACTGTCTAGGGAGGGTCCTGATTAATCATCAGTTGAGTATTTAACTGGTGATTTGGGACTTCATGATCTGGTTCAGTACAAGAACTGTTTATTTGCTTTATTAGAAAAAAGTATTTTCTGTCATATATAGTCTTTCACACCCAGATAGTTAACTCATGCATATACTATCTTAAAATACTGCAAAGAATTAAACCTCTTCAGACTCCTCAATTATCTTTTGTATGTCCAATGCTCAAATTAATAAAAATGTTCTATAGAACAGCCAATAACCCAAGTGACTATATACCCACTGCTGTGAGTTTAGTCATAGATTTACAAAAGATATGCTTATTTAAGAAATATATGAGTCTCCATTATGTTTCAATGGTCTTCAGAGAACAAGATACACCATGTTGTTAGAAGAGTAAATAAAAGTCTATGAAAAACAGCAACATAGGAACCTAAATTTAAATAATATTTGCAACATGAGGAAAGATTTGCTAGCAAATAAGAAATGGGTCAACAAATAAGAAATGAGTCAGCATGATAATGGCATTTGAAGTCGATGGTAGTAGTCAGAATCCCTTCATTATTTACTTGATTTCATATCTTCAGTCACAGTCCCTTCACTATCCCTAAAACGAATGAGGTTTAAGTAAGGAATTGGTTTTACACTATGGCACTAGCCTAAGGAATAATGGGAATTCAAAACTTAACTCCCATCATGTATTTCACAAAATACATAAAATATTTCAGATCATGAGAAAGAAAGAAAAAGAGCATTGGGGGGGAGGGAAGAAGAGAAAGCAGAAAGCGTACATCTTGACATTTGGTCAAGAAACGGGACTGAAGAACCAAATTGCTCATGAAGTAGACACATTTAACGTCTCTTTGAAAGGTAAACAGGATTAGAAAAAAACGACTGGAAGTTAATGAATCATGTTGAAAGATGGTGCTAGACACAAAAAAGGGATTCAAAAGATATCTGATCCAACCCTCAGAGAATATGGTCAAGGGAAATATTAGAGCACAGAGAAACTGGAGCGGCAGTCTAATCTTCGAGATTAGAAAAAATCTTATTGTTACTCACAAAACTAAGGAAATCTGAAGAGAGGTTCAGTTCTGTGCCATGGATCACAAGTCAACAGGTGGAGAAGGTGCCATTTGGATGCCCAGTGGCAATGCTAAAAACATGATTGGTTGATGCAGACTGTGAGCTTCTGAGAGCAGTGCAGTAGAGAAAAGGAGATTTGGATATCAAATGGCCATTTAGAGACACTGCTGTAAGGCTGAGATCATGGACTCAGTGCAGTAAAGAGAAAGTAGAGAAGATAGTAGGGAGGTTTTCTATCATTTTAGAGCTTGAGGGTATACCAATAAGATGTACAAATAACATAAACCTTGACTCCACTTAAAAGCTTATAATAATGAGCTTGTGCTAGTTAGAGCTCAAGTAGAAAGGTCAGAAAAGAATAAGCAAGGTAAGAAAAAGAAGTCCAGAAAAGAAAATAATAAAGAGAATGTAGAAAGCTAGTTCCAAATTAGAGTCAGACCTCTTTCAACATGGACCTTGAATTCAGACAAAAGATGCTCATTTTTAAAAGTTAAAATCAAAAGCAGGAAATCTTGACAGCATGTTAATTTGACATTGCTACATTCTTCTGTTTTATTTTGTGAAACAAAGTATTTCTTAGTGTTGGCGAAGCATCCTCTGTACTTCCCATATTAAGCGTGCTTCCAATTAACAGGAGAAACAAAGCCACGTGTAACCGTATGAAAGATCTTCAGTGGTGAATGGAGAAAATGCTAGTTCTTTAAAAGGGAAAGAGCATCTAATTTAACTATTGGATCAACCTAATTAATTAGCATAAATTAAAATTGTTCAGTAATGAAACATTCTTCAAGACATGACAGGTGAGGATATTATCAAAGGACTTTTTCAAATAAAAATGAATACACAAACAAGAATAGAAATGCAGGACATTCTTCTGTTTTTCCACTCATCCCTAGAAAACTGAAGTTTCTAGTATAAATACATTTCCTTTTGTCCATTTATGTTGCTTTTTGACCCTTTAAAATGAAAATAAATAAGTTTAAAAAGTTAATACTATCATTTTTAATGTCTGTCCACATAATACTGTTTTAGGTTATTAGTAGAAACCTAATCAAGCTCAGCAACTTTTATTTCTTGTGTTTGGGGTTGGAAGGCATGCAAGCACACTGTATGTGCATGTTTGTGTATGTAAACAGGTGCATGTGCATGTGGAAGCCCAAGGTTGACATCAGGAGCCTTCTCAATGGCTTTCCACTTTATTTACTGAGGTAGTATCTTACATGGAGCTAGGAACCCAAACTCTGGTCCTAAGAAGACAAGTGTTTAACAGCTGAGCCATCTGCATCTATTTCTAATCCAGGCATGCATATTGTCAGTCTTTCGGAAACATATAAGCTAAGACCAGGGAAAGTTCTTCTAGATAAATATATCACTCAAAAACTGCTAAGCAAACATACTGCATTGTGATCTCAAAATTTGGGGGCTGATATTAGTTATTACTGGAGCTGCTTTAAACTGAGCACTGGGAGTAATTGGCTGCTTGTCTTTTAGGATGTAATTGGAAAAGCACTGCAGTACTTGGGAGCATTTAGTGAGCTGAGCATCATGGAGCAAGTTGTGGCTCTGATCGATGAGGAAATGTGCATCAACTGTGGCAAATGCTACATGACCTGTAATGACTCTGGCTACCAGGTAGGAGTCCCACTGGAATTAAGATGCTATGAGGTACATTTCTTCTTGGGGATGGAAAATCTCTTCTGTTGCTATTTGAGTGAGTGCCTGTCTAACCGAGTATACCAAATCTTCCCCTTAACAGAGGTCTTCCTGCTCTTTCATCCTTGTAGCACTGTATTGTCCCTTTGTTTTTATTTGTTTAAGATTGATTGACTGAATGATTGATTTTATGTGTATGTATCTGTGTCTGTTTGGATGTATAGAGGCCAGACAAGGGCATCATATCCCCTGGAACTGGAACGATAGGCATCTGTGAGCTGCCTGGCATGGGTGCTGGAAACTGAACTCTGGTCCTCTGTAAAAGCAGTAAGTGTTCATAACAGCTGAGCTACATCTCCAGCTCCTGTGTTATTGTTTTTAAAGGAAGTAATAAAGTATGCATCTGTGGTGGATAATTTCCATGGTCGGCCTTAAGAAACTTGGTTTAAGAGACACCTAAGGCATCAGTGAGGCACTTTTATGTTTGTTTTTAAGAGTGTTTCCAGAGAGGATATACTGAGGGGAGGGAATAAGAATTACCCTCAATGTCAGAGGCAGCATCCCATGGCTTGGACTTGCCTACTGAATAAAGAGGAGAAAATGTGAGCTGAGCAAGACAAACATTCTTCCTTCTCTGTTTCCTGATCCACCCGCATGTAACAAGTCCCCCTGTCATGGGGGATGCTGCTATGACTTCCCTACCATGATGGATTGCATCCTCTGAACAGTGAGCCAAAATCAACCCTTCCTTCCTTCCTTAACCAGTTTCACGTCAGGTATTTGGTCACAGCAATGAGAAAAACAACTGATACAGTAGCCATTCAGTGCACAGTGATGGTAATATCACTTCAGCATCCAAAAAGTTTGATGGAGAAATCCAACAGAAAACAGAAATTCATAAAAAAATAATGTCCACTTTGGAAGAGTGTGCTGTATTATTTAGGGTGGGAAGAACAGCCATTCAGTAGCATTCCTCTAAAAGGACTCGATTCCCTTAGGAGCCAGGTTCTCTGATATCCCAGTCACTGGCTTTCTACAACAGCAATAAAGAAAAGCCCTTTCCCACCAACTGGCTGTGGGGATAGGTCTCTGCAATTCTTTCATGGCAGAGAGAAGTTTTCTTCTTTGATTGCTGGTAGTGACTGTGGTCACTTTCCAGTCAGTCCCTCAACAGACAGTCTGCCACAGGACAGGAAAGAAAAATGAAAGATATCACTCCTTGGGGTGGTGGAGCTCCTGGAAATACATCCTGTCAATTTCTCTTTGTCCTTTGATTCACATCTTCAATGGAGAGAGGGAGGGAATGAATGATCAAAATCCTGAGCAGATTCAGATGCCGCCACCTTGCTGCAGTTCTCACAGCATTTGCACAGCTGTGACATTGACCTGGTTGGATTTTGCAAATGAATGAAAAAAATGATTAGCAATTGAATGATAAACTTTTAGATAAGTTTTTGTCCAAGGCCTGTTGTACTGTGAAAGCAAAGGGTTTTTGAAAGATACAGGGTTTGGGAAAGCACATTTTAAAACTATGAAAAATTACTAACACTGTAGAGTTTCGTTATTGTTATTAAAAGTCTCAAGCCATAAATAGGTATAATAGAAAGTAATATCTTTAATATGATCAGTGGGATTTTCTAGATAAATAATAAAATGCCTCATTTTTAAGAAGTGAAAATCATTTACTTTATTCAACTTGCTGCTTTGACATGTATTTTTCCATTTTTTTACATTTATTGATTGATTGATTGATTGATTTTATATGTGCACATGTGTGGGGGTGCATGTGCCACAGTATTCACGTAGCAATCAGAAGGCAACTTGTGGGACTCCATTCTCTTCTATCAAGTGAGTCCCAGAATCTAACCTAGGCCATCAAACTTGGCATCCATAGGTGTTTCATCCCAGGACTCCTTTGGATACCCAAACCAATGGTTGCTCAAGCACATGATATGAGATCGTATAAAATTCACACGTATCTTGTGCTCACTCCGCCATGTACTTTGAATTCTCTCTAGATTACATATAGTGCCTAATACAACACAAATGATATGCATATAGTTATTTTACTGTTAGGAAATAATAACAGGAGAGAAAAACTCTACATTATGAGAACAATTGCAACTTTTTCCAGATATTTTTGAGCTGAGGCTGGTTGAATTCATGGGTGTGGAGCCTCTGGATATGTATTGTCTCTTCTTCTGCTCCATGAGAAAAAAATAAATCATGAAAGGAGGAAGGAAAGGGAATGGTAAGAAAAGGAGGAGGGAGGGAGGGACGAAGGGAGGGAGAGAGGGAATGATCAAAACCCTGAGCAGATTCCGACCCAGCCACTCTGCTGCAGCTCTCACAGCTGGGGGACATCAGAGCCAGGATGGGGCAGCAGCTGTCCTGGCTCTTTCTTCTAAGTTTTGCCCTTTCTGTGATGGAATGATGCCTAGACTCAAATAGAAAATGCTTAAAACTCAAAGCTGACTATTCAGCTCATTTTTTTCTACTGTTTTCTTCCCAAATTACAGGCATTATCTGAAGCATATTCAGGACCCCACCTGACACTACTTTTTCACTGTCAGGAACAAGGAGTGGAGGCTAGGGGAATGGCTCAGTCAGGAACGTGCTTGCCTTAGAAGCATAAGGGCTTGAGTTCAGTCTCAGAACCTGTGTAAAAATGCTCAGTATGGACACTCATGTGCAATCCCACTGGGGAGGCCCCAACCTGTGAGAGACACTGTGTCAAAGGTGGTAATGACATGAGGATGACACATGAGGTTGTCTTCTGGCTTCCATGTGCACACAGATGCACACACCTTCACACATGTTCACCTGCACACACATGCATGTGACCCACTCATACAAAACTTTTACAAAACATGGACTATAAGGAGGAAAGTGGTGTCTATGTAAGCACCCCAATGCCATCAGACAGAAGACAACCTAACATGGTAGGCACGGCAAGACCAGAGTACTGCTCACACAAAGGAGGCTGAGAGCAACTGCGCTATGAAAGAATTCCTGGCTCAAGGAAGGAAAACACCTTTAAGGAATTTTCAACATTATCTTTCTAACTTAAGGAGTCTCGCTTCTTTCTCCCTTTCCCTCCTGTCAGTTAAGCTGTTGCTGTCGTTGCACCACCATGGTACTGGACATAGTTATCTCCATCGCCATGGAGAGAAATGTAGATGCTGAAACAGGGGCGTCTGTGACCTTGGCCGGCAGCGGCATCAAGTCTCTTGGTTTCTGTTTGCAGGCTATACAGTTTGATCCAGAAACTCACCTGCCCACCATTACCGACATGTGTACAGGCTGCATGCTCTGCCTCAGCGTCTGCCCCATTGTTGACTGCATCAGGATGGTTTCCCGGACAACCCCTCACGAACCAAAGAGAGGCTTACCCTTAACTGTGAAGCCGGTGTGTTAAGGTGATTTGTAAGACAGTTCCTGTGAACTTTGATGTTACCAACATAGGCTGATCTTTATAAAAAAATGTAATCGTTGTGATCAGTTCTTTCCAAATTAGAGTATATATAATTTTTAAATAAATTCCCAAGTTAAGAAAAACAATTTCTAATGCCAGTGACCAATTAATGGTCATAAAATGAAATAATTCTTCTCTGAGGGTAACAGTTAAGTAGCTGCCTACCAGTTAATTGGATGTGCTCTGTCAGTTGTCTATTGTGAAAAATTAACTTTTTCATGGCAATTAGTGTGACAATTTTCAAATTGCTCTACACTATGCTCCATCTTTGATTTCTAATTGTAAATGGAGTGAGCTATTTTGGAACAAAATATACTTTCACATATAATAAAATGTTTCCAAGGAAACATTTCATAATTAAAAATTACCTATAATTTTAATACTGGTACTAGGACACATGATTAGATCCATTAAGAATAAATGAAGAAAGCCAAATCATTACTTACTATGACATTGGGGGGAGGGACCTGAAAGAGGGTTTTCTAGAATTGTATTAAGGCCTTCTTTGTTGAAATAGCTCCCTTTTTAGTGCTGGACACAGAAAGAGAGATTATTTCCTAAAATACTATTCACCACTCATACCTTCCTCTACCTGCCTGAAGGTGGTGCCCAGAGTAACCGAGAATGGACCACAAGCCATCCTTATTTAAATACTTATGAAATAAGATATTAACGTGGAGGTTCCGTCATCACCAGATTTTGCTGTGCACAGAACTGCTCTGTCTAGTGTGAGTATAGAAATGATTAATGTTCAAACAAAGCCTAGATTATACAGTGCTAAACCATAGACTTTATAATTCAGAAATGAAAAACATCATATTAATAACATACATAATGTGTAAAACCAGCTTAACTATTCTTTACTTCAGTGCTTATGTAATTTCAAAAGTAATGAAATAGAAAGATATGTATTTTCTGATACTGATAAATAATATTTTTTATTTCTCTATTTTTATAATCAAAAATGGCATCATATAAATTCATTTATTCCTCATTTATAGTGCATTTTATTATAAATCTGAAGGTAATAAGTCAGAAAATGACAATTTATGACAGATTTCAATGACAGATACAAGATCTAGGAGGGCATTTTGACTACAAAATCTGTATAATTGAATAATATTAAATAAAATTTTATGAACTGCTTTCAACATGGTTTTTGTTGTGTCTTTTCCAATTGCATCCTCCTGTCAACCATTTACATTCTGACGTCGAGCACTTTTAGACTGATTCTACAGAACATTCCACCTAAATGTGGTATAGATGATACTAGTTTGAATCTAAGGAAGGAAGGATAGTGTAGTTCTTCAAATGTTTCCTTCCTGTCCCTCTTACCCTCCTTATCTACTGAAGACAACTCTATTCTGCCAAAAGTCATCTTCCACAAAGTGCTGGCCAAGCATCCTGCAATGGGGTGAGACACAGACAGGTGGAAAATGGCAGCCTGCTTGCCTGAGTACTCCCCTCCCACTGTGGGGAAACATGCCTGTCACTTCATGTTACTTACTCCTCAGGTAGCTGTGAGGAAGCAAGGACTCCTCAACAGACTTTTGCACTGTTCTCATGATGCAGGATGTCCACTTATGGAGCTGATGGCTCTTAGCTAAGAAGCTCAGTGATCAAGCCAAAGTAATTTCCGCAGCTAGAAGCCACAACCCTGACTGTGAACTGCAGGGGGAGGACAGTCCAGGTGTCAATGGGTGGCTGTGCATGGGTGTAGAGGCAGAAGGTTGACCTCAGGTGTTCCTCAGGAAGCTTCCACCTTGAATGCTGAGACAGAGCCTCTCTCTGGGACTTGGGACCTGAAGCTCAACTAAGTTGACTGGCCAGTAGCCTTAGGAGGCTCCTCCCTCTACCTACCCAGGGCTGGAATTAGAACCTTCTCTCCAAGCCTGATTTGTTATATGGTTTCTACGGATTAAATTCAGGTCTTCACATTTGTGCGGCATGCACCTCACTGACTGAGCTATCTGCCAAGCCCTGGTTGAAACTTTTTACTGTGGGACTCCACCAGCTTTCTGGGAATATTATAAAAGCCATCCCATGCATGTATGCTGGAGTCCTCCTCAAGACATTGTCTTTTAGGAAAGAATTTTGTACATACAGATCCCAGCATGGCCTCTGCAGTCTTTCCTGAGAGAAAGAGCATACTGCGTAAGCTCATTCTTTTTCTTTTTTTTTTTTTTTTTTTTTTTTTTTTATTTCATCTGTATGTGTATCAATGTACTGTCTGCATGCAGGTCTGTGCACCCGTGTCGTGCAATGCTGCGGAGGTCAAAAGAGGGTCTCGGATTCCCCTGGAGCTGGAGTTCTCCTGGAATTGGAGTTTCAGACGGCTCTCGGCTGCCATGTGGGTGCTGGGGATCGAACCCGGGTCCTCTGTAAGAGCGGTCGGCGCTCTTAACCACTAGGCCATCTCTCCAGCCCGTAAGCTCATTCTTATACTACTTTGAGGGAACTGTGAATGATAGCAGCCTGGAGTCAGACCATAGCAATCCATGACTGTACACTGGCATATTCCTTATGAGCACTCCTCACATATTTCCTCTCTATTAGGTTATAAAATGTGCAAACCCCAGACAAAAAGGCACATGAGGCTTAAGTCACTCCAGGAACATGATTTACTTCCATGTGGGACTGCCAGAACGGACCGCCTGCAGACACATGGTGGAACAGAGCAGGGCACGGGGCAGGGGCAAGATGGCGACTGGGGCCACCCATTATAGCCATGAGTAGAGGCCTCAGGTACAGGGGAAGAGATCAGAAGATCGACAGCCTTTGGAGGAAGTGGACATCTGTGTGTCCCTTGGGATTCTGGGAAGCCCAGACCTAACATTTCAGCCTTTTGTTTATGATAAGGAAATGAGACGGTGATCTCTCTTCTGTATCTGCTTCAGAGTGAAGTCTTGGGGGAACAGCTGTCAGGCTGTAGGGTTAGAATCTGGTTTCCCATTTTGGCTACTCTGGGTGCTCTGCCCGGTGCTTTTGGTCCAGATCAATAGTGGCCAGTACTTAGTAGACATTTTCTCTTCAAATGAAAAAGACAAGCTGGTTGATTCTTTTTTTTAATTTTTTTAATATTTTATTTATTTATTTATGTGTATGAATGTACTGTCTGCATGTAGGTCTGTGCACCCGTGTCGTGCAATGCTGAGGAGGTCAGAAGAGGGTGTTGGATTTCCCTGAAACTGGAGTTCTCCTGGAATTGGAGTTACAGATGGTTCTTAGCCGCCATGTGGGTGCTGGGGATTGAACCCAGGTCCTCTGTAAGAGCAGTTAGAGCTCTTAACCGCTAGGCCATCTCTCCAGCCCCCAAGCTGGTTGATTCTTATATGAGTATACCAGTGCAGGGACTTCACAGTACCAACAGGGGGCTACTGGGTACATTAGCAATTGGAGGGTCCCTGTCTAGGGTCTGCAGGGGGTTTGAGGAATTAGGAAAAAGTTTTAGTACACAGAGCTCTAGAATGAGGGCCATAACCATGCGAATATAAAAGGTGGTATTTTATGGCATGACACATTAAATCTGTCATCTATCTATGAGATATTTTCTAGCATGACACAGTAGGTTCCTAACTTGGCACAGTAGGTCTCTCACCTATCTCTCTGGTAATAAGTTATCTCATTTTCTCTTCTTTAGATTACAGTTTCCTGTTGGGGTGTTTTAAAACCACACAGCTAGCTCAGATAAATGAAGTTTGTTTTGGTGTTAAGGTCAGTTGAGTTTCTGGTCCTTAGGGGGTCACTCAGGCCTTGCGCCTGGCTCTCTTCACCAGTTCCATCTATGTGAGGACAAAGTCAGGCCTTGCTTGGCCACACCTTCCCTTTGAAGCGTGAGGAGTTTCTCCTCTATATGGACTGTCCTCCTTTGACTGGACATTGGCAGGATGAAGTCCTTTTAAGTGAATCTCCGAGACCTCCCTGGCCCGGGATGACTGGTGACTCACTGCTACAGGACATGTACAAATGTGCCGATGCAGGACCCTAGGATCCAAGTCAACCCCAGAGGGTAGGGGCCAAAATATTGTCCCTTCAAATTCCTCTCGCCAAATCAAATTGGAGCTCCAAGTGTGTTTGCTAAACCTCCAAGAGGATTATTTGAATGAATTTGGTACTTATAACTCTTAAGTAAAGCTTCAACATTGACTTAAGCACTCTTAATAAATTCTTAATTGCTGTGGCAAAATATTCTAATAATAAAAGCTCATGGTAGGAGCCTGGTGGTAGTGGCTACAGCACAAGCTAGGAAAGAATACTACTTAGTGGCTTGTGTTGCTGGCTCATGTTCAACCTATTGTATACAATATAGAAATATCTGGCCAAGAATGGCATTGCCCACAATGGGCACAAGGCCAGTCCAATGAAGGCAATTATTGAGGTTTCTCAGCTCAGGTGTATCAAGTTGACATTAGGTCATTTAGGTACTCAAAGTACAATGGATATAAACCATGACAGGCAAAAAAGTTCTAACATAGCCCATGAAACAAACCCAAGATAATAAAGAGGGTATCTGTGTGCCCCTTGGGATTCTGGGAAGACCAGACCTAACACTCACTAGTTGAAACTGAGAAACCTTCCTCAACCAAGTTGTTTGTAGAAAACCTACCCCAGTTTTACATGCTTGGCCTGCAGAGAGACTGAGAATACTGAAAGAATGAGAATCTCATTTCCTATCCAGCAAGAGACAAGTCAGCAGCCATGATACACATTCTTAAAGCTCCTCTGACAGGGGATACAGGACCAGACCTGAACATCTGAAGACTATTTCCTAATCAGTGTCTAAGAAACTATGTGGTAGCCAACTTTATGTGTCACCTAGGCTTGACAACAAGACACACATACTTGGTTAAGCATTTTTCTGGATGCTTCTGTGGAGGGATGTTTTGATTTAGGTTAATAGTTAAGTTAGTGGACTCTGAGTAAAGCAGATTGCCTCCTGGAGCAGGAGTAAGCTCACCCTCCCCCCTCACACCCTCCTCCCCCCACCACCCACCTCCAAAGACCTGAGTGCAGTAGAGGTCCATCTCCTGGAAGAAGGCCTCTAGCTCACGGCCTTCACACTGCATCCTGGCCCCTCATTAGGCTGGGTTTGGACTTGGACAGGAACTCCTCAGTCTCCAGCATGCTGGCTCACCTTGTGAAGTCACTAAGCTACACACTTGTGTGCACCAAATTTTTTGATGGCTTAATTAAATCCTATTGGTTCTCTTTCTCCAGAGAATCATAATGAATATGAAATCTATTATCTCATTTAAATTTACAACAAACGAGGGTAGGTACTATCATTTTTCTCCAAATGAATGAAGACATAGATGCTTATGAGTCTAAGTAACTCACTCCAAAGTGTGCAGCTAATTAGGTATACTTCTAAATGCTGACTAGTCAACATCCATCCCTGATAATTTGTTCATCTAGGTCTTTACTCACCCAACAAATATCAAATAGCTTCAGTGTACCAAGACTTGACTAGAAATAAGGATATGAACTCAAATGATGAATGTTTCCTATCTTACTCTGGGCTGATATAACAAACTACCATAAACAGAATGACTCACAATGAATAGAAAATGTTCTCAGTATTCTGGAGACCAAGAAAGTCCAAACTCAATGTGTCAACAGATTTAATACGTGGTGAGGACTAAGCAGTCTTTGGAACATAAATAATCAGTTTTTTACTCTATCTTCACTTGGTAGAAAAGGTTAATACACTCTTGTGTTAGGTCTTATAAGAACACTAATCCTGCTGATGTGTGCTCCACCCTCACGACCTAATCACCTCTGCAAACCTGATGTCCTAAATCTACCACCTTGGAGATCAGAATTTCAGCATATGAATTTGGGAGAGATGTAAATCAGATAGTGGCACCCCTTGGTGTTAAGATGTTTGTAATGTGCAAGGGAAACAGACATGTAACAGCTTTATGTCACATGTGGTAAGTGCTGGGAAAGCAATCAGGAGAGCCACAAGCTGTTGACAAGGTGACAATTAAGCCAAGTTTTGAGGTTATAAAAGAGAAAACGAGTAGTGAGGAAAGGACATCTCAAGGAGTGAAAATAAAAGAAAGCACAGAGGGGTGGAAAGGTTAGAATTTCCCAAAACTCTCAAGTAGATAGCTAGAATAAAGTGAACATGGAGTTGAAGATAAGACAGAGGAAGGTACATACTGCATTAGAATCAGAAATAGGAGTCCCTATTAATCTCATTTATTCATTCTTTCACAAATCTGAACTGTCTTCCTTATGACAATTTCTTCTAGCTGATGGCGACACAACCACAAGCAAGGCAGGTCTGAGTCCTGCTTTACTCCACTTACACATGAAGTATGAGCTAAAACAGATCCTTCTTCCTTTAAGGGCTTACTGTCAGATATTTGGACATAAAAATAAGGAAAGTAGCTAATACATGTGTAACTCAGCTCTTATATACTTACTCATTCTGGGGATACCGGGATATCCTTGTCACCACAAATATCCCATGATAGGCTTGCACCATCATAATAGCTTCAAACTCTACACACTAACAACTGAAAACAAAATGCAGGACCCTCCAATAGGGCCACCTACTTCCATCCAACTGTATATTACTGTTTATACCTCGGGGCCCCAGCCCAGATGGGAGGATAAGGAGAGATTTCTCTAGTATAACACTTAGTCCAACCTCAACTTTCTAATAAGAAAAATTAGTATTTAAATAATTTTATTGTCTTCCTATGGTCATTGTAGGTTAAAAGGAGGAAGTGGAGATTAAGTATCTCAATGAATATGCATTCTTTTTTCTTATTTAAAAACATCCTTTAAACAACACTTTAAGAAACAAAGGGACAGGGGAGATAGCTGAGTCAATAAACAAAGGTTTGAATTCTACCCCTATGTGGAATGTGCTGGTAACCACAGCTGAGATTGGCAGATCCCCAAGGCTCACTGACTACTTGGTGAGCTCAGGGCCGCCAAGAGACCCTGCCTCAAAATAAGGGTGGACGGCACTTGAGAAACAACACCCAAGGTTGACCCCTGACCTCTGCACATGTGGGGTCTCAAGGGCACCCACACCCCCTCACACACTCAAAACAAGGAAATACTATAAATACACTCTTTCAAGAGTTGTGGTTTGTGATCAAAATCCCTAAACTAGAATTAGTTGTAAGTCTTGGCTTTCAAGCCTTTAATAACAGTCTAAATAAAAAATGTAATATGTCTTTGCTTTTAAAACTGTACACTAGAATCCATCTAGTTAGGTTATACTTCACAAGAACAGAGAATTTCAATAATAAATAAAACAGCTCAGCAATTGAGATACTGTCTATTCTTATCAGACAAGCAAAGATTTATTTGGCATTAAGAACTGCATTATAATAAAATAATTTCAAATCATATGCTGACTTTGTGTAATATTGGGGAAAAAACATTAAGAAAAAACTTGTAGCTGCCAAAACATATGTATCATATATGTTTAAATGAAGAAACATTCTTCTATTATTATTTTAAAACTCCCTTGGCAAAAAGAAATGCAAACTAGACCTATAAAGAAAACATCTCATTAACTACGCAGTAATTTGGTCATGCAGGAGTTAGTAGCCCCATTTCAAAAAAGAACACAAAAATGTTACCAGTTTTCCCAGAAAGAATGAAGCTACTATCTCTACACAGTACCCCAACCACCCACTGCACATCCCACACTGCCTGTTCCTGATCTTCACGGGAGCTTCTAGCAGTTCCTGATGATATCTAAGTAGGTTCTCCTGCTGTTTGCATCTAGAAAGTTAGAATCTGGTTGTACAGTTTACTAAACATGAGAATTTTTATATGCCAATTCAATCACTCAGCCTTGGTTACCTCATCCCTAAAATGGAGAACATAATGACCTATCACTTAATAAGTTAGATATTATAATTATTACCATTACTTGTGGATTTAGAATTTCAAATGCAGTTTTAAAAGACATAAGGCTAGGTTTCTAGGTTCAGATTCAGATTCAAAGGAATACAGTAGCAGCTGGTGATACAATGACTTCCTAAATGGACATTTGTCATTGCCACTTGGAAAGGAAAAATTCCAGGCAGTAGGAAGCCCAAGATATTTTTTAAGTTTTTTTTCAAGTAACCAATTCTGACAAAATGAAAAGACCCTAGTAATTGAATATTACATGCATATAGTTTAGAAAGTAAAATGAAATATAAGTATGTGTGTACAATATTTCTGTTTATAAGTATTTGAAACATAAATAAATGTTAAATAATCTTTTCCATTCTCAATTCTATGAACCATTTATTGCTATTGGTTGCAAATGGAGGCGGAAACAAAGCAGATGAATGACTTACATAAATTGGTGTATTTGATTGTAACTGTATTTGAAAATGAAGCACAGTAAATGTAGCTTTCTGGCAATGCCGCCATCAGGTCATTTCTCTGAGTTTCTACGTTCTGATATAATACAGATATTTCAGGAGGTACTTTTCACTTTGGCTTCAGGTCACCAGCAAGTGGACTGGCAAAAATTATGTCATAATATTATATAAAAGGCACTGCTCTTAGAAATGAGCTTATCACATGGCAGGATCTAGTTTATTTTTACTCTCTGAAGTTAATCCAATTACCAGGGAAGCCATTAGACACACTATTATCTATCCAGAGCTGAATCATTTTCCTCTTGCCCACAGATGCACACAATTCCACAAACAGCCTGCCAACTGAAATTTGGACCCAATCCTTAACAGCTCTGGGAGATCCATACAGTCTATAGCTTTCTCTTTTACTAATTAATATGGTCCCATTTATGGAATAACATGCATCTCCCTTAAACCTTAAAAATTACAAATGACATCTTTAAGTTGGATGGTCTCATTGGAAACATGTATAGCTGACTGTGCCTTTGAGTGTCATCTACAGCATTTATAAACTCTCACCATATCTTTCCATATTTACTATTCTTATACACACTATAAATGACTGTGCCATAAAGGAATCCAAGTCATTTTGTCACTAGTAAACAGTCTACAGTACTGAGTCATACTGATTTATGAATCTGTGTAGTTATTTATTTTCTGAACTTATACTGTACTTTTCCATATTGTGTGCTCCTCTTGCTCTGAGAGCCTTTATGTGCTCCCATTTTCCCGTAGGTCTATATCTTCCACTATCACTGATGAGTACAAGGTTATAGACTGAGGTAGTATTCAAAGGTTTACATTAATCAATGTATAAAACAAGACCTCCTCTCTAAAAAATTTATTTTATTTTATGTGGTTCTATTGAAGATGTGATCTCCACACCTACTGATGGTGTTGGCTTCTATGTTTCTTGGTCTTCTTTGGCACCTATTTCCTTGGAGTCCAAGAATTTGGTCAGAGATGGATCACCAAATGTGTAAACACATATACATAGACATTAAAATGTAAGCTTAGTGAGAAAGTTGAAACTGAAAGTGAATGGAAACTTTCGCTTCAATTTCTGCTTATGTCCTCTGTTTTAGTGTGCGAGGGGAACATAGGGATTTCAGACAGGACTGAAGGGAGCTAATTCTGAATATTTGTACGCTCCCTGCATTGCAATGTTACAGCAACCACATCTTGCACCTCTTAGAAGCTGGAATGTTTTTATGGGACTTCTGCCAACACATTAATCAGCTTGCCATTGGCATGACCAAATATCTGAGATGAGAGGCTAGGGAGATGGTTCAGCATTTAAGAGCACTGGCTGCTCTTGCAGAGGACCCAGGTTTGATTTTTAGCACCCACATGGGTGTTCACAACCATCTGTAACTCCAGTTCTTTGGCATCTGCAGGAACTTCACATGATGCACTTTCCTATGCAGGCAAAACACTCATATACATAAAATAAAGATAAATCTCTTAAAAATATGAGCTGAGCTGCATAAAGGATTTATTTTTGCTCATGGTTGTCCCAAGTTCAGTGCATGTTTGCTTTGTCCCCACCACTTTAGGCCTTTGGTGGTCCAGAGTGTCATGGTGGGGGCATATGGTATAAGACATCTGCTTACCTTGTGATTCCTGGGAAGGGAGGAGGGAAAGAAGGAAGAGAGGGAGGGAGGGAGGGAGGGAGGGAGAGAGGGAGGGAGGGGAGAAGGAGGAGGAGGAGGAGGAGGAGGAGGAGGAGGAGGGGAGAGGAGGGGAGGAAAGGGGAGGGGGGAGGGGGAGATATATCAGTGTCCCAATACCCTAATATGTCCTTAAAGGACATACTTTAATGATCTAACTTCCTTCAACTAGACTCCATCTGGTAGTTTCTACTACCTTCCACTAGAATTGCCAGCTGGTAAGGAACTCTTTAATATATATGCTTTTTGAATATTTAAGAACCAAGTCATATCAACCAATACAAGGTTGAGTAGAAAGAAAGCAATGACAGTTCATTTCCACTTAGAGACCAGAAATATAAATTATTGTATAACAATTCAAAATCTGGTAAACTCTCATGACCAATGACAATGTCTCTTTTGCAACATGAAATTTAGGCAACTCTTCAAATAAAATCTTTTGAAGTTTACTAGACAGCCTTTGGTAAAGAAAGGAGTAATCCAAGGACGTGGCAATGTAAGAAGACCCTAAATATGGCATATAAATATTGAAGATAAAAGGGAAACACTTAGATATTGAGAAATATTTTTACCACCACCACTTTTCTGACCTCTAAACATATATACACATTTATTGAACACAGGTTTTGAAGAAAAATCCCTAAAATCAATATGCTTAAAGCCAACTCTATCTGTTCCTTGGTTCCCATATTTTCTGTTTTCTACATACATAATCTCATTTATCCTTTAATCATTCAGGCGGGACCATCACATGTGCAATGAATTCTTCCCTCTTTTTCTAGCATATACCTTCATTTCCTCCAGGGCATGGAATCAGGATGCTTGATTTCAAGTAAAAGCAAGCCCAACTTGAACTAGTTTGGGTAGTAGAAAAAGAATTCTATAACATAACTAAAAAGCCCCGTGGAATAGAATTCACTGAAATTTTTACTGAATTCAGACTTTCTATTAATCTGTACAATAGGCAGAACACTGCCTTCCCCAAAGTTGCCCTGTGTCTGAATTACTAGAAACTGTAATATGTTGCTGCATGGCAAAGAGGAATTGAATATGCAGATTCATTAGGTTTGCTTATCAGCTGAGCTTAATCAAGGAGATTATCCTAGATCACCAGGATGGACTAAAGGCAATGACATGACACCTTGTAATTGAAAGAAGAGTATCAGGGTGATGTGATAGGAGACAAACTCAACTGCTAAAGTCTGGGTTTGGAAACAGAAGTAAATTTATTTGCTCAACAAACCTGAGCAGCCTGTAGATGCTGGAAAAGCCAAAAAATTAAATTCTCTCCTAGAATGGCTAGAGATAACCATCGTCCTGCCATAGCTTGATCTTAACTAGTGACGGCCATTTTAGACTCTGACTCAAGGAATTGTAAGATTATATTTGAACTGCTTTATGTCACGCAATCTGGGATAAATTGATACAGTAGGAGTAGGTAGGAAATTCACACATTCTGCAGGGTTCAAGTGGCCATCTTTGAATCTGAAATGTCCTTAGAAGGTTCATGTGCTAAAGACTTGAGCTTTTAGTTGCTGGAGCATTTTGAAAGTGATTGAATCCTAAGGTCCTTGGTTTCATTAGAGGATTCCTGCACTGATGGAAACATAATCTGATTCTTACTCGGAGGAGACACTGGGGGAGTACCTTCCAAGGGCGTATCTTGTTTTTGGCTCCTTCTGTCTCATGTCTCTGTGGTCTCCCAGCCAGTTACTGACAACACTGCCCTGATGTCCTACCTCACCTCAGGCTCAAAGCAATGAAACCAGCTGACCACGGATTAGAAACTAGAAAACTGAGTCAAAATAAGTCTTTCCTTTTTAAAAATTATTTCTTTCAGGTATTTCTCACAGCAACAGAACACTGGTGATCAGGCCTTCTGACACCCTGCTATGAACAACACCCTGTTATGAACAAATTTGGCTGAATGCATAATAGAAAGACCCCCCAAAATAATTATAAACTATCATACTTCACACTTCCCCGAATTTTGCCAGTTCCTGTTAATTCTACCTTTGAAATAAGTGTTCCCTTGTCTACTTCTGTTCTCACCAGCCTATCTCAGGTCTTTATCAGGGAATTAAAAGAGATTAATTTTAAGCTCTTTTCTGTTTCTGTGTTTTAAGAAACAAGTTTTAAGATATGAAGAAAATGCCTAAAGTATCTACTTACATGATCTGAGAATTCTAAAATAAGTATTCATGTGTTCACAGTCAACACCAGAGTCCACAGACATTAGAGAGAACAAATAGCAAAAAGGTATTTTTGTCCAAAAATTCATTGTTACTTTTCTTTTATGTGGTGGCTTTTCTATTTTGTAAATGTATTTAATTACCATTTAACACATAATGTGCTTTTTTTGTCTCACTGCTTCTTTTGGTCCTTGGAAGGGTCATTTTTGTTGTTGAATGTAGCAGTCACTAGGTGAGTTTCGATGATGTGCAATTTCTTTTTTTTCTTTATTTTTTTAATTTCATAGGAAAACAGAAAAATTACAAAATGACAATAACAAAACAAAGCAATAGGAACACAAAAAAGGGTGGGGGGAGGAACTTCCATTTCTTATTCTGGTGAAATAGAATCAATCTGTGGGGCTTGGTATGTACTTCTCTTCTTTTTCTTCTCTCTTTTCTTTCTTCTTTTCTTGCTCTTTCAGGGCTACCAGAAGGATAGTGTTTACTGGCTAGTCCAGGAAACCTTGAGTTCTCATCTGAGAAAGAGTCTGGTTAATTTGGGGGGGGTCTCATCCCTAAACTGCCTAATCAATTTCTAGCTCCTGTTTAGTTATGTTACCCTCTGAAAAAGGTCACCCCAGTCACCAGAAGGGAATAGGTATTCTGACTGCTCTGACTTCTTCCATGCTGAAAAGGGAAGTTAGGTGTGGTAACTGGGGTATCCCCCATTCAGAGGGTCTAGCTAAAGGACCTCCAAAAGGATAACTATGGAGGGGAAAAAAAGAGTTCTTGACTAGTACCCTTGGAAGTGAAGTGAAGGCAGGGGTAGTTAGGTACATGATCTAGGCAGGGGACCAGTGTGAATTCAAATGTCCAACTTAAAAGTCCAAGAGAATTTCTTAATTGGAAGTTTCAAAGTGTTCATTTGTTAGGTTTCTCCTTCTGTTCATTTGACCATGATGTCTGGATTCAGGATCTGTTTTTCAGGCTTTTTAATAGTCAGGATATGAGTTTTCACTTAGATAGTTGCTAGAAAGAAAGAGAAAATTTTATTATTGAGCATTAATTAACAACAATAATGGACTTGTCCTTTGACTGCAGGTAGCCCTATTCTGTTAATCAAGGTCAAGATCTAAGGTTCTTATGCCTTAAACACATTATTTAATATAACTTTATGCCCAATATATGAAGGCACAAATTTTCAGGCTTTAAAAGAAATATATTTATCATTTGGTTGTTACTTTCTTTTTGGGTGCTTAAGTCCACACAATTAGCCCAGATTAACAAAACTTTGTTTCCTCAAGGTCATTTGAGGTTTTGGTCTTCAGGGGCCCTCAGGTTTTGGGAGGCAAGGGGGAGTGGCTGGCTCCTTCTGGCCATACTTAACCAGTTCCATCTACTGATGACAAGGTCAAGTCTTGCTAGACCAGGCTTCCCTTTCAAGCAGAAGGTGACTTTCCTCTATACTTCCTCTTTATAGACTGGAGACTGGCTAGGGTTCTGTTGGTGGATCTCTAAGACATCTCTTCATAGGATGCCTGGTGACTCACAATTGCAGAACATTTTAAGATATACCCCTAAAAAATAATAAATTAATTAAAAAAAAGACATACCCCTGTACAAAATCCCCTGGGACCAATTGACCTCAGAGGGCAAGGAACAAAATTGTCCATTAAATCCCTTAGCTGAATTGGTATAGGCCTTAGGTATGGGCATTAAACAACCAAAAAAGTTAAGTTACACCAATCTGGTAGTTTTAATTACTGTATCATATTTAGATAAAACCTGAAGAAAGCCTAAGAAGCCTTGCATAAACATTGACTGGAAGAAATTTAACACCATAAGATAAGCAAGCAAAGCCTATAAGAGAAATTTAAACCATTTTAGGCATATCTTAAATATAAAGAATTTACTCCTATAAGTAGTCTCTTTACTTCCCCAAACCCTATATCCTGGTTTGTAGTTTTTCAATAACAAGGGAACATACCTGTTGACCAGAATTAAAAGCTGAAAAATTTACCAAATCCATCCAAATTGTCTCCTTCTGGGGTGCATGCCACTAGTTCAGGGAAGGAAACCTAGCTTTTCTTGAGTCAAGTTATCTTGAAATGAGCAGAACAGATATCAAAAGTAACACTTGCATCATAGACAGAGACCAAAAAATATCTCTCAGTAGTCAAAGGTAACCCATTACTTGTCCATGCCCTTTAATCCAAATCTACAACTGGAAGTCCAGTACAAGCCAGAATGGATGGAAAACCAACCACAACCCTGTGTGGTTATAATCGCATGTAGACCATTAGTAAATTGGCTTTAATGTTTATACCATTCCACTCTAGAAACATTTAACCACTTCAACCCAGTACAAGTATCTTATTTTCTACTAAACGTTGCAATATTTATGCCCATCCAGCCAAATGGGGGAGTTCCCCCAAATACATCACCACAAAATAAAAACCTTAAAGTGACCCTACAAGTTCCAGGGCAGGCTCTGGACAACAAAATCTTTCCAGATATTCAGAAATCCACCACATAGACCTGGCAAAAAGCCTCCTATCCACCCCAAAGATGTTCCACCTAGTGATCAAATATCCCACACAGAAAACACAGCCAGAAGCCTTGAATTCTATTTTACCTAGTATTAGCATACTGACTCTTCTTTCTTTCTTAGTGTCATTTATTTGTATCATTTTTTACCCTCCTTTCGCCTTGGTATAATATCTATCATTAAAGGTGAGGTAAGCTTCTTGGAGACAAGAAAAAAAAAAAAGATGGTTTTGTTTTTTAATCCATTCTACTAGTCTTTGTCTCTTAATTGGAGAATTCATTCCACTGATATTTAAAACTATTGTTGAGAGAATTAAATTGCTTCCAATCATTTTGATTTCTACATTATTACCCCAGGTTTTTATTTCCATAGTGGTAGTATCATTCGTTTTCTAGTGTTGACTGGTTATAGTCACCCCTGCCCTCTACTCTTTGTATTGCTTGAAGTATTCTCTACAGATATGGCTTATTGGAGAGGAATTCTTTCAATTTATTTATATCATGGAATATTTGCCTTTCTCCTTCAATTATAATAGATATTTTTGCTGGATAAAGTACTCTGGGTTGACATCTATAGTCTTTCAGAATCCGGAATATTTTAGACCAGGCTCTTCTTGCTTTCATCGTCTGCACTGAGAAATCAGCAGCAATTCTGATAGGTTTTCCTTTGTAGGTAACTTGTTTTTCTTTTGCAGCCCTCAGTATCCTTTCTTTGCTTTGAACATCTAGTGTTTTTACTATGATATGGCGTGGAGAATTTCTTTTCTGGTCCTGTCTGCTTGGAGTCCTATATGCTTCTAATACTTGTATAGGTATCTCTTGCTTTAATTTGGGAAAATTTTCCTCTAAAATTTTGTTGAAGACCTGGCCATATCACAATCCTGTGAGTCTTATTCCTCTCTATTCCTATAATTTGTAACTTTGGTCTTTTCATAGCATTCCACAGTTCCTGATTATTCCATTCTTGTTTTTTTTTTTTAATTTTTCATAATCTTTACTTTTTTATCCACTTCTTCCATATTGTCTTCCAATCTTGATATTCTATTTTCTACTCCATCCATTCTATTATTAATAGGTTCTCCCATCCTTTCCAAGGTGTTTGTGGAATGTTGCATTTCTTTTTTCATTTCAACTTGAATTTTCTTCAGTGTTTCTATCTTTTGTGATTTCACTCTGCAATTTATAGTTGTCCTCTTTCAATTTATCCCTGTCTTATATCCCAGACTTCCTTGTTTATAAGCTCCTTAAATTCCCTCAACTCCATAATTTCTCTAATCATATTCATAATTTTTCTTTTGAGATCTGTAACCTGAGTTATATCCAAGGGTTCTTCATTAGAGGATACTTGAATAGGAGTATTAGTGTTTTGTGGAGACACACCTGAGTCTTTCTTTCATTGTGCTTTAGGCGTTTGGGTGGCCTTTGTTTGGAGTGGTTCCAATGTGAAACCTAGGTGCTTATTGAGCTGACACTGATTTTGGCTATACTCTTCAGGTGTTTGTAGGAAGATCCAGTTTGAATTGGGGGCTAGTTCTCAGCTAGCTCCCTTCAGGACACCATGTGGGTGAAATGGATGGGATTTCTCTGACCCCACCCCAGGAAGGAGCAAGTAATGTGGCCCAGGTGCATGATGCTGGGTGGAGAATCAGTGTACAGTGGGGATTTGTGATTGGCTCTGGGAGCTGAAGTCATTTTGCTTATAAAAGCAAGCTGTAGCAGGTAATAAATCTAACTCTCCATTATCATAATTACACAGAATTCCAGGCCATTATTTTTGCCTGCATACAGGCTGAAGCAGGCCTGAATTTCGTTTGAGTTTCCAGTGGGTTTCCAGTGGGTTGGACAGTGGTCCATCAGACCACCAACCTGGATAGCTGGTGTGGGGCTTGAAGGAGATCCATTAGATTGCCAGCTGTGAAGTGAATTGTGAGTGGTTGTCCCAGGCTAAGGACCTGAGTTGGAAGTACCTCTCAGGTTAGGTTATGGAAGTAACTGACTGACCTCTGTGTGGAGGGGTCAGTTCCCCATAGTGTCCAGAAGGCGGGCACTGTGCTCCCCTTCCCTTAGCAGGACCAAACTGTACCTGCTCATGGCAAGAGAAGCTCCTACATTTGTTGACTTCCTAATTGATGCACAGGTGTAGACACTGTAGGCTCCAAAAATCTCAACTCTATCCTAACACTGTACAGACCAACACCCCTCACCCAACCAGCAAACAGTTTGCCCAATGGACTAAGTCACCCAACACCCAAGCCGGCCCAAATTACCCACGCCTGGGAAACCTGCACGCTAAGGGCTGCAGACACTCCTGGTCCTGTGGACTGGAAGGTCACAACGCTTCCCCCGCAATGCAGCCAGAGTTCCCCACATCCAATTGGAGTGAACCCCAATCACCCACCCAGTGAGATGTACTCACAGAACCACTGTCCACCACCACTAATCTACCAGCTTATCCCCCGGGGCCAGGTGCCAAGGTCCGTACTTGGGTACAGTAGGAGAAAGGCTCAGCTGACACCTGGGCTGTAGTGCCGAACTGTAGCTCCTAAGGATCCAAATGCCCTTGGACCAACTCCCATGCTTCCCAATGCTCTTGGGGGCCCCTAAGGCCCCCTCACCTACTTTGCTGCTCAGAATGTACCTGCTGCCTCTGGAGCTGCCATCTTGGAAAAAGCCTTAGAAATGATTCAATGTGAAATATTCTATCTCATGAATATATCATAGTTTTGTACCTTATTGTTGAGGAAAATGTGATTTTTAATTATAAGTATTAGTTTCATAAATATGCACATAGATGTCTTTGGTATACAAATGTATACACTTGGAAAAGTAGCTGGGATTCAAATTAGGAAGAAATAGGAATTAGAGCTGTTCAACTTTGTTTGTAATGTCTTTGCTCATCGAGGTACAAAATACTTAAAATGCTACAATTTCAGAATCCAGATCTTGATTTAGATACAACTCCACTAGACAGAAAAGAAATACGGAAAAATTATAGCAAATCAAAAATTCTAAATCTGCCTCATCCTTAACTAGATTGTAAAATTGAATAGCTAATAAAATTTACTGCACAGTTTTGATAGTGGAGCAAATGAAAAACGAAGACCTTTTAATGTTTATGTATTATAAAGGTTTATTTATTTATGAGAGAAAGTTTATTCATTTCAGATTCAAGTGATGTTTTAATGAATGAATGACCATTAATTTCAGAGTGTTGAAAAGAAATTTACATACCCAAATTCTATCACCACAACCATAGTATTAAATGAGTGTTATTGTCAGAGGTCATGGGTGCTCATAATAAATTTTAATGAGATTACTGTCTTTATTTAAATGGCCCTAGGGAGCTTGTTTTCCCTTCTACCATGTGAGGGCACAGCAAGAAGTCATCGTTTGTGAACCAAGATCTGGACCCTTTCTAAATACTGTATCTGCAGACACCTTGATCTTGGAGTTCCAGTCTTCAGAATTGTGAGAAACATTTCCATTCTCAGAGCCAACCAATATATGTTCTGTTACAGCATCCTGAAGAGACTAAGAGATCTTCCTTAAGAAGATGCTCATAGACAAAAGGAACTTGTCAAGCAGTTGGAATTTTAACATGACTTGTTTGGTGCATCAACAGTAAAGAAAACTATTTTCTATGTTACTATTAAGTCATCCATTTGAATCCTATTAATATATAACAATTACATGTATTTATGGAGTGCAATGTGATAATTAAAGACAAACATACAATGTTATAAATCAAAGGGAATTGCATTTTTCATTTCTTTAAGTATTTGCCATTTTTTTGCCTTGGAAATCTTCCAGCCCCTCTCCTCTCACTTTTTACAAAACATACACTTTTGTGAACTATGTTTACCCTACTGTGCTATAGAGCATATTAGCCTATTCCTCTTGTATTCATTATCTGACCTTTGTCACATCATTTTCTTGACCCTTCCTCATTCCTAGTGACCATGGTTCTGCTGTCTACCTTTTTAGTTTTCACACATGAGCAACTCAACCATGCTTACAATCAGCGACTAGATGTTTACAAACCAACACCCCCACCCACACTTCCAACAGTAGAAACAATTCTACATTCACCAAATGATGATCATTAAAGACTCTCATGTTGGAGCACTTCCCACCTTATCATGAAGTTGTTGGGCTAATGAATTACATTTAACTTTTGTATCAATTTTATCAGCTGGGAAAATGTATTATTTTGCTTACACAGAACAGACTCACTAAGACAATCTCACATGACAAAGTATGCTAAGGAATATAACACCTGAAAATCTAATGAGGGTACTGTTATATCTGTACAAACAATAGTGAACACCTATATTAATAGCTGAAGTTAGAGAAGGGAAAAAGAATCTAAGAAGAATTCATCGTCCGAGTTGAGAACAATAATGTTTATTTAGAATCTAGTAGATATCAATCACTGTAATTTTTAACTAATGGTAAAATACTAGAAAAACTATAATCAGTGATGTGAATGAGAAGTGACAATATAGGCTCATGTATTTGAACACAGGGTCCCCAGTTGGCAGCATTGTTTGAGGAGATTATAGAAATGTGGGAATGGGGAGACTGGCTGGAGGAAGTGCACCACCAGAGGAGGGGCTGGAGAGTTCACAGCCTCACCTCACTTCCAGTTGGCTCTCTTAACTTCTATGTGAAGAAATGTGATCAGCAGCTTCCTGGACCTGCCACCTGCAGTCATGCCTGCATTGCCATTATGGACTCTTCATCTGGACCCCCTTGGCCGAAATAAACTCTTTCTTCCATGAGTTGCTTTGGGTCATGGTAGTTGATCACAGCAACATAAAAATGATGCAATATACTTCTAATTAAGTACTGAATATGGTACTAGGACGATATAGATAAATTTATATACCATCACCATGTGAATTGAATTTGTAGAGAGAAATGTTTGCTGCTTCGGAATACAAACTCTGCTGTCAAACTCCATATGTTTGAATCCTAGCTCTGCCTCTTGGCTATATTTTCTTGCGAAATATGCTTAATAATTTAAACTTCAGTTTTCTCAGGTGCTAACAAGAACAGGAGGGAAGTTACTGATAACAACTAACACGTAAACAGCTGTCACCACACGTCAAGTGCATTCCAAATATTCCATAACCAAACAACCTTTTCAGCAAGCCCAGCCATGTTAGGAAGTAGGTACTGTTCTTATCACCAATTTGGAGAGGGCAAAACTGAGGAACTGAGATTTTAAACACATGCCACAGCCCACATTTCTGGTATGTGATATAGCTAACATGAGAACATATGTAGTCTAGCTCTCAAGTCCCCCCTGATGAGCAATACGCCACTCTGATGCCAACAGCTCAGTGTTATTGTCAAACCTAGGGGACATAATCATTGTAAAGTGCTTAGCTCTAATCTGCACACAGGAAATGCTTAATAACCATTAGGCTAATAATATTAGTGTTATAATATAAAGTTTAATATTAATAAACTGCAGGATAATGTTGCTATGTGACAGACTCTCTGGGCTAGATGTTGTAAGGAGCACAGATGCAGGAAGGCACTGTCCTGAAACGAGGGGCTAGGTATGCATTTCCAACTTCTCTGTTATGTGCAGTAGCCTACATCAAGCTCAGGCTGGGCTTTGTTGTGTGGGATTTATTACCCCTCAATAATCTTCCCAAGGACCCCCTTCAAGCCAATCCTTGAGCAGGGATTCATGGGAAATAAAAGCCTAGAGTAATATTTTCAGACTAAGAGGATTAAAGGACAATGGTGGCACATGCCTTTAATCTCAGCACTCAGTAATGAGAGGTAGGTGTGTCTCTGTGAGGTGGAATGGTCTATATAGTCACTTCCAGGCCAGATGGGGCTATATAATGAAACTCTTTCTCAAAAAAAATAAATCAAAAAAGAGAACTGACTGAGAGCTCAGGTCCTAGGAACACATTTCCAAGAACTGACTACCAAGCATCTGTGGACGTTGAGCAAGTCACTTTGCATTCTGTTTTTGTTTCGCTTGTCTCTAAAATAGAGAAAAGCATGAAATTCATTGTAGAAGAAAAGCATTACATACAGACCCAGTGTGAAGAACACTTGAAATTGATCTCTGGCCTCCATATGAACACACATACATGCACAACCCACCTTGCCCACCACACACCTGCCCCCACACACACATCCTGTGCTTAGTCCTTATTTAACACACCATCCCATGTTCTTGATCTAGATTTAAACATCATTGTCACTTGTTATTATTATCAGAGCAATTCCTTAAATCAATTGCTTATCAACTCTTCTTTCCCTTTTGAAGCAGCATTCTCAAGCCTCAGCATTATACTGAAATCTAATACATAAAACACATAGGTGTCTTGGCATGTGCTATTTCATCATTCTCTTCTGTACTTCTTCATCTCTTGCTTACAGCAAGTTTCTTTCCTTCAGAAACTGCCTCCAGTGGTTAGTCTTTCTCTCTGACAACATTCCAAGTTGTAAGAATTCATTATTCCCTCTTGGCCAAATCTTTCCTTCTCATGCACCAGCCTTGTAATCAAAGTTCCATTTTTAAATGTTCACAGCCAGGTTCAATACTTGGTAATAATGAGCTGGGTGCAGTAAAAAGTAAAAAGTAAATCTTTTTATAATGGTTTATTGGATATAATTCACACAGCAGCTGCTCCAGTGTACTCACTTTTACTTGAATTCACTCATAGGTAGCCATCATCACACTCGACTTTTATCATCCCAGTCCAATGAGCAGTAGCTATCTATTTGGCTTTGCTTAACCCTGTGCAAACACCAATCTACTTCCTGGCTGTATGGATTTGCCTATTCTGAGCATTTTGTATAAATAAAAAGACTCAATATATCTTCTTTGTGGGTGACTTCTTTCGTTTGTGATATGCTGTCAAGGTTTACCCATAGAGCAGCAGATATTAATAATATTAATAGTTTATTGCCTTTGCAGCATGAATAATACTCATTTATATGGACAGAGCATCAATTATTTACTCATTTGCAGGTTTATGGATATTAGGTTGTTTTCACCTTTGGCTAGCATGAATGAAGCTGCCATGAACATTCATTCATATGTAAGTTCTGTAGTGGATTAGTGTTTTTATTTCTTGAGTATGTGTGATAGCTAGGAGCATAGTAGCTGAGCCATGAGGTAATTCTATGGTTAACCTTTAAAAGAAGTATCAGACCATTTCCCAACATAGCAATGACTTTGCCAACACTTATTGCTATCTGTTTTCTGGTCTCCGGCCACCTGAGTGATATAAAATAGTACCTGGTTATGGTTTGAATTTGCATTATCCCAGTAGCTCATGATCTAGATCATCTTTTCCACAGATGTTGGCTATTTTTATATTTCCTTTAGAAAAACGTCTCTTCATATTTCCATTTGGGATGGCTAATGTTAAAGATCAACTTGACAGAATCTACAATCACCTGGGAAGAGAGTATCAATAAGGGATTGTGTAGATCAGGTTGGCCTATAGGCTATCTGTGGGGAGTTATCTTGATTGTATTCATTGAAGTGGGAAGATCAGTCAACTTTGGGTGGCACCATTCCTAGACAGGGGATCCTGGGCTGTGTAAGAGTGGAGAAATGGAGCTGAGTGCAGCATGCATGCATTAATGTGTTCCTTCAAGCTTCCTGAATGTGGGTGCAATGTGATCCACTACCCAGAGCTCCTGCCGAAATGGTGGCTGTGACCTGAACTGTGACCTAAATTAAACCTTTTCTCCATTAAGATGCTTTTGATAGGGTATTTTACCAGAGCAACAACAACAACAATAACAAAACCTAAGGTGTATTCTCTGTTTTGTTATTTTCTCTTTTTTTTTTTTTTTTTTTTTTTTGTCCTTTCGAGACAGGGTCTCCCTGAAGCCCCAGCTGTCCTGGAACGAACTCTGTAGACCAGGCTGGCCTTGAACTCACAAAGATCTGCCTGCCTCTGCCTCCCAAGTGCTAGGATTAAAGGCGTGCACCACCACGCCCGGCTTATTGTTTTTTTCTCTTTTGTACTGAATCTAGATTTAATGAATAAGGGGCTGGAGAGATGACTTACCAGTGAAGAGCACTTGCTGGTATTCCGAAGTACCCAAGTTCACACAAACACAGATTGAGACAATCTCGCTAATTTCCCCATACTGGTCTTCAGCTGACTCTGTAGCCCAGAAAGGCCTTGAAGTCCTTCTGCCTTGGCCTTTTGAGTAGCTGGCCTTACAAGCCTATACCACCAGGCCTGTGTGTCTTTGTTATTTTTTTTTTATTTAAAAGTATTTTATTAGCATGGCTTTCTTTAAGATGTAACATGATTGCATTCAAAGATTTGGTATAAGTTGGAGAACTTGGAAAGTAAGTGAAATGGTAAATTCACACTATATAAGCAGTGCAAACTTTGATTTATTATTGAAGCTTAATAGTACAGTTTTATCAGTAAAAAAATATTCAAAAATTATAGTAGACATGTAATTTCAAATTTATATTCTAAGATATAGTTACATATTTTCAGTTTTAGAATTCCATCAGTTTAGTTATTACAGTACTTTCTACTTCTTTTTCTAACTTCCCAGGCTGTGATTTTTATCTCTAGGGCATGGATAAAGGAATACTGGGGCTGTAGAAGAGTAATAGAAAAATAATAGTGCCCAGTAATTGGGAGAGGTTCAACATCAAGGTCTGGATACTCAGGACCTCCTGTGGAGTGAGGGACACACCTGGGCCTCAGGGGAGATGGGAGTTCTGTTCCAGAGTATCAGTCCTCCCAAGACCAGAATCAAATGACCCCCCTCCCCCATCTTCAACATAGAGGCAAGGTTTCTGCCCTTCACAAACTCCCTCCCCTTGGGGGGGGGTGAGCTATTGGGAATGCAGCCACTCAGAGAGGACTGAAACTGCTGCCCAGCATCAGGAAGTCCCCCATGCTCCACTCCACTAACCGATCAACCCACTGCCAGAGGGCATGGAACTGCAACTCCCAGCTGGGGTCCAAAACTTCGGCCTCATGTGAGGGGACCAGAGCTCCAGCTCATAAGGGGACCACAGCTCTAGGTTCTCATGAAGGAACCACAGCTCAAGTTCATAGGAGGAGACCACAACTCTAGCTCCTGGGGGACCCCCCCACACACACCTCAACAACACTCCAACACTCAAGACAGGATCACAGCTCCAGCTCACAGCTCACAAGAGGGGACCGTGGCTTCAGCTCACAAGAGGGGACCATAGCTCCAATTCACCACAGTAGACTACAGCTGTAGTTCACAAGGCTTTATTTTTATTTGGATTATTAGTCATATTGTTGAGCTGCATGGGTTATTCATATAATCTACATTTTTCAAGATTTCTTTTGCTTATGTGTATGTGTGTATGCCTCTGTGTGTGTATGCTGATAACCTGTGCAGGCCAGAAAAGAACATTGACTTCCCTGAAGCTGGATTTACAGGTGGTTATGAGCCACTGACATGGGTGCTACAAACTGAACCCAGGTCCTCTGGAAGACCAACAAGAGCACTTAACTGCTGGGCCACCCCTCCTGTTTATAAAATCTAGACAGAGATCTCTTATTGGATAGTATTTACAAAAATGTTTCACATTCTATGAATTATCTCTTTGTTTTCTTGATAGTATCTTTGAAGTGTTTGAGTTTTCACTATGACTATATTTTAAATTTTGTGGTTTATACCTTGGATCCTGTGCTAGATAGCTTCAGTGTCAACTTGACACACCCGGGTTGAGGGAATCTCAATTTGGAAATTGGCTCCCTTGGACTGGCCTGTGGCCATGTCTGTGGAGTATTGTCTTGATTGTTGACCAATGTGGGAGGGCCCAGCCCACTATGGGTGGCTACCCCTGGGCAGGTTGTTGTGTACAGTATAAGAAAGCAGGCTGGGCATGGGCCAGAACAGGAAGCCAGTAAGCAGCTTTCCTCCATAGCCTGTGCCTCAGATCCTGCCTTCAGGTTCCTGCCCTGAGTGATGAACTACGACCTAGGAGATGTGAGCTGAATAAACCCTTTCCTTCCCACGTTGGTAGTGGTCAATGTGTTTTGTCATAGCAATGGAAAAGTGAACTAGAACAAATACAGTTTATCTAATTAACTATTACTTGGTGCAAAGCCACAAAATTTTTACCTCTGTCCTAGTCTAATATTTTACAGCTGCAAGTTTTACATTCTTGAGTTTTGCTCCACTTTGAGCTAATGTTTTGAGTTGGTGAAAAGTTAGAGGCTCATTCTTTGCATGTGGGTTTCCAAGGGCACAAGCTCCATTTGTAAAGTGACAAATCTTTCCAAATTAACACTTTGAAGTAAAGTACATGCTACCTGGCTCCTGTCTTCAGAAAATGTGTAATACAAAGATGAAACTGGTAGATACAAGAGAAAATGACGCTGTAGCAGAATCAAAATCTAGAAGAGGAAAATAGCCAGTCAGAAATCTCTTCTAGGTTTCTAGACTGAGTCCCACTACTAAAAACAGAATTATAATAGTTCTCACTTCTTATAAGATACAATGTAAAGAGAGACATACAAAGCACCTGGATTCTAGAGGGTCTTAATCTTTCTACTACAAAACTTCAACAATTAACAATTGCAAAAAAAAAAAAAAAGAAAGAAAGAAAAGAAAAGGCGCTGTGAAAACTAGAGCTTCCTCAGTTTTTATAAAAGAAGGAAAGCTTGGAACTAGGGAGATGGCTCAAGAGCTCAACACTTGCCACAAAAGACTGGAGTTTGAATCCCCAGAGCCTATGTAAATGCCAGGCAGGCATGACATAGCTGTAATCCAGGTGCTTGGGTGATGGAGACAGTGGACCCTCGGAGCAAACTAGCTTGCTAGACTAGCCTTGTTGGTAAGCTCTGGGTTCAAGTGAGAGACCCTGCTTCAATATATAAGGTAGAGAATGGTCAAGGAAAATGCCCAACACTGATCTCACATGAACACACATTCCCCCCACATGCTCACATGTTATGTACGTGAAAGAAAACAAGAAAGAAAGAAAGAAAGAAAGAAAGAAAGAAAGAAAGAAAGAAAGAAAGAAAGAAAGAAAGAGAGAGAGAAAGAAGGAAGGAAGGAAGGAAGGAAAGAAAGAAAGAAAGAAAGAAAGAAAGAAAGAAAGAAAGAAAGAAAGAAAGAAAGAAAGAAAGAAAGGAAAAGAGAGAGAATGAGAAAGAAAGTATGCTTAAGTATAGTGTGAACTCACTAAGGAGCTATAGCAGGGCCCCTGGAACTACAGCTGCCAATATCTTAAATGACATCCCAGCAGTGAATGAATCAGTCTACTAATTTCAACTGTGAAGTCACCATACTTCATATTCTTACTCTTTTCTCTTATTCTCCACTCAGAATCTGAGTCCTGGCTTCTGTGATGATCTCGCTGAAGTGCCCAAATGTTGTTATCCTTACATATAGGCTTTCAGATGTCAGTCAGTGGGGTCATACAGGCTGTGGTGAAGGATTAAGGGATGTGCAGCAACTTTCCATTAGAGCAGCTCATCTCAGCCTCAGAGCCAGCCTGTAAACTTGGTATATCTAAGAGTGAATAACATTGACATGAAATTAAGTCATTCATCAAAATTTGGTCATAGGTCTCTAAACTGTAATTAATTAATGAAGTGCTAAAGCTAGGTATCGGGACATACATCAAAAATCCCCACACTTGGGAAGCTAAAGTACGAGGACTGAGCATAGCAAAATCTCAACTCAAAAAGACAAAATTAATTAATTAATTAATTAATTAATTAAAATGCTGGAGGGTTAGCTCAGTCAGTAAGTGCTGGACTTGCATGTACAAGGACCTGAGTTCAGTCTCCCAAATCCACAGTTTAAAGAGCTGGATTTGGCAGCACGCACTTATAATGCAAGAACTGGGGAGACAGGGATGGCTGGGTCTGTTGGGCTTTCCAGTAGCCAGCCTCTCCTGCCCCACAAACTCCACGAACACAGTGTGATGGTTAGTTTTAATTGTCAACACAATCTAGAAGCACCTGGAAGAAGTCTCAGTGAGGAATTCTCTAGATGAGGTTGACACAAAGCCGTGTCTGTGAGGGATTGTCTTGTTCACACTAGTTGTTGTGGGAAGACCCAGCCCACTGTGGGAAGTACCAGTCACCGGACTTGGGCCCTAGACTGCATAAGAATGGAGAGGGTGAGCTGAACACTAAGATGCATGCATGCATTCTCTCTGCACTTGACTGTGGATGTGACTAGATGCTCCAAGTTCTTGCCACTTAAGACTTCCCTGCTATAATGAACTATATCCTGGAATTCAGAGCTAATACACACTCCTCCTCTCCTAGTTTGTTTTTGTCAGAGTATTTTGTCCAGCAACTAGAAGGCAAACTAAGACATCTAGTCTCAAAAAACCAAAACAAACAAACAAACAAACAAACAACATGGAGAGCTAGGCATGGTGACTCACAACTTTAATCCCAGCACTCAGGAGGCAGAGAGAGCTGTACTTCTGTAAGTTCAAGGCCAGCCTGATCTACATAGTGAGTTCCAGGCCAGCTGGGGCTACAGGAAGATGCTGTCTTAAAACAAAACAAAATTAATATAAAAAGAAAAGCTATAGAGAGCACTTGAGAAACACCAAACTTTCACCCCTGGCCACCACATGCACTCTGACACATGTACATGTGATGTACCCATACACACATGAATATGTGCATACACACATGTACACACATACACACACACAACCCACCATGCTAATATTTTGTTTCTCACAATGTTATTTATGGATTAGCACATATATGAAATGTTTGGTAATTATGCTTTTTCAGCTACAAAACAATCTACATAATTCTTTAATGTGACGGTTTATAAATCCTCTAGAATTTTGCTCATAAATATTCTTTTGTTACACAAAGAAGTGTGCTGGGGTCTAGCACTTGCCGTAATGCACAGCCCCATTTTGCTGACAACCTGTGGAAGGCTGGTTTCCTTCCAGCATCTGGCTACCTGGCAGACTCTGTGGGCAGCTGGGGAGGGAACTTTGGAGTTGCTTCTGGGTCTTCTGCATAATTATCCTGTTTATAGGCCATCTGGGTTGCTTTGATTTCACCATCACCATTTCTTTCTTTCTGAAGATTTTTGATGTGTCTCTTCCTTTGGGACTAAAATCATTAAGAAGGCCTTCTTTAGTCAGGGACACTGGCTTCTTTAATGTGTCTGGTAACTCTCTGCCCTTCCTCAATGCATCTCATTATTTAGCACCCTACAGACTAAAGGAGGGCGGTGTTTAGATTTGATAATGCTGTCATCAAATTAGCAGGCCTCATTAGAAGGAAATTACAGATTTGGGGATCCCTAATATAATAGACTCTTAAAAACCCCATCTAAGGAATGACAAACCTTTTTAAAGAGAGCCTATGGTAAAAAAAAAAAAAAAAAAAAAAACGAAGGGGGTGGGCTACATGTCTCCAAACTTGCTCCGATGGGGAGAGATGCAGAAACATCAATGTTCTGCTAACCAGGGTCAGTATGACGTTTATTGTATTTGAATATCCTCAGGCCTCACCAGCCTGTGTGAGGCCACAGGTACATCATGGAATTTATTTCAATGGTTAATGAATCCTGTGCACTAGCCTACTTACACAGCAGCTTGTTTTTTTAAAGAAATATTCTTTGAGAATTTCATAAAATGTATTTTTATCGCATTCAGAATGCTTCCCCTATCTCCACTCCCACTTTTCCCACTCCCCAACTACATGTCCTATGTTATTATTTTTCTTTTCATAATTTGTGTTCCCTAAATATTTGGATGTGTGTCCATCCTTTGGACAACCCACCAAGATTTAATTTTTATTTACGTGGACTCAGGTGTGTCTGTATGTGTGTGCACATGTATGCAGGTGCCCACAGAAGCCAGAAGAGGGTATCTGATTCCCTGTTACAGGAAGTTGTAAGATTCCCAGTGTAGATGTTGGGAACACAACTTGGGCCTTCTCTAAGAGCAGTAAGGAATCTTAACCACTGAGCCATCTTGCCACACTAAGCAACTCTTTTTATAAAACACTTCCCTTCCCTCCACAACACTTCCCAAGAAGTGTTGTGTTCTTCTGTCTCCCTGAGTCCTACTCTGCTCAATCTGGGACACTAGTGTTCTCCACTACAAACATAAGTCCTGCTGAATCAAGGGAGCCCTTCCCTACTACCGTTCTCTTGTTCATACCAAGCCACCCACTGCCATCACTAAAATGTACAGTGAGTGTTCAGTCTTAGGGTCATGTGAAGTCATTTCTAATAAAGGGTAAAAAGAAGTGTCTTCTATTACAGAAGTCTAATGAATTGGTCCTAATAGTTACGGGGTCTGGGGAGAGACTACAAATACAGATGATCACCCCCCCAAATTCTGCTCTTGTTACCCTTGAGCTGTTCTTCTCCATATATGGCTTCAGGCACACTTTAGTCCAAATATTAAAGTCTGTGAAAAACTCTCTGACTTTCCCTGAAGCATTGGGGCAATCATATAGTAGGTTCTGCAATGTATACAGGGAATCTAGGAAAAAGGCCTGTGCAAACACAAGAATTATTGTTATTATTGGGAATCTTAGCTTCAATAAGCCCCTGTGAGTTTCTCATGTGCTTGGTATATCTGCATTTCAGCTCAAGCCTAGAGGAGTCTGCTATTACAGCAATGTGGCTGTGCTCCGTTGCTGTCTAAAATGTCTTTTTCGTTTTTGTTTTTGCATTAATGTTTTTTATTTTTTTAATATAAATAATTTTTTATTACTAAACTTTTTCCATAGGCCATACATCATTTCTAAATCGAATCTAGAGTCGCTTCCCTTTCCATGCCCTCCACCCCACCCAAGTCCCTGCACTCTGCCATACATGTCCTGTATCTTTTTCCGAGTCTTTCTAGAGTTTTTTTCAGTTCTTTTATTGTTCTTCTCTCCAATTTGTATTGCTACAGTATATATATATATATATATATATATTCTATATATATATATTACATATCACTGTGAATTGGAGGATTTTTTTTCCTAAAAGATGTCATGTTTTACCTAAGTAAGTACTCAAAAGTTCCTCCTTGGCAATCCCAAACAACCATCAATCCTGCACTTTGTGCCACATGGGGGTTTTTCCCTCCATGGTCCCCCCAAAAGAAGTCCGGTAAGCACGTGTCCTGTCTTGATCCCCTGCACTGGCCTCCATGTACAGCCCAGGTAGTCCAAAATGGCAGTCTATATCTGAGAGGCTGACTTCCCTTAGCTGTTTAGTCCACAGCTGGGTATCTCAGCAGTCCCCATCTGGCACTGAAGGTTTGGAGGATTCTTGGAGAGACATGAGTCCTCAATCCATATTGGAAGGTTACAAAGCTGTGTCTCATGTCTTTGAGGAGTGCCAAAAGCAGTGGCAGCCACAGAGTTGATGCACTTGCCAGCAAGAATTGAAGACAGGCCAAACAACAGTACTGTCTCTTTTTTCTTTTTGTCTCTTTACTAAGATCTCAAGTTCTATAACTGCAGTACAGTTTCTCTAGTCTTAATGATTATTTATATTTGGTTGTACTTTCCTTTTGGATGTTTAAGGCCACAAAGTTAGCCCAGATTAACCAAGGTTTTTGTTTTCTTATGGTCAATTGAGGATCTGGTCTTCAGGGGTCTCTCGGGGTTTTTTTTTGGGGGGGGGGAAGGAGCACCTTGCTCCTTTCAGCTTTTCATTACCAGGTCCATCCACTCGAGGACAAAAGCAGGTCTTGCTAGACCAGGCTTCCTTTTCTGAAGCATGAGCAGACTTTCTTCTTTATAGACTGGACACCGGCTGAAGTCCCATTAGGGCTCTCCAAGACCTGCCTGAACAGGAAGACTGGTGACCCACATTTGTAGGACATTTCAAGAAATGTCCCTTAAGACTTACCTGACCTCTGAGGGCAAGGAACAAAGTTATCCCTTAGGTCCCTTGGCCAAATTTGTATGGGTGTTAAGTATGGTCATTAAGCACCCAGAAAGGCTAAGCTGCACCAGCCTATTACGTTGCACCTATATTAAAATTGTATCCTTTGGAAACAAACTATATGTTATTTCCATATCATATTTCTTGATTTGCATCTTTCCATTTCAATCCCATAATACTCTAAAAGATGCACACACCCCCTCCATCATGTACCAAAAACCCAAGGTCTGAAAATAAATGTTAGGTCAGCTCTAACTCCTGAAGAAGGAGATTGAAGAAGACATTAGAAGATGGAAAGACCTCCCATGCTCATAGACTCGAAAAATTAATATAGTAAAAATGTCCATTCTACCCAAACTAATATACCAATTCAACACAATTCCAATTAAAATCCCAAGGACATTCTTCATAGGCTTGGAAATATGGAACAACAAAAGACCCCAAATAGCCAAACAACCCTGAGTGAAAAGAGCAACACAGTGGGGATCTGTATACCAGACTTCAAACTATACTACAGACATAAAAACAGCCTGGTACTGGCACAAAAACAGACCTGTAGATGAATGGAACAAAACTGAAGATCCAAACTTGAGCACATACAATTTCAGCCACCTCATACTTGACAAGGGGGCCAAAAAGACTCGATGGAGGAAAGACAGCATCTTCAGCAAATGGTGTTGGCAAAACTGGATCATCACTTATAGAAGAATAAAATTAAACCCCTACCTCTCACCCTGTACAAAAATCAACTCCAAATGGATCAAAGATCTCAATGTGAAACCCAAGACTATGAAGGTGATAGAAGAAAAAGTTGGCAGCAACTTATAAGATGTAGGTGTAGGAAAAGACTTTCTTAATCAGACAGCAGCTGTACAGGAAATAAGGTTGACAATTGACAAGTGGGACCTTATTAAACTCAAAAGTTTCTGTTCAGCAAAAGAAACAATCAGGGAAGTGAAGAGAAAACCCACAGAGTGGAAGGAAACCTTCACCGCTGATACATCTGACAGAGCATTAACATCCAGAATATATAAATTACTCAAATAACAAAGAAGTAAGAAAACAAATGACTCACTCAAAAGATGGAGTAAAGAGCTGAACAGAGACTTCACGAGTGAGGAAATAGAGATAGCTGAGAAACATCTTAAAAAGTGTTCAACATTGCTAATAATTAAGGAAATGCAAATTAAAACCACTTTAAGATATCATCTCACCCCTATAAGGCTGGCAAGGATTAAGAAAACAAATGATATTAAATGCTGGAGAGGGTGTGGAGAATGGGGAACACTCATCCACTTCTGGTAGGAATGCAAACTTGTACAACCATTATGGAAAGCAGTATGGAGAACCCTTAAAAGACTCAAAATGACCTGACCCAGCCATACCACTTCTGGGAATATATCCATAAGACTCTTCCTACCACAGAGATACATGTACAGCCATGTTTATTGAAGCTCTCTTCAAAATAATGAAGAGCTGGAACCAACCCAAGTGGCCCTCAACTGACAAGTGGCTAGAGAAAATGTGGTACATCTACACAATGGAGTTCTATGCAAAGTTAAAGAAAGATGACATCATGAAATTTGCAGGTAAATGGATGGAACTAGAAGATTTTAATGCTAAGTGAAGTAAAACAATTCCAGAAAAACAAAAGATGAATGGTACTCTTATCTGTGGATGCTAGTACCAAGTACCTAGTTGTAAGACAAAGTGAGCAATGTTATTGTTATACTATTCCTCATGATCTAAAGATAACTGTGCTCTTGCATTGTGATTCCCTAAACAGGTTCTAAAATGTCTTTTGTAAATATCATATAGAAGATAGTGGCCGCCACAAGAAATGTGTATTTTAGGGGAGACAGTGTGTGGGACTGTGTACTCCAAACATCTTCCACATGGGCTCTTCTGTAGGATTTTGAGGAAAAATCAGATGAACTTGCTCAGATTTAGGCAGCCCGAGAATGGTGGCCTAAATGCCATTACTGACTCATTTACGTGCATATTCATACAGTCACTAAACAGAAATACAAGTACAGATAGACTTCTACTCACAAGGCCCTCAGAATCACTATACAAGCTACTTGGAAACAGTCCATATGGGTGCAAAAATACAGCTCTTATTCTCAAAGAGAATGAGAGAACAGTGATTCATTCTAGAGCTAAATGTGAGTGACAGGATTCTGATTGCCCCAAATACCATGTTCTAACATAATAACAGTTTCATGAAGATTTCATAGTAACAGAATGAAGAAATTCATAAACCAAGTCATTTTTCAACTACATCAGTAGAAATTCCAGGTAGGTAGATTATAGTAAAACTGAAAAGTCTCTGCTACAATCCTCCAATTCTATTTGATGACATTCTTAACTTATGAGCTGGTGGCAGGTAGAAGTTTGTTCATACATTCCAAAAGATTGACCTCATACTCATACAGATGGCTGTTAGGCCAAACACAGATATAGACAATAAATGGGTATTTAAGGGGCTAAAAAGCACCCAATATAATTTGTCTCCAGACCTATAGTGTTCCAGCTCTTCACAATCACAGAAGTTCTAATCAACGTTGCAGAGTCTTTAATGTAAGTGCAGCTTTTTCTTTTACTTCTGGGAACTTCACAGAAATAGAAGGGAGGATGTGAATGCTGAGTCCCCAACGCCACCATCCAGCAACAAAAAGAAGGGGAAGGAAGCCTAGTGTGCTTACCTCATGATTCTAACCAGAACTGTGGTGATGATAAGGTGATACACACATACTACACCTCCTTAGCCATCCCTAATCTCTTCTGCTTCTGTTGTTGTTTTGGTGTTGATATGGATGTTTCTACCCTGTCTAGTGCCCATGGGTAAAGAAGAAGCTTTGGAAGGGTGACTGTGCAATCAGGAGTAGAATTTGACTCCAGAATAAACAGAAGTCATCATCTGCTTTGCAGATAGGAAGAGAGCATGTCTTCTCTGTTTCCAAAGGTTTAGAGCCACACGCCAAGTCAACTTATGTTTCTCTCTCTTTCTTTTAACCAAGTCAGCCCCTAGTTCTCTCCACTGTCAATCAAACAGTGACACTTCCCTGCCCTGGTTTAGCTGCAGAGATGTTTTCTCCTGTATTGAGTTTATTGGTTTTTATCTCTCTAGGGCAGGAACATTTTTTTTTACTTTTCTTGCTTGCCCCTGGGGCCTGGAACTATGTGGATAAACAGTAGATACTTGGTAAATATTTTTATTTGACTAATTTTGTCAACCTGATATACTCTAACCTTAGAAAAGAATAAAGACTACTAAAATAGATGTATTGCTGCAGGGGAAAAAGAAAAAAAAAAACAGAAGGGAAGAAGCACATTTCCTATCCAACTAGAGAAGCTACCAAGCTTCTGCCTCTTTAATCAGCTGGCTGCTCTGGGCAAGCAAAGACAGGGCCCTCAGGAGGCTGCCACCAGCCACAGGAAGTCCCGCATGTGGTGGGCTCAGCGTCTGCATACTGATGGCACATGTCATGATCCACATCCTGGAGAAGACTCCCATTACCTGATTAACACAGTTACATAGGCCAAATATATACTGAGAACCAAAACAGAGAAGGGCCCTGGAACTTTGCCTTCTGACCCAGGCCATGAAAGAAGCAGGAAAATAACATAAGCTGATGGCTGCTTGCATTATTCATTATCAACACTTTCTAAAAGTCTTTCCTCCCCTTCATGTTGTATTAAATACTGCTGTCTCTTATATTGTTTCTCAGATTTCAATACCAAAGAAATGATCTTCTAACTTTTTAAAAAACATTTCATGATTTTCCCCTTTATTTATTTTTTAAGGGATTCTACAATATAAGAGCACAGTTGTTTTCAGATCACATTGACATTGCTCAGTTTGCCATACAATTGGGTAATTGATGCTAGCATCCACAGATGAGGAATACCATTCAAAGTTTGGTTTTCTGGGACTGTGTTACTTCATTCAGCATGATATCTCCTAGGTCCATCCATTTACCTGCAAAGTTCATGATGTCATCTTTCTTTACTGCTACATAGAACTCCATTGTGTAGATGTACCACATTTTCTCTATCCACTCCTCAGTTGAGGGGCACTTGGGTTGGTTCCAGCTCCTTACTATTGTGAAGAGAGCTGCAATGAGTATGGCTGTGCATGGTATCTCTGCAGTAAGATGAGTCTTGTGGGTACATGTGAAGGACTGGTATGGCTGGGTCAGGTGGCAAGTTCATTCCAAGTCCTCTAAGTGTTCTCCACACTGCTTTCCATAGTGGCTGTACTAATTTACATTCCCACCAGCAGTGGATGAGTGTTCCCCTTTCCCCACAACCTCTCCAACACTTGGTATCATTTGTTTTCTTGATCCTAGCCAGTCTTATTGGAGTGAGATGATATCTTAAAATTGTTTTAATTTGCATTTCCTTAATGATTAGTGATGTTGAACACTTCTTAAGGTGTTTCTCAGCCATCTCTAATTCCTCACTTGTGAAAAAGTATGTCCTATAAATGTTCAACCTCTTGTTCTATCTATTGGTGGGTCATTTGTTTTCTTTCTCTTTTGCTTTTCATAGTATGTTTATATTCTGGAAATCAATGCTTTGTCAATGATCTGCAGTGAAGTTTTCCTCCCACTCTGTGGGTTTTTCCTTCACTCTGATTGTTTCTTTGATATTACAGAAGTTTTTGAGTTTAATGAGGTCGCGATTGTCATTGTCGACCATAATTTAATTGCTGTCAGCTGCTCTCTGATTAGGAAGTCTTTTCCTACACCTTTGGTCTTGTAGACTGCTTGCCACATTTTCTTGCTACACCTAGAGATTTGAGGTTTCGACATTTGAGGTCTTTAATCCATCTGGATTTGACTTTTTGTACAGGCAGGAGTTTCAACTGAGGCTTGAATCCATCTGGAGAGTGTCACTTTTGTACAGGGCGCGAGAGGTAGGAGTTTAATTTCATTCTTCAACAAGTGGTTGATCCAGTTTTCCAACACCACTTTGAAGATGCGTGTCTTGTCCATTGTGTCTCTTGGCCCCTTTCATAATAGGTGGTGTGCAATTTGGATCTTGGCAGGTGTGTTGTGCTCAAGTTTGGATCTTCAGTTTTATTATCCTCCAATTGGTGCCCAGGTACTGTTTTTTTGTTCCAGTAACCACAAGCTGTTTTTATGACTAGAGCCCTGTAGTATAATTTAAATCTAGTATTTCAGATATCCCCTGTATTGCGCTTTTCACTCAGAGTTGTTTTGACTATTTGGGAGTCTTTTGTTTTTTCCAAAGTAAATTAAGGATTTTTTTCTCCAAGCCTGTGAAGAAACTAGGGGATTTTAATTGGAATTGCATTAAATCTATACAAACAAGTTTCGGTAGAATGGACATATTTTGACATATATTAATTTTCCCAATATCCAGAGCATTGGATGTTTTTCCATCTTTTGGATGTCTCTTCAATTTCCTTCTTCAGGGTTTAAAAATTTTTGTGTTGTAGAGATCTTTGGTGTCTTTGGTTGGAGTTTTGTTCCTAGGTATTTTATTGTTTTTGAGGCTATTATGAGTGGGAAGGTCTCCTTGAATTCCTTCTTCAGTGCTTGTTTTTGGTTAAAGAAAGGCTACTGATTTTTTAGGGTTAATTTTGTACCTGCCACTTTACTGAAAGCTCTTAATCGATTTCTGAGGAGTTTCCGGGTGGAGAGTTTTAAACATCCCTTAAGGTAAAAAATTCATATCATCAGCAAAAAGGGATAGCTTGACTTCCTCTTTCCAATTAGTATCCTTTTAATTTCTTTTCTTGCCTTATTGCCCTGGCAAGTGTTCAAGCACTATATTGAAAAAAGAAGAAGTGGTGACAGGGGGAAGCCTTGCTAAGTTACCCTGACTTTAAGAAGGAATGTTTCTGTCATTTCCCCATTTAGGATGATATTGGCTGTGGGTTTCCTGTATATGGCTTTTGATTACATTGAGGAAGATCCCTCCAATCCAATTCCCTCTAGGACTTTAAGCATGAGGATGCTGGATTTTTTTCAAAGGCTTTTTCTGTGTCATTGAGACAATGTGTGTGGTTTCTGTTCTTTTCAGTCCATTTATATTGCTTGATAATTAATTTGTTGATTTTCATATGTTGAACCATCCCTGCATCTTCTGGTATGAATCCAACTTGTATGATGGATGATCCTCTTGATGTGGGTCTGTATGTGATTTGCCAGCATGCTGTTTGGAATATTTTTGGCATCTTCATTAATGAGATGGGTCTATTAGTTCTCCCTTTTGGTTGGATTTTTGTCTGGTTTTGGGTAATAGAGTGATGCTGGCTTCATAGAAGGAATTTGGGGAAATTCCCTCTGTTGAATCTTCTAAACAATTTGAGTAAGATTGGTTGTAAAGTTTTTTGAAATGTTTTAAAATATTCCTGCTCATGAAAACCGTCTGCGGCTGCCTGGCTTTTTACTAGTGTGATCTCCAAGATTATTTTTTAGAATACTATAAATATTTACCATTTAATTATTCTTAATTATATTTTGGCTGTTTAAGAATGTTCTGGATATAGCAGCTTAAATGAGTGAAATTACGCCAGCAGATCTCAGAAATAATAAATCATTCCAAGTTTGTGAATACTCCAGGTTAATTCAATACTTATGGTAGAGTACGATCGAATATATGGTTTAGTGAAGTTACTCTCCCATTTAATTGGAGTTGGTGCTGAGATGCTTGCTGAGTTATCTGTTCGTAGAATATCATTCAACCTTTCATCATTGGATTTTATGATCGGGAAGTTATAGGTCCAAGTTCATTAGTTTAAACTGTCTTTAGGTTAACATTGGGCGTAGAGAGATCTGTCTATCTGAGTATATATTCTGTTCAAAGAGAAACAACTTCTTGGATTAACAGATTATATTTTGTGTTATTGTCTCTTAGTTCATTTCATTGATTTATCGCTCTGATTTTTAGTAATAATATATGCCCTACTTCACCAAGAGATGTCTGGCGCATATGAAATAATGTGTTCAACATTTATTAGGACGACTGATATATGCATTCTGTTGTAAGGCACAAGTAGGTCACCTATAGAAATCAAAAACAATAACCGTGAAGGGACTCGATGATGGGACATAAGGTGATTACAAAGATTAAGTAGACTAGGCGGAATGAATAAACAGCCCCATTCAGCTATTGTGGGGGTGAAAAGTAATTAGGTAGGTTAGAAATCTTGATCTTGGTGGCTCGTAGGAGTCCCATCTTACTCCGTGGTACTCTTTGAGTTGAAGCCAATTAGAAGAAGTAGTATTCTTCTAGTAAGGGTGACAGTAAATGGGTTGGACATACTGTAGTATTTGGTAAGACTCGATCTCTTGTGAGAGCTAAAATGTTCCAGCCAGAGGTTACGTGTTGAAATATAGATGCTCGTATCTTCAAGGGTATATAGCACAAGATGGTTATCTGCTAGTATCTCTCTGTTAATTCAGTATTGTAACTATCATACCATGTGAACACCACTATAGGCTAGCTACTAGCGCAAAGACAAGATGTCTGTATATTCAATGAGTCCTTTACTATGAGTTTGTTATGTTACGGAGTTAATCTGCTGCGCTTGTGGTTATCTGGAGAAATGTCTTCTATAAAAGTTTAGTGCAATTACATACTGTGCGTCATATGCTGCATAATCTTCTTTGTGATTGGAAATATTCATAAATCCATTTGATATACAAATATATAATGGCCGTTCTTCTCGCTCCCTCTACTGTAGTTCACATTTACTTTGGCTGAGGGGCGAATTTTGGCTGCATTATTTTAACCATAATAGACCACCACACGTACTTGCTTTCTCTTTGTTACCATTTGCTAGAATATTTTTTTCCATACCTTCAATTTATAAAGTGCGTGCTGATAACCTCCTTGAAGGTAAGAGGTGTGTCTTCTCAGTACAACCTATTGGCATTCATAGTATGAGCACGGGAGTTCGATGTTTTCCAGGTAAATCCGGAAATCTCCCACCCTCCCTGATCATCATGCTTTTTGAATATGGGCTTTTATACTCTAGTCCTTCAAGGTCATATAATATTTAAGTCTATAAACTGAGTAGGACTTGTGTTGCTTACCTTTCCACCATGGCTATATTTATCCATTTGCGATGGTTTTGGTCCTACTCTCCTAACTTTCTGCCTCAGTTTTATGCTTTTTACACTTAAAGTTCTCGGTATATCATAAGAGAGTGCCATAGAGACTGATTGTGCGACCTTTCATCTGCTGCCTAGCGTCATTGCAGTCACCAGTATCTCTGAATGGTTGGTTTTCCAGACAATGTATTCTATTTCATCTTGTTTAGGTCATGGAAAGATTTTCTCTCTCCCTCACACTATTATCAATGATTTTTTGATTGGTATAATAAACACTTAGGCAGTAGGCATTTACAGTCCTTTAATACTGATGCTGAATTAGCTGCTCCGTCATGTCTATCTTGCTTTCATTTATTTGTCGCACTTGAGGAAGTCAGTTGTTAATTCTGATAGGTTTCCCCTTATATATGTACTTATTGTTTTTCTCTTGTGGCTTCAGAATTTTGCGTTTGTTATTTTGGGCATCTAGCATTTTAAATATGATATTGGAATGGAGAGTTTTCTTTTCTGGTCTTGTCTGTTGGGTGGTTCTATGTGCTTCTTGTATTTGTATGTGTGGTTTTGTCTTTTTTATTTGCGAGAATTTTCATTCTTGTCATTACTGTTGAAGATCTGATCAATACCAGTTCTCTTTGGGATTCTTCATCCTTGCCATCATGTATACCCTAATGATGAAAGATTTTGATACATATATATAAGTTGTCCCGCGAGTTTCCTGGTTGTTCCACTTTTGTGTATTTTTAAATTTTTCATAATCTTTCCTTGAGGTTTTTAGTTGTTCTGCGTTATCTTCCAGGTCTGATATTCTTTGTTCTGCTTCCTCCATTCTGCTTCTGAGGCTTTCTCCATTCCTTTCCTCTTGATTGGATGAGTGTTTGATATCTTTTTTCATTTTGTCTTCTGATTTCTTTAGTATTACCACTTCCTTTTGGAGCTTCTCAATCTCTTACTGTAGCTCTTTGCTTCACTGGTTGGTTTCCTTATCTTTTTCAACATGGGATCTTTTCAGTGTTTCTACTTCCTTCCAGAGTTTGTCATTCTCTCTCTCTAGGTCCTTCTTGGGTCTTTCATTCTCTCTCCTATGATCTCTGACTTCTTCTTTATAGTCTTTGATTTCTTTGAGTATGTCCACAATTGTACTTCTAATATCTGTGTCCTGGGCCATCCCCCAGAGGGATCCCACTGTAGGAATATTCCAAATGGTTAGCAGAGCTTGGTGTGGGATTATCCTGCACCTTTCTCATGTTGTCTCTTCTTCATGTTCCTGGCCTGGCATTTGGGTTTCTCTTTGCCTGTATTCCAATGTGAATCCCAAATGCCTCTTCACTGTGTTGAAGGCTTGCTTTGCTTGCCTCCTGCAGATGCTTTCATTGTTTGTTTGATTGATTTGTTTTTCTCCTTTCCTCCTTGCTTATGGAGTGTTGATTTGTCTAGTCTAACTCACTCTTCCCTTTCTGTTCTGAAGGTTCTCCAAAGTATCTACTTGGACACTCCTTCGGCAATCCCAGTTGGGTTGGTGGGGGTGGGGGGGATTCCTGTTTACCTGTTTATACCTATGCTTCAGGTGGTCTTAGAAAATCCCCAATCTCAAGTCTCAGTGGCAACAGGCCCTCCTTTTATACCAGCTAGGAGGACAAGTCTACCCTGACAGGCACACAAGCCAATCAAGCCAAAGACGATTGAATCAAACCAAACAATCCACCTGGCTGAAGCACCCAGCTCCTACCTGTGCTTCAGGTGGTTTTGGAAAATCCCCGATCTAGATATTCTAACTTTTATAGACCTCTCTAAGGTGCATCCACATCCTGTTCAGACCTGAGAGAATTGTTTGTCCTTAACATGACCTTACATGTCTGTCTGACTTATGAATATTGATCATACAGCCTTAATCTCAGTTTTCTTATATGATAAAAAAGGGGGATAGTCACCCCCAACTTATACCAAGTACTTTCTATATCACTGAAGGAGGGTACAGGTTGGGAAAGCTCACTGGGGTCCCCAATCCTAATGTTAAAGTAAAAGCTAGAATTAGGTGTGTGTACACATCTCCCACAAGAAAAAGCCTACTGCAACCACCAATGTTGGACACACCCTTCATATTCTAGTATTCTTGGAGAGATCTTCACTCTTTTCCACAATTCTGGAATCTAAAAATCTTTGAAATCTGAGAGATTTTATTTGGGTATAAGATCACTTGTCCAGAAGACACATCATGATAACAGATTTCCCTTCATTTGAGGGCAAAATCTGAAGTGATATTCAGATTGACAACAGTCTATGATGCTATTTTGCATAGAACCCTGGTCTTAAACAGTGGGTCTATATCTCGTATGGGTTCACATAACTAAAATCTGGCCACAGTAAAAGGCTTCTGGATACACAAGGGCAAAAAATTAATTCACAACCAAACAGCTCCCCTATGTTGTATTGTGTGATGTCACTTCAGCTTTGGTTCTGACACACACCATGTGTGCTTTGCACCAAGCAGGGCATTACACTGTGCAACACTGGTGAACAGTGCCTACAGCAATTTTCTCAGACTCGACACTATATTTTATGAACTTTAATGTGCATAGTTTTCTGTAGAAACAGAATTAATTACCAAAAAACACAAGGCTTTTCATTGCCTTTTCCTTCCTGATGGCAATGAATAATCCAGCCATCAAAACCGAGGTGTTACTGGCAAAAAAACACAAGTTTTCGATGTCAGTATAGGCTGGCTGCTCTGGGCAAGCAAAGGCAAGCCCCTCAGGAGGCTGACACCTGCCACAGGAAGTCCTGCAAGTGGTGGGCTCAGCATCTGCATACTGATGGCACATGTCATGAACCACATCTTGGAGACAACTCCTATTACCTGATTTATATACAGTTACATGAGCCAAATATATACTGACAACCAAGACAGGCAAGGACCCTGGAACTTTGCCTTCTGACCAGTGTATTTCCCTACTAGGCCATTAAAACAGGAGGAAAATAACATAAGCTGATATTTGACAAAGGGTCCAAAAGGACTCAGTGGAGGAAAGAAAGCATCTTCAGCAAAAGGTGCTAGCAAAACTGGATCACCATTTGTAGAAGAATAAAATTAAATCCCTACCTCTTAACCTGTACAAAAATAACTCCAAATGTATCAAAGACCTCAACATGAAACCCAAAACTCTGAAGATGATACAAGATTTAAAAGAAGTGCAATGGGAGTCTGTCTATGTATGAACCAAGGTCCTGGGGCTTGAACATGAAACCCAAAATTCTGAAGGTGATACAAGATTTAAAAGACTTTAAATAAAACAGCAGCTGTGCAGGAAATATGGTAAACAATTGACAAGTGGGATCTCATTAAATTCAAAAGCTTCTGTACAGCAAAAGAATCAATGAAGTGAAGAGAAAACCCACAGAGTGGAAGGAAACCTTCACCAGTGATATATCTGACAGAGCATTAACATCCAGAATATATAAACTACTCAAAAAAACAAAGAAGGAAGAAAACAAATGACCCACTCAAGAGATGGAGTAAAGACCTGAACAGAGACTTCACAAGTGAGGAAGCAAAGATGGTTGAAAAACGTCTTAAAAAGTGTTCAACATCGTTAATGATTAAGGAAATGCAAATTAAAACCACTTTAAGATATCATCTCACTCCAATAAGACTAGCTAAAATCAAGAAAACAAAAGACACCAAATGCTGGAGAGGTTGTGGGGAAAGGGGAACATTCATCCACTGCTGATGGGAATGTAAACTCATACAACCACTCTGGAAAGCAGTGTAGAAAACCCTTAAAAGACTCAAAATGAGTCTACCACCTGACCCAGTCATACCATTCCTGGGTATATACCCACAAGACTCATCCTACCACAAAGACACATGCACATCTATGTTTATTGCAGCTCTCTTCACAATAGCAAAGAGTTGGAACCAACCCAAGTGCCCCTCAACCAATGAGTGGATAGAGAAAATGTGGTACATCTACACAATGGAGTTCCATGCAGCAGTTGAGAAAGATGACATCATGAAGTTTGCAGGTAAATGGATGGAACTAGAAGACATTATGCTATGTGAAGTAACACAGTCCAAGAAAAACAAATGATGAATGGTATCCCTAATTTGTGGATGCTAGTACCAAATACCTAGTAGTAAGACAAACTGAGCAACTTATTTTTTTACCTGTAACCAACTGTGCCATTATAATGTGAATCCCTTAACAAGCTCTAGAATTAACCTACCACTTATATTCAGACTGTAATTGTGGTATATGGGGGGAGGGTATGTATGAATAATTTAGAGTAATATAAGATTAAAGGGGAAAAATGTAAATTCCTAAACATGTTTTGGAATTAACATACAGTTTACTTTCAGATGTCATAATTTTGGTATTCGTGTAAAGAATATATATGCATATTTTGAGCAATATAAATTAGAGGGAACAACAACAAAAGGACTGAGTCAAAGAACTGACTGAAACAGTAAATTTCAGCCCAAAACAATAAACTTCTGCATAGAAAAACTTTTAAAAGACTGATCAAAAGATGCAAGGCATGTATGGCAAAATGCATGAACTCAGGTGGGGTGGGGGGCATGGAAAGTGGAATGAGTCTAATTGGACTGAGAAATGTTGTGTGAATTACACAAAACTTCAATAAAACTGTTTTAAAAAAAGAAAATAATGTGACAGTGACAAACAAACAAATATTTTGCTGGTTTTAGATTTTGAAATTTTGGGAAAGATCATCCATCCAGACTGACAGAACTCTGGCTTTGTTATGCCTTCAGGTTTTGGCTTATCTTCTGCTATCATAGCCCAGTGGAAGAAGCCCTGCCATGCCCCAGGACCTTGGCTCATACATAGACAGACTCCCATGGCACTTCTTCCCTCTAGGCTTCAGGCCTTAATGAAGTTTATTTCTGCTCATTAAATGGAATGTGAGTCTCTTTCTAGTGTATTGACACTTCTAAGGTCAGCCATGCCACTTTCTGACAGTCCTCAAAAATAACTGCTCAGAATATTTTATTTTACAAATTTTGCTGCTGAACATTACATACACCAGAGAGGAATGAACAACAATACAAATCATAATCATAAGAGGTGATAAACAATAACAGTAATAATAGTATAACAAATAATAATCATCATTAATATTTACTTAGAAACTTTATGATAGCCATTGTCCTAATGCTTTTTTTTCTTTCAGTGAGATATAAATTAAGCCATTTGGGGCTGGAGAGATGGTTCAGTGGTTAAAAGGAACTTGCTGCTCTTGTAGAAGACGTGAGTTCAGTTCCCAGAACCCACATGGTGACTCACAACCACCTGTTGATTCCAGTTCCAAGGAACTCTCCACTATCTACTGGCTTCTATGGGTACTACAACCACATGGTGCACACATCCACGTACAGTCATGGTGCACACATCCACACACAAGCATACCAATACATGCAATTAAAATCACATCAAATAAAACAAACCAGTGACAAAAATACTAATGCAGTCTCCATTTTCCAGTAAGAGACACTGGGACACAATTTACAAAGTTAGAAACTTGAAAATTCCTGACTTCACTGGTGAAATAGCATTGTTAAAATGTGGGTCTGTTGGTTTTAATTGCTGGAGGATAGAATTCTAAATTAGATTCCTTCCCTTCTCAGCCATCAGGATTCTAGAAATGAGGAAGAAGGATAGAACCCACCTTTAGTAAACATGTGTATATTAAACAACATTGGTTTACAGAATCTGATAAAAATGGTAATACATCTGAATTAAATGGAGATATAATTCGCTGTTGCCCACATTTGCTTTACATAAAATCTGTAGAGCAAGAACTTTGGGATTGACACATACAAATGTTCTCTATAATTTCTCTGTTGTACAGTATCACCTTGTAGCATTCTCTTTAAGATGATTTAACGTAAAAATTAGCTTTCCCAAGTTAATCATTATAGTCACCCAAAACAACATGGGTGAATTTGATGAATCTGTTGCTTGACTCCACCCTATAGTCATGTATAATACAACTGTCTTCTGGAGACTTCATTACGCTAAAAAAAAGGGGGGGTACAGAAAGACATGACCTTTTCATCAAACCCTTGCAAATCAAATCTTAAAACTACTAATGGGAAAAGATTGTTTGTTCCAACAGGACAAAACGTCACAACTTAACGGCTGAGAAAAGAAAAGATTACAGTTGCATTGAGTAAGATGTACCAAAAAGAGGCAATGGAAAGCTGACCCGTCTGAACATAAAAGGAAGAAAAGCCTCAAGATTGCCTAAACATCGAACCCCTCTGGGATCCTACATGTAACAACTATTATAATGATCCTAATAAACTTACCGTTCTAGGAGCCACAAAAGGTTTTTTTTCTGATGAGAGACTTCTTGCCTTCCCCCCCATAGAACAAGGAGAAAATGATGAGATGGTGAGGTCGTTACCCAACTGTATAATTGGAGACAACTACTGTAAAGGTAATCTCTTATAAAAACCGGTAAAATGCTCTTATTGACTACTAGACATGGAACTGTGGAAGGGATATTCTCTGTCAGAACCAAATATAATATATAAAGTCCTTGGGCTATGCACTCAGGCAAAATATATTAATACAGGAGCCTGACATCAGCAATGGATTTTCTACCAGGTGGATTGCTGGCCAGGGGATCCCAAGGCCCACCAAAAGGTTAAGGGCTCCTTGCCTCTAGGTTTGGGATACCTACAGGAGGAGAGACAATCAAAAGACCCTGCTGCCGAAGACCTGACGTTAACGATGGTGAGGGATGTGATTGAGACCAACAACATGCAAGTGTAAGATGGTCCTCTGAATTGCCAGAGAGTGTTACCAAGGAAAGGCCACTTAAACCAATAAAGCAAATATGGGTCTCCCTGAGTCAAGGCAAACTCCACCGTCAGCACCAGCTACACTCATCTGCCTGGAATTACTGTTGCACAGAGGCCAGCCATGTGCCTGTATATCCCAAATCTAATTGGCTATTGGCTCTCTCCCTTGGAGAAATAACCCATGGCTGGATGGCCACAAGCTTACATCCTCTTAAGGGTTAGTGAGATGTTAAATAACCACAGTAAACACCCTCTTCATATTCAACAGAGGGGGAAAATTGTAATTCATGGATTAACATATCCAACATGTGTCTATGCTAAAGTACTAACCATACAATTAGTGCTGCTTAAATACCAATATATTAATTGGCTGTCTTCATTAGTAGGATTGAAAGGTATTATTCTGACAAACTGTCAGCCCATAAAAGGAAAAGCCAGAATTCGACCAGAGTCCAAGTCAACAGCTCCAGAGAGAGTGGACTGTTTTACTCTCATCCACCTGCTGCCCTCATTCTAAGCCTAGGAACAACTGGAAGAGGGGGCATGGTTTAAATGTAAGCTGGCGGATTGGAGTAATGGTGAAACTATGTAGTCTGGACACTCAATTTGATCAACTTGATTAAACACAAACAACCTGTCACCCCCCACTGGAGGGGGGGGCTGTAGCGTGTTTGGGCACAACAGCTGCAAATAGGTTTTGCATGAAGGATGCTTGTACTCATGGATTATCACTTATAGCCAAAAATGAAAAAAAAAACTGAGAGAAGATGCAGGACAGTTATGGCAGAATGCATGATCTGGGATGGGGTTGGGGGTGGGGGGGAGGGAAAGGGAAATAAGCCTGAACTTGATTGGAAAAAATGTATGAAATGCACAAAGCATCAAATAAAAAACTAATTTAAAATAATAAATAAATAAAATAAATAAAATAAAATAATAATAATAATCGAGTAAATCACAGAACAAGGTTGGATGACCCATTAACCAGAATAAGGACAGGCCCCACGTCCTAAAAAGTTAACACAAAGTCTGGAACTCACCAAAATCAAGACAACTTCCCTGTGTCCCCCTAAAACAGGCTTCCATCAAGGAAACTAAAGATTATAATATGTGTAAAGCAAATATTTGAAAACAACAATTTATATTTCCAATTAACAATCAGATGTATCCACCATTTTTATCAAAACCTTTAAAACCAATTGTTGTTTAATAATACGACAAGTAAAATTATTCTTTTACTAAGTCCTAAAATGCCATGTATTTGTAGATAGAGTTTGGGTTAAAATCTGTATAACAGTAACTTTGGGATTAACATATTAAAAATGTTCTCTATAATTTTTGTGTTATACAGTATCATCTTGTAACATTCTCTTTTACCTGTAGGATAATTTAACTTAAAGAATTAAGTGTGCTTCCCAAATTAACAACATACAGTCACCCAAAACAGCGTGGATAAATTTAATGAAATTTACACCTTGATTCCTGCCTATAGGTATGTGTACTACAACTGCCTTTTTGAGATTCATGGGTCAAAAAATAAAAACCTAGAATAAGGAAAGGGGGGATACAGTTATATATTAAGCCTTTTTGCCAAAAATTTTACAATTTAATCTTAAAACTAACTATGGGGAAAAGATTCTTATGGTCCCACAGGTCAAAACGTCATTAACTTAACAGCTGAGAAAGAAAAGATACAGCCTTGCATTGTGTAGGATGTACCAAGAAATACCAGGAGAGAAGTTGGCCTATCTAAACATTAAAAGGAGGAAAAGCCTCAGACTGCTACAGGCATCAAACCCCTCTGTGGATCCTATTTGTAACAACTGTTTATAATGAGTCCTAATGAACCTTACCTTCTAGGTGCCACAAAGTTTTAATATGAGAGACTTTCTTACCTCCTTTTCATAGAACAAAGAAAAGTATGATATGTTAATGAAATCATTCTCTAACTGTAAATTAGAGCTGACTGTTATAGAGGTTATTTCTTAAAAAACCAGCAAAACTGCTTTCTTTAATTAACTAATAGATATAGGAACTGTGAAAAGGATTATTCTCTATTCAGAACCAAATATAATACTAGAGTGTCTTTAAGCTGTGCATTTAAACAAAATATATTAATACAGGAGAACTCTGATATCAGGGATGGATTATTCTGCCAAGGAGATGTTGGCCAGGGGATCCAAGTCCCCCCTCCCCCCCAAAGGTAAAGGCCTCTTGCCTGTAAACTGGGATACCTACAAGAACAGAGGCGGTAAGGCCCTGCTGTTGAAGACCTGATGTAAGCATGGGAAAGATGTATTGAGACTGCACTTGCAAGTGTACAGTTGGTCTCTGGAATACCAGAGAGTATTACCAAAGGCCACTAAACCAATAAAGCAAATATTGGTCTCCTTGAGTCAAGCAAGACTCCTCCGTCAGCAACAGCTACACCTCACCTGCCTGGAAATACTGTGTAGCAGTGGCAGCCATATGTCTGTATATCCCAAATCTAATTGGCTATTAGCTCTCTCCTTAGAGGAGTAAATCATGGCTGATGCCACAAGCTTACATCCTCTAGTAGTTAGGAGATGTTATAAGCCACAGTAAGACCATCTCATCTTTTACAGGAAAAACTTAATTCCAGGATTAGCATACCATCCAAACATCTGTGTCTATACCAAAGTAACCCAAAATTAGTACTGTTTAAATACCTATATATCTAATTGCTTGTGCTTCATTAGTAGGATTGAAAGGTTATTCCTGAACAAACTGTCAGCCCATGAAAAGAAACAGTCAGAACAGGTCAGAGTCCAAAACGACATCTCCAGAGAAAGTAGACTGTTTTGCTTCTCATCCACCTGTGCCCCCTTTCTAAGACTAGGGAACAATTTATGGAAGAGGGGGCATGGTAGAATGTAAGGGCTGCGATTGGGGTGAATAGTGAAACTACAGCAATATAAACTCGACACTTATTTGATCAATATGATTGCACAAGCACGCCCCTCCAGCTGGATGGTGGGACCCTTGGGCTGTGTGGGTTTGGGCATAGCTGCTTGCAAATAGGTTTTACATGAAGGATGCTTGTACTCATAACTTATTATTTATTGTTAAAAAATGAAATAAAAGAAAGTTAAAAAATATTATAATATGTGGGGAGTTTTTAATTGCATACAGAAAAAGTTGTGGGGTTTTAGGGGCTCCAAATTATCAAATGTGTCAGTATACTTATATCCACTCAGAACTAATGATTTCCCTCAAAATGGAAATTAGAAGCAAAATTCAGAGGAAAATTAATGTTTGCAAAAATTCTCACCTTTTAGAAAAATTAAAAACAAACATGCTTTAATATATGCAAATAAATATTTGTGCAAAAAGCAAAAAGCATTCCAGTATTTCAAATGACACACATATTTCTGGCTGCCTTTTTATGTACACATGAATGGCTGCATGCTAGATGTTTTCTTGCAATCACCCTTTGTCTTTCTCCTGTTAGGAAAAGTGTTGAGCATGGTGACCAGCTGATATTTCTCAATCAGAGTAACCAAACATAGTAACCAGCAATGACATATGGGCTATCTGGGAGCTAATGTTTCACAGGAAGTTAGTTAATTAAATCATGAAGATTAGAGCCGGAGGATGAAATCATCCAATTTGATTTTGTGGATAATGACATTGTTGTCTTGATTCCAATGACCAAGCAACAAATACCTAACATTTGTATAAAGAGTAATCTTAGTCTTGCTAATAATTACAATATCCCTAGGTGAGGTAGGCACAGTGGCATAGGCCTTTAATACCAGAACTTGGGAAGCAGAAGCAAGTGAACCTCTTGGAAGATGGAAGCCAGCATGCTCTACATAGAAAGTTCCAGGCCAGCTAAGGGTATAGGGAGACCTTGTCTCAAAAAACAAATGGAAATAAAAGTACTTCTTTTAAAAGACTATTAAAAAAATAAAAAGAAACAGCAGACTGAGAGAAAATGTCATGAAATACTATATGATATACCTATAAAACAGAGAACATATTTTCATAAAAGAAAAATGTTTTAAATCTTTCAGCTCAAGACAAAGACAAATTTCAAAATGACCAAAAGATCTAAACAGCTATTCAGGAAGAAATATAATTAACGAATTATTTTGGAAAAATGATTTGGCAGTGTATAGTAGATTTGCACACACATTAACTGATTGTTATGAGTTATGTGGTATGTCTTCCCAGAATTCACATGTTGCAGGAATAATGCACATGTGATGATGTTAGGATGTTTTCCACAAAAACCATGGACCAAAGCACCAGTCAATGCTCTGATTCCAGTCTTAGAAATTTGCCAAAGAGAAATGAATACAGATGTCCAAGCAAAGACATTTAAATAATCACAGAAGCCTGATTCCTGAAAGGCAAAAACAGAGATCATCCCAGATGCCCTCCAACATGTAAGCAAAGAATCACTGACTGTCTGTGGAAAGGGTCCGCTGGAAGGAACAGCAACATGGTAAATCTCAAAGCCATCACCCTGAATTTAAAAAGCTAAACACAAAAAGAGTGTGTTATAAAGTTTCCATTCCTATGAACCTCTAGTGAAGAACTTTGGCCTACAGTGATGGCCAGGAAATCAAGCACTTGCCTGGGTTGAGGATAGGAGTATGGATTTATTAGAAAAGGAAGCAGCGAATCATTTAAGTGAAGAGAGTGTATGTGTGTGTTTCTTATGCTGACTTCAATAATGGTTACATGGGTGTATATACATTTTTAAAAATTCTTAAAATGTTTACATTTCATAATATGATTATATAACAATAATTGATGTAAAAATAGATCCCATTGAATCCACTGACTTTTAACATAAGCATAACCTGACAAATCTAGCAACAAATATATTTTCTGTATCAACATGTGTGCTTTTCTGGGTCATTTCTAAGGGCTTCATATTCTATCCATGTTACAAGTCATTTAACTGATCTAACCATAGGACATATCAATCTTGATCTTTTTATTATATATTAAACACTATACTGCTCACTTTGAAAGGGGGAGTTGGATGTTGGATTTGAAACAAATTGGAAAGCATCACATGGAAAAGGAAAAGTATGCAAAGTAGAAGAGGAGCTATCAAAGCACGCAGACTTTGAGAACACATTGCATATTGAACATATGCAGAAAGAACTTCAGAAGGCCCTTTTGATTACAGAGTACGACTTATCAGAGGATGTCAGGAAAGTTACCCAGGTTCAAATCATGCTGCCTCGTCTAGGCAGAGATAGGAATTTGGGATTTTTTTTATTAAGCTAGAAAATGGAGCAAATTTGAAATATTTGAAGAGAAGAAACATAATTTGATCTATTTTTTAGAAGGAGCATCATGAGGGGTTGGAAAAATGGCTCAGTTGGTAAGGTGCTTGCTTTGCAAGCATGTAGTTCAGATCCCCAGTGCTCACAGGAAAGCCAGGGGAGGTGACATCACATGGAGTGGAATGCCAATCCTGGGGAGGACGAGGCAGGAGGCTCTCTAGTGCTTGCTGGCCAGACCTCTAATTGAATCAATGTGCTCTAGGCTCAGTGTGTGACCCTGTCTCGAGATAAGGTGGGGAAGAGACTGAGGAATAACCACAAACATTGACTTCTGGTTTCCCCATGCACATGGACATACAGGTGAGCACACATTCTACATATGCACATATGCACATATGCACACAAGGACATGAAGGCACACATACAAAGAAGGGGAAAAAGAGGAGGATGAAGAAGAGAGACTATTCTGTTATCTGGTTGGAACATGGACTGGGCTCCATTTGATGACAGAAATCTGAGGAGAAATCATGGATCCCTGAGCTACAAACCAAGCAGAGAGGAAACCTTTGCTGATTGCGAGAGATATGTAAATCACCTCCTAAGGATCAGGAAAGGTGGAGAAAAGGGGTTTATGTGTGACATTGGAAGCTTCTGTGCATCTTTATCCAAAGCCAAGGCTCGTCTCAATCTGGGGCGGGTTTGTTACTGTGGTGTGTTCAGCCAATTCTTTGGAAGTCTCCTTAATGATGGTAATAGACCTATCCAACAAACTCTCCCACTTGCATTATCCTTTTCTACTGTTTTAAAATTTGAATTATCTTTGCTCTTTGGAAGTGGTGGTAGTGGAGATGTTTTCTTAGGTACATTCCTGTGGTATGGCTGGATAATAATGTATTTGATAATTATCCAGATAGCTCAGTTGAATATATTCTATTTTTCAGGGTTTCATTTGGAATGGGTTTTTATTTTGAAGGAGAATGTGTTTATTCTCTTAAGAATGGACATAGGGAAACTTCTTTTACGAGCTTTAGAGTGTACAAACGTATTTATTCCCTTTCATGCTACTGGTCCATTTATTGGATTAATTAGAAGGATTTGATGTGCAAGCTCAGGATGATATTGAAAACACATCATTTCTATTGTCGCTAAGAAAATCAGCTTTAGAATTAGAAACCTTGTACTGGGCTTTATGTGTAGACCTTTAGCTTTTTATCACAGCTGTTCTTTGTTGCCATGACAACAGAATTAACCATTTCATTAATATATTAGAGAAAAGACACACATATTTATGCATATCTGACTTCCAACATGGTCCCTGTTCAGATGTCAAGGTCCCTGGCAATGTTTACGAAGTCATCTTTATCCCTCAATTTTTTGCTTAATGCTTCTACAGGGTTTTTAAAGAGACGCTTTGGATTTTGAAATTAAATTTCTATTGGCTGCATTGATTTGGCTGCTTTTAAGTGTCCCCTGAGTGGTGAAATGAGCTTCAGACTCTGAAGCTGGTAAAAACCATGGGAAAGGAAATTTAATACAAAAGAAAACAGTTACCTGTGATAGGGAAAGTCAGTGGACTGTTCGTTGTTGTTGCTGTTGCTGTTGTTGCTGTCGTTGTTTCCTCCTTTGGAGCTCCGCTGGCAAAATGGGTGTTACTATAAATACTGAAGAGCAATCCCTCATGAAAATGGGTGATCGGCTATTCCAGCTGCGGCTATGCGCAGGTAGTATGCTGACTGTCATTGTGATAAAAAGGGAGAAAAAATTTTCTAGGACAAGTGAAATCCATTATTTTGAAAATAATCCCTCAAGAGAATAATTTTACAGACTCCCAAAGCTACATTGGCCCCTTACATATTTGTGTCTGGTTTTTCTTTTGAAAGAATAAAATGCATCTTAATATGCAATTATCTATAAATATTCATATTTTAATGACCAATGTGAAAACTCCCTAATTAACATTAAAAGTGCTCAGGGAAACTATTCACTCTGCCTTTTATTCATGTAATTTAGTTAAATAAAGATTGTTTTTGAATTAACAGTATTATTTCCTTTGGATTTTTTTGCTATTATAAATATCTGTTTTCTGGACACCTGCCGTGGCTCAGCAACCATGCAACACTTTTAAAACACATTACCTTGTTTAATAAATGAAATAACAACTAGGTGAGAGACTTATAGTTCTCCCCATCTTGGAGATGAGAAAATTAAGTCTTGGAGAATTTGTGCAAGATTTCCAGGCTAGTCGGGGTGCTGGATGTTTCTGTCTGACCCAGAAGCTCGTACCAGCATCCTTTAAGAAATATCTGGGCCTTGGGCTCTTTGTTTCTGTTCAAATAAATATTGTGAGGACACTTAGGGTATTTACATTTCCCAGAAGACATTTCATCCTGGGAGGAGGGAATCGTCTGAGTAAAGATTATTCATAATAATTAAACTCATAAAACAAGAAAGCAGATTTGAAGCTGAGACACAAAATCTTTAGATTCAAAAAGGTTCTGCAAGACTGGCGGTAAGCAGGGAAAGCTGTGGTCCAACAGAAAGGCCTCCTGTCAGTCATGGGATCGAGGAAGACACTCCACAAAATAGGGCACAGCTTTTTTTGGTTTCATTATTTTATGCGGAGGTTATTTTTTTAAAGAAAACAAAAGGGTTTTATTGAGATATGAATATGTTACCATAAACTTCACCTAAAGAGTGAACATTAAACAGTTTATAGTTTATTCAAGTTGTACAGTCCACATCACAACCAATTCTATCTAGAACACTGTTATCATCCCTTTCCAAACAAACACCTGTTAAGAGCCCCCCCCCACCTCTTCCACTCAGGGCACCACCTTCTGTGCTTGACTTCTTTCACTTGGCACCATGCTTCCAAGGTTCCTCCACACTATAGCATGTGTCAGTATGCTGTTTCCTCTTAAGGGCTGAGTGCTCTTTCATTCTATTGATCCATCACATGTCATTGACTGATGGACATTTAGATTGCCCCCCTCCCTTTTTTAGCTGTCACAGTTATGATGGGCAGGGATGCTCTGAACTACCATATGTAAGTTTGTGAGGTGGATATTTTTATTTTCCTCAAGGCTTTACTTGACTTTTAAGCTGTTCTTATCTTCCAAACAGATGAAGCTCAGACATACCCCACTCATACACATCTAAACACCTCATAGAATTCTAAACTGCAACCCACATCACAGATTTCCTCTGTTGTGTGAGTTATAGCTAACAGGCAGAGTAATTAATTCAGAGAGCATTGTTCAGGATTCTTAGTCACTCTTATCACAATCATAGAAAATACTCAGTTAATTCTTCTCTAAGTGATGATAATTATTTGTTAATTTCTTTAAAACCCTCAAATTTTAAAGTATAAGAAAGCATTTGCATAAACTAAAACCTACTATCAAAGTCTCAGGCAAAGTTATCCTTCTACCTTATCTACTTATCAGTCATTCATTTCGGAAGTACCACCACTTCAGTGGGACTAAATGCTCAGAACAATGAGGCAAAGGAAGCAGCAGTATGAGGTTTTCTTCTCTCTTTTCAGAGATAATCTTGTGATGGGTTCTCTAGGTTTCTTCGCTCCCTGCATCGAGAAAGCCAAGCAATATCTAGATTTCAGTAGACCTGGGAGAGTGATTTTGACTTATATGTCATTCAGATATAGGGTTCCACTCATAAATGACCTGAATATTTCTATAACTGGAAACAGCATCTTTTCTTCGAAGAGGAAATCTGGGCTCTTCCTACTGGGGAGCTGGTTCATGTATTGAAGATGAGGGTTAATCTATAGGAACCATGAAAATGTAAGGTAATTGTGTAATAGTAATCGCTTCCTAAGGTACTAGGAGGCCAAAGAAAGGTAAAGAGTATATTTTTTAATATTTTTAGACGTAAACGTTCTGGGGCTGGAGAGATGAATCAGCAGTTAAGAGCACTGGCTGTTCTTGTAGAAGACCTAGGTTCAAATCCCAGCACCTACATGGCTGCTAAAACCAACCATCCATAATTCCAGTTCCAGGGAATCCAACTCTTTTGTCCTCATAGGCATTGCATGACACAGATGCACTTACATACATACAGGAATAACACTCGTACACTTAAAAAAATAATAAAAACATGTGGGTTCCAAGTATAGTGTTAACCTCCATGTTAGAATCTACCAGAAGCTACATCATCGAATCAGGTAAATGAGATGTGGTATTTGTGTTAAACAGTTGCTTTTCATATCTGCACCAGAGGGCAGTCTTTCATCAAATCCTTGGAAGCACTAGGGCAGAATTCTGTGGGTGAATACAGAGACCCACCAATCACAATCCTTCTGGGAAGAGCTCCTCTGACACAAAGAATGAAGAAATGGTGAGGTTGTTAATACCTTTGCTGTCAATCCCAGGAAAGGTTAGCACATCTAGATTATCACACAGATATCCAGACTTTCAGTGAACACTCTGCCTTTAATGTCACATAAAGGTTTGCATTTTTTAATATAATACTTTTATTGATGTTTTGTGTTTTTCATACATCATTTCTCAGTTCAATTTAGACATATTCCCCTTTCCCTGCCCCCACCCTACCCCAGTTCATGCATTCTGCCATACATCTTTCTCTCAGTCTTTTTAAAATTTTTCTCTGCAGAGGTCTGCATTTCTTAAACTACTGTGCACTGTGATGAACTCCTTGCAAAGGATGAAAGAAATAGAGAAGAAAGAAAGGGAGTAGATTTACCATACAATCAAATCAGTGAGTCTTAAAGACATTTTTTCTATACCACACATAAATGTTGTGTTATTGGTCACCCATAATCATGTTTCAAGGTTTTAGTATCTAGTCATCAAAATTAAGTTCAAGTAAATATCAATTTACACTGGGGCCCTTAGAGGTGCAGATTATAGCATACAGTCTAAAAGACTTAAGGGGGTGGGAGGCCTTCAAGATTACTCAGCAAGTAAAGGAGCTTGCTCTGCAAGTCTGATAACCTGTGCTCAATCAATGCCTGGAAGCCATGTAAAGGAGGAAAAGGAACTGATTTCACAAAGGTGTCCTCTGACATCCACACTCATGCAGTGGCATGTGCCACATATCACACACACACACATACACACAAACACACATAATAATAATAATAATAATAATAATAATTTTAATTAAAAAAGATTTTTCCAATAAGTTAAGAAAAGCTTAAAAGGGATTCCTATATATAGTAATTAACCCTGATTGACAAGAAGCACATAATTTGAATGTTCTAAGATGAAACTTGAATGCTGTTTAAAAATCAAAGTTAATTTTTTACACAGAAAGATAGGTGTAAGTACCATTATATTGAAAGCTTTGGAGTAGTGTTTTTTATGAAGGATAAAGTAAGCACAGTCTTTTTCATTTCTCTCTTAGACATTTATGGAACTTTCCACCAAGTATCTCACAGGAAATTACTGTCTCCAAGAATATAAAGGGTTTATGTGAGGGATGGTGATCAGTTGCTCTCCATGGATACAAAAGCACAAACAAGCAGAAATTGCTTTAATAAAGCAAGAGAGATTTTACTCAGACACAAGGCAGAACTTGACTATCATGGTGATAAAGAAAAGTGGGGAAGGCATTATATCACTTTCTCAAAAGATAACTGTCAAAATAGATCCATGGAAATGGATAAGATTTGTTTCTACTTTTATTACTTAGATTTATAAAACTGAGTACTAGACAGCAAAAGTAATGTACACATCCATAATATCACTCCTGATATTCCATTTGCTTTTCAATAAAATGTTCATTTTGTACTTGTTAATCAGCTAATAAGGTAAGCAAGAAGGATTATTCCAAGCTCCCTCAGGTCTTGCTTTGTAAATAGACACAAGTGCATTTAGTTACATACATGGTTAAGAACTGGGCAACAAGCTGACTTTCATTTTCCTCCAGATAACAATAACTTCTAGGGAAACAAAAAGACAGCCAACTTGAACAGAAATGTTCTTCTTTTTCTGCTTATTTACTTACAAATTTTACTAAACTGAGAGAATTCCTAGCGTATAGGGACCATAAGTACCAAGCACGCTGCCCAACACATAGTAGTAGCATTTCAGGGTAGTTTTTATTGGGTGCATTTTCATAAAGCTGTATCTTTTCTGTATCATTATGAGAATCAAACTCTCAGCCCTATGAGCACACATACAAAGTTTGCTCCAGGGCTGCAGATACTGCAAAAGTAAAAGGACATGTTCACAGAGCTGTCCGTGAAACCCTTTCATAATCTGCAAGAACCTGTGGTGCCTTTTATTTGCTGTTTAAAGAAACCATACTAACTAACCAATCAATAGAGTAAACCATTCAATGGCAAACATTTATCTGACATTTACTGTGGTTGGGACATGGCCAGATCCAAGGGACTTCGCAGCAAGCAAGGCAGAAGCCATCTTTCCACTCCTACATTTTACAGTCTTGAAAAAATGTAGGGGAATCTGGCAACTAAGCTTTAGCTAAAGCTCTCGGTAAGTGCTTCAAATAAATCCATGGAGTTATGAGAGGTATGAAGTGGGTAGAGGCAGTGTTGATGGGAGGGAACAGGTGGCCACAGGATGGCTTTGACATGGATGCGGCATGTTACCACACAGAAAAGAAAAGGAAGCTGCAGTTGCCAAAGATGGGGTGGAAAAGGACAGTTCTCAGCCTGATCAAAAGAGTAGGGAGGGAGAGAGAGAGGGGAAAAAGAGAGAGGGAGGGACAGCAAGGTGATCAGGAGAGACAGAGACAGAGAGAGGGGGAGAGAGACACAGAGTGAGAGAACCACATCCAGCTCCTTGCAGTAGCTGACTCCTCTTGGCTCTCCCCTACCCCTCAGTATAGCATCAAAACTACCCTGTCCCACTCCTCCTCAGCTGATTCCCATGAGCCCCACCCCTTTCCATCTGCATCTACAGCAGGTGATACACATTGTGGTGCAGTCATTTTTGCCTACATATGCAGCTCTTTAAAGACATACCCCATAGAACACTCTCTCCCACAGCAGTGCTGAAACAGGAAGTGTAAGCTATGCACAATTCTTGCAAAGCTCTAGACATGGGTCTTTATAACAAAATAAAAGCCCCATTTAAACTATAAGGCATTACACTTCTATAAAATAAATTAAATAAATGACCAGCAGGGCTGTTTTACACAATTTATGGGTGCCCTCTGCAGTCAACGCTACATCTCATTAGTGGCTCTGTCACTCATGAAAAATGTGGCAGCCATCAGCCTCACACATTAACTTAAAGCATGTGCCCACACATCAAATATATACTTTCTAGTTATGGAAACAAGCATAAAAACAGGACAGAGGGAGAGAGAGAAAGATAGAGAGAGAGAGAGAGAGAGAGAGAGAGAGAGAGAGAGTTGTGAATAGCAAAGGATATTCAACTCTTTTAACTTTTTTTTCTTTTTCTTTCCTTCTTTTTATTTTTTACCCAAATGGGGAAAGATGCTATTCTCACCCTTTCAAAGTTACTGCTCTCCACTGACTTTTTTCTGCTTGCATGCACTACGATAGTCCAGACGTTGCCAATTTTTTTACTTCTTGACATTTCATTTTTAATTAAAAATGACATTTTAATTAAAAGGAAACATATGTAGAATAAACAGAATAACTCACCAGCAGCAAAGAGCCGGGGCTGTCCTGTCGGTTCAGCTTTAACCTTTCTGGCTCGTGCAAGGCTGTGCTGGGCTTTTCCACAATGCTTGCCAAGGCACGCTCTTGACAGAAAGAAGGGAAAGAATGGCCATCAAAACAAGACCCACCTATGTTCAAAAACCCTAAAAATATAGGTGGTGGGGTAGAGAGAGGATGCACCCACTCCACACTATATTGTTTTCAGGATGGGGGAGGATCAGTCTTTTTATGTTTTCTGTTCAGAATATTAAAACTTATCACTTTGGTGAAAGACCCCAGTTTTGCAACTTTTCATGTTTACAGATGGCCTGATTTGGCAATCTTAAATGTTAAGGGAATTAGAAATCTGGCAGGAGGTAAGCATAGCCAAAAATAAAGTGTTACAATTAAAATGAACTATTCTACGGACACCCATAACTCAAGACACTTCCTGTACCAGAACTGGTGCTGGCTGGACCCACTAACAGCTCAGTGCCAAACCTCTACCCTCAGATAAATCAGCTCCTTGCACAAAAGCTTTTCATAGCATAGAAGAACACACACACACACACACACACACACACACACACACACACACACCCCTTCTAGCACTTTAGAACATGATCTTATTCAGAACCAAAATATTATAGATGGTTGTTGTCAATTATGAGGGTCTGTGGAGCAAGTTGTGCCTCTGACTGGAACTTATTTAAGAACCAGGCCACGAGAGGACAGGCACATGTGGGAAGATGCCTTCAGAGAACAAAGGCAGAGATTGCACTTAATCACAAGCCCACTTGTGCCATCATACAGATCTCAAAAGGAACACAGTCCCCAGAAACCTGGCTTTGGGTTTCTAGGTTCCAGAACTATGAAACAATACAACACCATGATTTTTAACCAGTCAGGCTGTGGTACTTTATTATAGTGATGGTACAGAGAAAATATACTCAGGCATAATGATCTTGCCACATTACAGAGGAAAAATGAGTCCTAGAAAGCTAATGCATTTTTTTTCAATGTTGCATAGCTTTTGATGAGCCATGATCCATGTGCCTTAAGCCTATGTTTTCAACAAGCACCACAATACCTCCAGACCTTCAACAGCCATCCACACTGTGATTACCTAAAAGTATGAGGCATTCAGGACTGAAACATCTACATCAATTGTTGTTAATGAAGCAGGTAACTACACATTTTTTACGATAAAAATGTTACCTCATGTTAATAACCAAAAAAAAAAAAATCATCTTATAATATGTATTATTGAAGCCATATTATCTGTTCTCCAGACATTGCTTCAAAAAACCTGCTTCAAATGTCATTCCACTAATATATATATATAAAATATATATATATATATTAGTGGAATGACATATATTATTGACAATAATATATATTGTCAATATATACATATATTATTGACAATATATATATATTGACAAATATATATTAGTGGAATATATATATTATATATATAATATATATATAATATATATATATAATATATATATATATGCCACTTTACTTGAGTGAGAAAAGTCCTTGCAGGTTCACGTTTTTAAACAGCTGGTTCCTCGGTGCAAGACAGAGGATACCTCCCTTTGAATGGTTGGTAAGCGCTATCCAGGTGATTCTCAAAACAAAGCAGGCAATCTTCAAAGCTCATTATTATCTACCAGAAACAGAAGATAAGGCCCTATTGTTTAGAGTGGGATGTGCTTCAGGGATGGAACTTAGATTAATGAACAGGAACTGACCTGTAACTTTTCTATCTGAAGTTAAGTACTCATAATGCTAGAAAATGTGTACCCAGCAAGCATTCTTGCATGAACTTTCTCATGAGACACAAGGCTTTCCAGACATACATGATCAAGGTTCAGCTTAATTCACCAAACAAGTTTTTTAAAGTCATAGGAACACTATTCCATAGTCCCTTCACACACAGCTTAAAGAAAAATGCATACACATGCATACTCATACACACACATGCACACACACACACATGCACACAATTTAAAGAACAATGCATGCACATTCACACTCATACACATGAGTACACACATACACATTCACACACACCATAAATCATCCTAGATAAACCAACTCAAAGTCTAATAATCATGAAGTCACATTACACACCCTATACAAGTTTTCTTGCTCCATAAGGACATCAGCTTTGGGAATACCTAATTATGACTTCTCAGAAATTAGTGAGCCTTAGCTACTGATACAAAAACCTTACTAGTGAAGTTCAAAATCCTGAAACCTAATATGTGTTTTTGAGTTTTCAAAGTAAATACCAGTTTTCTTAAAGCTATTTAATTATCAATATATCGAATTCTTTTACCTTAGACCCTGATTAAAGTGAAGTGATGATATAACTTTTCTGACCAATTCATAATCCTTTCTCAAAACAAGTGGTGGTATTATAAGTTTTTTTTTTTTTTGGTCTTTTTGAGACAGGGTCTCCCTGTACCCCCAGCTGTGTAGACTAGGATGGCCTTGGACTCATGGAGATCAGCCTGCCTCTGCCTTTTGAGTGCTGAGATTAAAGGGGTGCATCACCACACCTGGCCAATTATTATAAATTCTTATCTTCAGTCTCCACAGTTGCTAGACAAAAGATTTTCCTTAAAATGATCTAACTTTGTTCTGTGCTTTTTTAAGTAGAGGGACTTCTCAGCTTGTGGGCTTTATTTTGATTCTGAGACATCAGCTACTTCATCAGCTTAGATATGCTCTGTTTGTTTTTAAGCCACAGCTTTCTAAATTACCTTCTATGACTAAGCAAATCTTAAAGTTTTCAATTTTTCTTCCTTCCTGAAAATGGAAAAAGACAAATTAAGCAATAATTCATATCTCAAAACTAGATTATGTAGTGTGGTGAAATCATGTAGATCATATAGATATTGCCTGGAATACTACCCTTAAGAAATGATTTTAGGGGCTGGGGATACAGGTTAATCAGTGAAGTGCTCACTGTGCAACTAGGAGGACCTGAATTCAATCCCCAACTGCCAGGTAAAAGGTGTGGTGGCATGGGCCTGTAATCTTAGCACTGGGAAAGCAGAAACAGCTGGATCCCTAAGGCACCAACCAGCCTAACCTGATTTATGAGCACCAGGTCCCAGTGAGAGACACTGTCTCAAAAACACAAAGTACATGGCTCCTAATGAATGGCACTTGAGGTTGATTTCTGGCACCCATGAATACACACACACACACACACACACACACACACACACACACACACACAGGTATGATTTTAACATAAAGATGCCAAATAATCTTTAGTAAACTTCAATCAGGAAGACATTGTTTAGATGAAAGTTGAACTTGATAGTAACTATATGTAAACTGTTTTACAAATAGAACATTCATTAGTGTTCACTGAAAGATTAAATTAATCCACCTAGGCATTAATAATCATTACTGACATGGGAAAATACTAAATATATACCTTAAAGAATACAGATCCTCAGAAGCTGATCAAGAAATTATTTGATGGTTGGGACTGGCTTGGGAGAGTGAGAAGGAAGATCACATGTCGAAACCTGATCTGTGTAGCATTTGAATGGGAGGCCAGTGGGACTACATAGAGGGACCCCATCTAAAGGACAACAATATTCATTGATTCAAGGTGTGCATTACCTGGTGGAGGAGAGAAAGCAAAGTAGGAGAAGAGCTGTTACATAAAGTGGGTTCCCTGAAAAGCTTATAAAACTTATAAAAGTTTAGCACATAGGGGCTGGAGAGATGGCCTAGTGGTTAAGAGTGCCGACAGCTCTTACAGAGGACTCAGGTTCGATCCCCAGTAGCCACATGGTGGCTGAGAACCTTCTGAAACTCCAATTCCAGAACTCCAGTTCCAGGGGAATCTGAGACCTTCTCCTGACCTCCACGGCATTGCACAACACGGGTGCACACACTTGCACGCAGACAGTACATTCATACACATACAGAAATAAAAAAATTAAAAATAAATAAATAAAAAGTTTAGCACATAGAACGTTATCATAAACAAGACATCTTTATTGCACACTTTAAATTTAGGTGACTATTACATACTTAAAGTCATATACATAAACAGTTAAGATCCAGGTGTTAAACAGGAAGAGTTCAAGGCAATGAATCATGTACTTTATCTCTCTTCATATCCAAAATGCTAAGCCCAGTGTCCAGCACCTAATAATGGCTATCTGATGAAGGAATATGAGTGCATGAATCCAGTTGTGCTGTTACTCCAATTCTTATCATAGAAGCAGAAGAAACAGAGAATGAAAAATGTATTACCAAATATTGGAAGACACCGGTTTGCACCATTGGTATTTGTTGATCTATCATGTTAAGAAGATGATGAATATAAGGATTTTATAACAGCATTACTCACCCCCTGTTAGACTCTGTTCTTATTGAATATTATGCTGGAGGGTTCGCAGTGGAGTTGCTATTTAGTCATCTTAATGGAGAGCTTTTTCAGAAAAGCTGCATAAAATGGTCCCACTTTCAAAGTGATGAAAGCTATTTGATTTGGGGGTGTAAGCTATAATGTAATCTTTTGAACAGTTTTTAGTAGCCTTTATACTTTTTAGAATTATAATTTTTACTAGTATAGTGAGATGCATAATTGCTCAATGTTTTGAATCTAAAGGGTGAATCAAAGGTATATCCTAGTGAGAGACCTATAATCCTATCAACAAGGTACTTTTCCTTTCTCTCTAGTGTGACCTAGGTAAGCCAATTACCACAGCTCTTCTCTGGTCCAACGGGGTATCCATATCTTCTTTCCAGGATCCATTTGAGTATTCAATGATATGACATGAGCTAAAACTTATTTAATCACACTTGACTTTTAGAATACTTCCAGGATGTGTATGAAGGTCTCTGATTTCTGAGAAAAAGTTTTTAGTAAGTAAGAGGCTCTGTTAAAGTTATTTTCAAAATGTTAATACTAGAGATATGACTTAGCACGAAACATTTATTTTCTTAACATGTACAGGGCCCTGGGCACTGATAAAATAGAAGATAGAGGATAGATAGCAAAAAGAAAGGGAGACAATTAATTGATAGATTATAGATAAATGATTGATAGATAGATAGATAGCAGGTAGATAAATAGATTGATTGATGATAGATAAGAAAACCAATCAAAAATAGTTGAATCAAAATATATATTATGAGGCTAGTGATATATTGAACTGTGACAGTATAGCTCTTGTATGTTATAGTCATGTTGAGTAGAGATATACAGAAATGTGTGGATGTGAGACAAACGCATTATCCGTGCACATACAGATATGGATAACTTAAAATTTTCTTTAATGAAAGTCTCAGTATCTTAAAGATTGCCAACATTTTTCCAGGAAGCAGTGAAATGCGATTGTGTAGAAACAACTTCTGGGACACTATGTCAGCTTGTTTATGATGTAAACAAGCTTACTAGGCCTTGGGCTCCTCCTTTTTAATTGATTAATTTTTATAAATAAAAGTGAGTGTTTCACCAATATGTATGTAAGTGCACCCATGCACACAATGCCTGTGAAAGCCAGAAGGGGTTAATTGAGCCATCTCTCCAGCCCCTTTCAGTGGGGAGCTGGGGAGGCCTCCTCTTGTAACCTAAACATACAGCTTTGATCCTTCATGATCTTTCCTTTCCCTTGACCTAGAATAATGTGTGTGTGTGTGTGTGTGTGTGTGTGTGTGTGTGTGTTGTGAATATATTAAGTGCTGCAAGGAGCAAATATTTGTTGGGAGCAAATGATTATCCCCTTTGTGTTACAAACAATAGATGGGATTAAACTGGTAACATCTCTTGGTGGCTATGTGTGCTGTTCTTGGTCTGTAGGATAAGGCACGATCCTATCAGACATTCCTATTTTCTCTACTCTATTATAACCTTCAGGCTAGAGATGTAAGGTTTCAATAAAGAGAGAGCAAGGCTCCTCAAGAGCACAGTTACAGGAGAACTCTGAAGGAACAGGTTCTCAGAACAGCTCAGGTCTCACTCTTGGTTAAAGTGAATACTGAGAATCCAGCTGTCTTATTTAGGCAGCGATGTAGTGTGGCACCATACCGTCCCAGCACTGAATTACCCAAACACTGAAACAATGAGACACTTCTCTGGCCTTTCCTGAAGATATTGCCTAGGTTTAATTCTTTGCCTGGATTGCTGGCTCCTTTTCTTCTCTGTGTGTATTTTAATCACAATTGAAGCATAGCCACTGGTTATCTACAGAACTTGAGTTGGGGCCACAACATCCCAAAGCAATACAGATCTTCAAGTGATATTGATATCCAATCAAAGTAATTCACTCGGAAGTTGCATTTTGGGGCCAATGTCTATGGAGGTTGTAATGGATTTAGTCTGTCTACTCCTATTGAGTCTTCCCCTCTGGCTATAACGTTCAGATCTACTCCATGATTTTTTTGGAAAGTTCCCTTTCTACTTGTTTAAAATCCCCAAACTAATATTGTCTGGCCTTTCAAAGGCGCAAAAATACCTCAAAAAGAGCATGCTTCTTTGGCTGTTTGTCACTTTATTTTAAATTATTCTTTATTTTTTAGTGATGCTTGTGTTGTACATTTCATAACATCATTTTCCCAGTTCAGTTGCCAGCATATATCCCTTCTCTTCCCCCCCCCACTCCTACCCAAGTTACTCACACGAATCATGCATTCTCCGTAACTTCTGCATCTTCTGGTTTTTTTGCTTTGGTTTGTGTTTTCATTTTCTTTTCAACAAAAGTGACAATTTTGGTGAGCACAAGCATCCTTCATGTAAAACCAATTTGCAAGCAGTTGTGCCCAAACCCACACAGCTCATGGGTCCCACCATCCAGCAGGGGGGGCTTGTATGTTCAATCAAGTTGATCAAATGAGTGTCCAGTCTATATTGTTGTAGTTTCACCATTCACCCCAATCGCAGCCCTTACATTCTACCACGCCCCCTCTTCCGCAGATTGTTCCCTAGGCTTAGAAAAGGGGCACAGGTGGATGAGAAGCAAAACAGTCTACTTTCTCTGGAGCTGTTGTCTTGGTCTCTAGTCAATTCTGGCTGTTTTCTTTCATGGGCTGCCAGCTTGTCCAGGCATAACCTTTCAATCCTACTAATGAAGCACATGCAATTAGATATATAGGAATTTAAATAGTATAAAATATAGCCTTTCGATCCTACTAATGAAGCACTCACAACTAGATATATAGGTATTTAAACAGTACTAATTGTTATGGTAGGTTACTTTGGTATAGACACAGATGTTTGGATGGTAGCTGTTTTCACTTTTTATGACCTATTCTTTCTTTAGACCCAACCTGGATCACTTCTACAGACTACTGCTTCCTCGTACCATTTACTTAAAATACTGCTGAGAATTTAATCATCCACCTGTGGCTCAGTTTCCTCATATGCCTGTTGGGGATGATCCCAATGCCTCCAGCACAGGTTTGTTGAGAGGACCAGATGAGATGATGCATGTGCACTACTTGGACTAGTTTCTAACAGATAAAAAATGTCCACCTCTGTATTTATTTGTTGTAACTTTGTTATTCTTACTCAGTCCATGTGTATCTATTGGCTCTAAATCTTATCCCAGTCTAATTTACCTCATGGTTAAATAGGTATATGATAGACTACACTGGAAATTTCTAGAACACTAACAAGTTTCTGTGGATACTATCAGCCTGTGAGTTATATTACCCAATGGATTTCTTAAACTTCTCAAATTCTTAAAGATGTACTATTTCTTATACTGTTTACCCTCTTTGAATTTTATTCTCAAATGCAACCTACTTATAAATTGGGATTACATATAAAACGAGCAGTTCTTGAAAATTAAGCCCTGGAAGTATTTAAAGTTTATTATGAAACCACAAAGCTATGTCACTTTTCCCCTTAGAAATTAGTTCTGAATTTAGATGAGAAGTTACTGTAGGTGGTTTCTGGACCAGTATGGGCCACAAGTGCCCCCAGACTGGTCTTTGGGCTCATCACTTATAATTTGCAGATTTATAGCGAGATACCATCTGTGCTTTTGTTGCTGCCATGATTTCATAATCTATTTATGATGAGCCATAAAATCCAAATATGACTTCAACGGAACACCATTCACGGTGTTAATTATAAAATTTATTTTGTTCTGATATTGAGCAAAACTGAGCAGATGAGGGCTTACCTGAGGTTGACTGACAGCAATAGCCAACCCCTCATTCCTTGAGTAGGAGAACATGAAAACCCTCAAGGCTTCCTTGCCTAACTCATTTAACCACAAACTAAAGCTTTCTTGGGACCACTTACATATATCTGTGTCTTTCTCTTTGAATCAAAGACCCAGCAAGACATTATCCATTAAGAAAAAGAGAAAAGGGAGTGGTGGCACAGGCCGTTAATCCCAGCAATTGAGAAGCAGAGGTGGGCAGATCTTTATGAGTTCAAGGCCAGCCTGGTCTACAGAAGGAGTTCCAGGACAGCTGGGGCTACAGGGAGACCCTGTCTCGAAAAAGACCAAAAAGAAAAAGAGAAAAGCCAAAACTTGAGTCATCTGAAACTACAAACATAACCAAGCAAGGCATAAACTATGTTTCAGCTCTAGGAGAACTACTCAGATAACCCCAACCGAAAAACATGGCGACCATATTTATTTCCTCTGTTTCAGGGTAAGCTCCAGAAGCCAACTTGACAATGCATAAATTCTCCAATATTATTATGGTGCCCATAGTCATAAATTCATTTGGTATTCACTGTAATTGCACATACCATAATTAATTCATTTACTATTCATGAAGAGAATGCAAACACCACTCCGTAACCAGTTAAATGAGCTAATTTTTATCTATCCTGGTTTCTATGAGCAACATTCTCATTTATTTAAGCCATTGACTTCTTTTTTATCCTCATTTGGCATGTTTTAGTCCTGTTCTACACAGTCCAGATGCAGAGATTTCTCTGGATAATAAAGACCCAATTGACAAGAATCCATGAAGCAAGGAGACCAAGCAATTAGACATAGCTGTGACTAATCCATAACAGCCCAGAACCAAGGATATTATCCTGACTACTGAGAATCACCAAAGTATTAATACTGTCTATATACCAGGCTCTATACTAAACTAGTCATAGTATTCTTATACCCATTTTACAGATTAAAAGACAAAAAACTAAGGCAGAAACAATAAGTAATTTGATTTGGTTTAATATCAGCAAGTGAAAAAGCTATAATTTAAACCCAAGTAGTCACAGTCAAAGTCCACTCTCTATATACTAATCTAGCATCTAGAAAGAATCTAGAATCAGCTAGGAGATGGGCCTCTGAGCCTGCTTGTGGGGAAATTATCTGCATTATGTTAATTGATCTGGAAAAACCCATCCTGCCTGTGGGTAGGATAGACCAGTCCCTGGACAGGAGATCCTGGACTATATAAACAGATGGATACTGAAGAGCGGCCTTCACCCCTCACTGCTTTCTCTTTCCTGGCTGTCTATGCAGTGGGCAGCTGCTTCAAGCTCCTGTTGTCTTAACTTCCCCAAGTACTTTGAACTGTGATCCAAATAAATCCTTTCTCCCTTAAGTTACCTTTGCCAGAGTACTATTTTTCTTTTGTGTGGGATGCATGTGTGTGGTATATGCACTTGTGTTTGTGTGCGCATATGTGTGTGCAGGTTAGCAGGGATATATGTACATGTGTTTATAGAGGCTGGGGCTGAGGGTGGACATTTGGTGTATTCTTCAATAACTCTCCTCCTTTATTTCATTTGAAACTAGGTCTCTCACTGATTGGGCTAGGCCGACTGGCCAATGAGCTTCAGGGAACCGCTTGTCTCTGGCCCCCAAGTCCCAGCATAGCTGTGATTACAGGCATATACCACCATGCAGGGCTTTTACATGGGTGCTGAGAGTCAAGCTTTCAAGCTCAGGTCTTCATGTTTACACAGCAAATGCTCTTACACACTGACCATCTCCCCAGACCTATATTGAACCTCAAATGATAAGGTTTTGTTATAAATTTTCAAACCTCATGAAGCAGTTTGCAAAATTAAAAAGTGAAACAAACTCACTAACCTACAACATTTATTAACCCCAAAACTGTCATAAGTCAGCTCTGGTTTGTGATTTGGGTCAAAATGACTATTTTTAGTTTTAAGTAGATTACTGTCTTACTTTCTAATAGTAGTGATGAAATATTCTGACCATAGCAACTTAAGAGGGAAACAAAGGTTATTTGGCTCACAGCTCCAGGGAACAGTGTCTATCATTGTGGGGAAGACGTAGCACCAGGGTGATGGCAGGAGCAGGGGGCTGGTGGCTCACACTGCACACTCAGGAAGTAGACAGTGACCAGAAGTTGAGGCCAGGCTCTAAAGCTTCAAGGGCTGCCCTCAGTGACCAATTTCATTCATGCAGGCTCTGCCTCCCAAAGGTTGCACAGTCAGCTGAAGGCCAAGTGTTCTAACCCAGAAGCCTACAGGGGACTTTTCATATGCCACAACAGTTACAGAGGAATCTAGGGACAACTGTATTTGAGCTAAAGTGAAGCATATTACAAAACATATGAAACAAAAGAGATACTGAGCAAAAGAAAAGAGAGCTGTAAAGAAGAGAAAACAGTTTTCTCCAACAAAGTTAAGACCGGCAATCAGAAGCCAGGTCTGACAGGAGGTAAGGGCAACACAGACAGCTTTCTTTTATCAAGTAATACAGAATGACTCCACAGGACACATAAAAATCTAAATAGAAAAGGTTCAGTCTGAAGAAGGATGAAGTAACCACTTCTCTTTTACACATGTAGGCAAATTATTAGCCAGTTATTATTTACACAGGAGATGAACACAGTCAAAGGTGTCTGGACCTGCAACTGGAAGAAATGCTGACTGTGATGCCCAGAGGGCAGGGAAGCCAAGGCGGGAAGGGGAAGCACTTGTCAGTGAATCTGCAGTTCTCTCACAGGGAACCTAAGGTCGATATAAAATAAAAATCCAAATAATTAGGGGTTTGTTTGCTTATTAATTAAAGTGTTTATTTTGTTGATTATTAAAAATAATCACTTCTATTTTTTATAATTTTGCTAACTCATTCTCCGAGAACGTCATCCATGTATGCAGTGTGCTGTAATCATCATATGTGCTCCATTTCTTTTTTCCAACTTCCTCCAGTGCCCCTCCACCAGTATGTCTTCCTCCCAACTTCATGTCCCCTTTTTTAAATTCTACTATATCTACTTAGTGTTACCCATAAGTGCATAGATCTGAGATCATCACCCCCAGGAACATGGCAATGTACCAGTGACTGAGACTCCAAAATAATGGCTATTCCTCCCAACTGCCAGTAACTCTTCAGCTAGTGGTAAAAGTTATTTGGTATTTTTTTATTGATGCTTTGTGTATTTCATACATCATTTTCCAATTCAGTTCAGGCATATATCCCCTCCCCTTCCCCCCCCACCCCTACCCTTCCAGATCATGCATTCTGCCGTAACTTTTCTGCATCTTTCTCTGTTTTTTTGTTTTGTTTTGTTTTCATTTTTTTAACAATAAGTGATAATTTGTATTTTTAAGACAGGCTTTTGCTACATAGCTCCGATTGGTCTGTGACTCACTATGCCGATCAAATTCAGAGCAACGATCCTGCCTCAGCCTCCTGAATGCTGATTGCAGCTACATGCAGTCTCTCTCTCTCTCTCTCTCTCTCTCTCTCTCTCTCTCTCTCTCTCCTGGAAATGTAAATTTAACCAACATAACCAACAGCAAGATATCATACACACTTAGTACCATGGCTAAAATCCAGAACAACAGCAGCATCAAATGCTGACAAAAGGCAGAGAAGTGCATGTGTGTGTGTGTGTGTGTGTGTGTGTGTGTGTGTGTGTGTGTGTGTTGCTCTGCTCTGTTCTATTTGAGACAGGGCTTTAATATGTTGTCCAGGCTAGCCTCAAACTAGCAACAGTCTTATCTCAGCCTCTAGACTACTGAAATATACCACCACCCCCAGCTTTGCGATTTGTTTTGCTTTAAAGATTTAGATTTTTTGTTTTCTTTCTGTGTTTTGCAACAGATATGGTTCACAGGAAGTCTGAGAGTTAGGTACAAAAATGTCCCCGTTTATCCCTTCCCCACACATATGCACAGCTTCCCAGTGATCAATACCTGGCACCAAACTGAGACCTTGGCTACAATTAAATGGACTTATAATTGACACACAATCACCCAAACTGAGAATGTGGATCCTTTCTCCTGTTGTGCACACTGAGTCTGGACAAACGTATAATGGTAAGTTTCCATTATTGTCATGTTATATAGAAGACCACATTTTTTGATACCTTGGACATTTTTTGGTACTCCTCCTAATCGTTCCAAGCATCCTTCCCTTCTTCATCCTAGCAACCATTTATCGTTTTGACCTCTTCATAGATTTTTTTTCTCTTTTCTGGAACAAAGTTAAAGTTCATTAGTTCAAAATATTTTTACTTTTACTTCTTTCACTCAATAATAGGAACTTAAGAGTTCTCAGTGTCATTTCATAGCTCGTTCACTTCTTTTTAGCATTGAATAATATTCTATTGTATGGACATATTACATCTCATTTTTCCATGCATCTACTGAGGAACATCTTGAGTGTACAACTTTCTGCAATTAATAAAGCAATTATAATAATCTGTGTATAGGTATGTTGGGGACATTTATTTTCAATCTTTGGGACTGCTATTGTTACAGGAAAGATCCGATAGGACACTGGGAGTGTACAGGAAGCAGGCATTTTATTTAGGCTGCAGCTTGGTCCAGAAGGCTCCAGCCTCAAAATCTGGACCTGAAGGGAAGGAGCACATATCTTTTCTACCTTGGGCATTGTGTCGTGTTGAGAAGGAAATTTACATACTGAATTGGCTGTCAGTAATGTCTCAACATTAGGCGAATTAGTATAAATTTCAAAAGGAAACAAACGTTTAAAAAAAAAATCCTCTGCCAGAAAGTCATTGCAGAACTCTCCTTCTGAGACAAGCAGAACTGAGGGAGTTTCCTCGGGGCACACGGCCAGTGGTTCTAGCTGGCTGGGTCAGCGTTCTAACCACAAACCTGTGACAAGGGAGAAAACAAGGATTCAAGTCCCTATTTTCCTTACTATTCCACCTGGCTTTACAACATTATTGCTGAATTAATTGTGGTTTTCATGTGCTCACAAAATACCAAACTATCTTCTGAATGACTTCATCATTTACATTCTTTTTTTTAATCTTTTTGAAACTTTATTTTTTTTACTATATAATACTTTTCTCTTTTTTTATTGATGCTTTGTGTATTTCATACATCATTTTCCAATTCAGTTCAGGCATATTTCCCTTTCCCTTCCCCCCTCCCCACCCCACCCCATCCCAGATCACGCATTCTGCCATAGCTGTCCTGCATCTTTCTCTCAGTTTTTTTTCATTTTTTAGCAATAAGTGATAATTTATGAGTATAAGCATCCTTCATGTAAAACCAATTTTCAGGCTGTTGTGCCCAAACCCACACAGCCCATGGGTCCCACCATCCAGGGCAGTGGGGGGGGGGCCTTGTATGTTCAATCAAGTTGATCAAATGAGTGTCCAGACTATATTGCTGTAGTTTCCGCATTCAATCATATCATTTTTATTTTCATCATCACATCACCATTCACCCCAATCACAGCCTTACATTCTAACCATGCCCCCCCTTCCGCTGATTGTTCCCGAGGCGTAGAAAAAAAAAAAAAAAAAGGGCCAGGTGATGAGAAGCAAAAAGCAGTCTACTTTTTCTGGAGCGGTTGTCTTGGACTCTGGTCAATATCTGGCTGTTTCCGGGCAGGAGCTGACAGTTTGTCCAGGGAATAACCTTTCGATCCTAAAAATGAAGCACAAGCATGAGAGTATGTAGGTAATGTAGCTTCCAACAGTTTTTTGTTTTGTTTTGTTTGTTTATTATTAATTTTTGTATGGGTATGAATGTAAACTGTCCTGCATGCAGGTCTTGCAACCATGTCCGTGCAATGCCGCGGAGGTCAGAAGAAGGGTCTCGGATTCCCCTGGAACTGGAGTTTCGCCTGGAATTGGAGTTCAGACGATTTTCTGATCCGCCATTTGGGTGTGGGGATCGAACCCGGATCCAGCTGCAAGAGCATCGTGCTCTTAACCGATAGCTATCTCTCCAGCCGATATGTATGTATTTAAACAGTACTGATAGTTATGTAGGGTTACTTTGGTATAGACACATATGTTTTTTTTTTTTTTTTTTTTTTTTTTTTTTTTTTATTTTCCTTTAAATATGACAGGGTTCTTACTGTGGCTTATAAAAACATACTACTAACCATAGAGAATTAGCTTTGGGTGGCATCAGCCGTGGGTTATTCCTCCAAGGAGAGCGCCAATAGCCAATTAGATTTGGGATATTCGGGCATATAGGCTGCTTCTGCTCCACAGTATTTCCAGGCAGGTGAGGGTAGCTGGTGCTGACAGAGGGGCTGCTTGACTCAGGGAGACCCGTATGTGCTTTATTGGTTTAAAGTGGCCTTTGGTAACACACTCCTCTGGTATTCCAGAGGCCCATCTGTACACTTGCATGTGGTGTCTCATCAATCTTTCCCATGTTACAGCAGGTCTTTGGCAGCAGGCCTTATCGCTTCTCTACATCTTCTTGCAGGTATTCCAGTTGAGAGGCAAGGAGCCTTTACCTTTTGTGGGGGCTTGGATCCGCCTGGCCAACAGCTCCTTGGTAGACTAATCCATTGCTGATGTCAGCTCCTGTATTAATATATTTGGTTTAAGTGCATAGCTTACGGAGACTTTAATATTATATTTGGCCGTGAATAGAGAATAATCCTTATCACAGTTCCTATGTCTATCAATCATTCAGAAGGCATTTTACCAGTTTTATAAGAATTACCTCTATAAATAATTGTCTCCAATTTACAATTGGAGATGACCGCATCATCATCAGAGTTCTCCTGGTTCTATGGGGGGGGGAGGTAAAGAAAGTCTCTCATAAAACCTTTGTTGCACCTAGAAGGGAAGTTTCATAAGGACTCAGTATAAATAGTTGTTACAAATAAAATCCACAAAGATGTTTGATGACTGCAGCTCAGAGAGTCGGAGGCTTTCCTTCCTTTTTAATGTTCAGATGGGTCAAACCTTTCAGTTGCCACTTTCTGGTATATCCGACTCAATGCAAATCTGTAGATTTTTCTTTCTAAGCCTTGAATTGGTGCGTTTTGACCCTGTTTTGAACATACAAATCTTTTTCCACAGTTATTAGTTTGTTTTTTAAGATTTGAATTGCAGGTTTTTGTGAAAAGGGTCATCGATAGTCCTTCCGTAGTCCCCCCTGTTTTTTAGTTTTTTGTTTTTTGACCCAGGAGTCTCCAGAAGACAGTTTGTATTATACATACCTATAGGGTGGAAGAAAGGCACAGAATTTTATCAAGTTCACCCATGCTGTTTTGGTGACTGTAAATGTGATTAACTTGGGAAGCAACTTAATTTTTACGCTAAATCATCTTATAGGTGAAAGAGAGTGCTACAGGTGATACTGTACAACAAGAAAAATTATAGAGAACATATATACTTGCATGAGTCCTCCACCCTATACCAACTACTTGCTTGTTATACAAATTTTTAGGTAAAACAAATGTGGGACAACAGCGAGTTATATCTCCATTAACTCAGATGCATTACAATTTTTATAAGAGCTGTTAACCAAGGGTGTTAATAGACACAGCTTTACTTTCACTAAGTCCTAAAACCCATGTAACCTGTAGACAGTGTATGGGAAAAACTGGATACTTGTTGACGCACGTCAGTTAAATATCGCATTAATCGAAATATACACCCGAGTCCCCGCCCCACCCCTCCCCCCTTCCCCCTTTTTTTTTTTTTTTTTTTTTTTTTTTTTTTTTTTCTGTTGTTGTTCTTTTTACTCTGCATCCCTCTCCACAGAAATATTAGATCTGGGAAAACAAAGACCCCGAATAGTCAGAGCAACCCTGAGCGAAAGAGCAATACAGGGGGATCGCTATACCAGACATCAAACTATACACAGGTCTGTATCAAAAACAAAAGAAAACAGCCTGGTACTGGCAATAAAAAACAGACCAGTTGACCAAGGGAAAAAACTAAAGATCCAAACATGAGCTCATACAATTTCAGCCAACTCATAGTTGACAGAGGGGGCCAAGAAGACACAATGGAGGAAAGAAGACATCTTCATAAGTTGTGTTGGCAAAACTGATCACCACTTGTATAAGAATGAAATTAAAACCCTAACTCTCACCCTGTACGAAGGCACTCCAGATGTTTTAAAGACCTCAACGTGAACTCTGAACTGTACAAAATTCCAATCCAGATGAATTAGAAGACCTCAAGTAAAGCCCCGCCCAAAACTGTGGATGTGATAGAAGAGAAACTTGGAAGCAGACTACAAGACATGGGTGTAAGGAAAGACTTCCTAAATCAAACAACAACTGCACATGAAATCGGGTCAACAATTGACAAGTGGGACTCATTAAACTCAAAAGGTTCTGTACAGTAAAGAAACATAAAGGAAGTGAAGAGAAACCACAGAGGGGGAGGAAACCCTTCACTGCAGAAACATCTAACAAAACATGAAGTCCAGAGTATACAAGCTACTCAAAAAACAAAGAAGAAAGAAAACAAAATGAATCACTCAAAGATGGAGCAAAGATCTGATAGAGACTTCACAGAGGAGGAATTAGAGATGGCCGAAAACATCTTAAGAAGTGTTCAACATCGCTGATATTTAAGGAAAGGGCAAATTAAAAACCACTTTGAGAAATTCATCTTACCTCCAATAAGACTGGCTAAGGATCAGGAATACGAATGATACCAAAGTGCTGGAGAGGTTATGGGGAAAGGGGAACACTCATCCATTGCTGGTGGGAATGTAAACTTGTACAGCCACTATGGAAAGCAGTGTGGAGAATCCTTAGAAGACTCAAAACGAGCCTGCCATTTGACCCAGTCATACCACATCTTACTGCAGAGATACATGCTCAGCTATATTTATTGCAGCTCTGTTCACAATAGCAAAAAGCTGGAACCAGCCCAAGTGCCCCTCAACTGAGGAGTGGATAGAGAAAATGTGGTACATGTATACAATGGAGTTCTATGCAGCGGTAAAGAGGGACAACATCATGAACTTTACAGGTAAGTGGATGGAGCTAGAAGACATTATGTTAAGTGAAGTAACAGTCCCAGAAAAACAAACGACAAATGGTGTCCCTCATATGTGGATGTTAGTACCATCATTTACATTCTTAATTGGCAAGAATGAAAGTTTAAATTTCTCTGCATTTTGTCAGAATTTGGTGCTGCTGTGGTTCTAATCTATGAGGTGTCTTGCTAGTAAAGTTTAATTTACCTGATGAGCCAAGGTGGGGAACATCTTTTTGTATGTCTATTTGCCATCTGTTCACCACCCTGGTTAGGCATTTCTTCATATATTGTATGTGTTATCTGATGTGTTCTATGCAAAGATTTTTCTTCTAGTATATTTCTCTTGTTATTCAGAAAGCAGTTTTAGTTTTAATAAAGTCTAGATTATTGTTTCTTTCATGTATCTTGTCTTTGATTTTTATCTAACAATGTATTACCAAACTTGGTATCATCTAGATTTTCTTCTATTCACTTGTAGGATTTAGAGCTAGGGACATGGTCTAGTAAGTACAGTGCTTACTGTTACTGTGCATGTGTGAGAGCCTGAGGAATACACCTGCTGCCAGCGTCCACACACACACACACACACACACACACACACACACACACATGCACATGCACAGTCCCACACAAACATGTATGAACATGTACCTAGCCCATGTACTCACACAAAAAGAACTCAGGATTTTTATATCTTTGAGATTTCTATGAGTGTTTATGTGCATTTATGTGTGTGTATGTATGTGTGAGTAAGTGCATAGGTGTTTGTGTGTTTATGAGGCTAGAGATCAATATTATGTGTCTTCCTCAATCTCTCTCCACCTTAGTCTTTTGAGATTCAGTCTTTCCAGTCCTTGTGAACCAGGAGCTCACCAATTCAGCTACAATGGGTGACAAATATGGCCCTGGGTCTCTGCCCAGTGATGGGACTGCAGACACACAGCTCACCACACTCTGTATTTATGTGGGAGCTGAGATTGTCAAACTGAGGTCCTTGTGCTTGTGAGACAACCACTTGACTGACTGAAGTACCTACCTGGACTCTAACTTTGACCACCATGTTTCATCTAGTGAGTTAATTTTTGTTGAGGATCTAAATGGGCAACTGTGACATGTTAATGATAAGTATTTCCAGAAATGCTTATTGAAAGGAACATCTTTGCTTCTTTGTGTTGCCTTTATGCCTCAAAGAGAAGTTGCGTATATTTTTGTAAGCAGATTTCAGGTCTCTCCATTACATCCATTATCTGCTTATAGATTTCTTCACTGTTCTGTGCTCTTACCTTTAAGTCTTGAAGCTGATAGTGTAGGTCCTCTGACTTTGTTCTTAAATGTTCTATCATCTAAGCTTTGTGCTTTCCATTTAACATGCTCTCAATTTTTTCTGAAATAGCACTGAATGCCAAAATGAGGGGAAAAAGCTAGCATCTTGATACTATTGATTCATCTTTTCCATAAATATACAACACCTCTTCATTTATTCAATTCTTTGATTTTCTTCAGAAGTCTCGTAATTTTAGTCAGATACATTTTATTTTGTTTTGTTTTGTTTTGTTTTGTTTTGTGACAGGTTCTTACCATGTACCCCAAACTGCCCTGAGATTTATGATCTGATGACCACAGTATCGCACATGGTGGGATTACAGGCATGCAGACTATGCCTGGTTACCCATACACATCACATCTTGTACATATGTTGTAAAAGCTACACTCTGGTTTTGTTTCTCTAATGTATAATTTCAAATCACTGTGTTTGTTGCTGAAGTAGAAAGTGAATGGCTTTTGTACGATGAAATTGTATCCTATAACCTTCTTACCTCCAGAGTTTGGCTTAGAGGATTACACTCTTTTAAATATATGATCATGTCATCTGTAACAAAGTAGTTCCATTTCTTCCTTCTAGATATGTACACTTTACTATTTTTCTTATCCTATTGATTTATCATGCTTTCTCTTGAATTTCCAGTACAATGTTGAAAAGGTATGATTAGAAGTAATACCCTTGGCTCATTCCTCATTTTCATAGGAAAGATTCAAGTTTCTCATTATTTAGATCAGCTGTTAGTTTCTTAAAGATAGGTATTCTTTTGAGAAGTTGAAAAAACTCTCCTGTAATCTTACTTTGCTGAGTTTTTTTTCATTAATGAGTACTAGATTTTGTCAAATGCTTTTCTTAGTATCTATTGATATGCTCCTGTGATTTTTAACTGTTCATATGATGAACATTAACTGATTTTTAAGTGTGAGGCAGCTTTTCATATATTGAATAAATGCTACTTGATTGTAGTATATAATTATTTTTAGGTATTGTATTTGATTTGCTAAGATTGGTAAAATTTATGCACCTATGCTCATGAAAAGTATTGGCTTATAGATTTATGTGTTTGTAATGTCTGTAAGGTTCAAGCATTAAGATAATACTGGCCTCATTGCATAAGTTAGGAATCATTGTCCTCTGAAAGAGATAGCTGGAAAATAGTGTAACATTTTCCTTAAATGTTTAATAAAATTCACCAGCAAACACATCTCGTTCTGAAACCTGCTGCTTTGTTAATCTGATTTCTGTGATAGATTTAGGCCAATTAAGATTGGGCACTTCCTCTCTGCTAATGTTGGCAGATGGCATCTTTTAAAAAATAGCTCATTTCACCTAGGTTACCACATCTGTGAACACGGGGTGTTCCTAGCATTCCTTTCTCATCCTTTTGATGCTCATTTGATCTGCAGTGATGTCTTCTCTTGCATTTCTGATATAGCACTTGGTGCCATCTTTCTTCTTCATTTGGCCAGGAACATAATGATTTCATTAATCAGGTTTTGCTTCTCCTGATTTTCTTCAATTTTTTTCAATCTCTTTTGTGATAATTCTATTTCTATTTCTTTTTTGTCTATTTTTACTTCTGCCTTATATTCCTTTTCTTCTCTTTACTTCAGATTTGATTTGCACTTCTCTTCTGGTTTCCTAAATTGGAATCTTCGGTTATTGATTTTCCATCCTTTGTCTAATATAAATATTCATAACCATAGATTTGATTGTCCTCTAATCATTCCTGTTCACTAGTATTGATTGAGTATTGATTGAGGGTTTTTTCATTTAAATTATTATATTTATTCCCCTTGAAATTTTTTTTTTCTTTGACCATGCATTTCATAGAGGTTTGCTATTTAGTCTCCACTTGCTTTGGGAGCCCCCAGTTACTTTTCTGCTCTTGATATTTTTAGTTAGTGTCATTGTGTGGCTTTTGTAGTTAGGAGTTTGTTGGCTCAGGATGCATAGTATCTTGATGAGTATTCCACATGAGTCTGAGAAGAATGTGTATTTGTTTATTGGTGAGAAAATTAGGCCATGGATGTCTTTCGTCCATTTGTTTCACACTGTTAAGTTTAACTTAGAGCTACTGATTTTCTGCCTGTTGGATGTGACCATGTAACAGAAGGTGTATGTCTCCAGCTCGGATAGTGGGGTCATCTACTTGACCTCAAATTTGTCTCAACTTCGGCCCCACAGAGTTTACTGCTCTGTTGTTGGGCACACACCTGGGAAGCGCTGTCCTTCCTACTTACAAAATTCAGCCCTTCTTCATTATGAAGTGCTTGTTCTTTCTTATCCCTGATGACTTTCCTGGATTTACAGTTTTCTGTGCCTGGCACTATTATGGCTTTTGTGGATTATTTTATTTAGTGTTGGCACTAGTTTCTTTGTATTTTTCTCCATCTATGCACTTTTGATTTATGTGTGTTTTATGGTGAAATTGTGTTTCTAGAAGATAACATATTTCTGGATCATGTTTTCTTTTCTTTAAAATACTTCTTTTATTTTTAACCGTGTGTATGTGTGGGTGTGGATAAGTGGGGACGTTCACATGGGTGCAGGTACCCATGGAGGCCAGAGGCATCAGATCCTCTGGAGATGGAATTACAGACACTTCTGAGCCACCCAAAAGGAGTGCTGAGAAAACATGTCCAGTAATGAGGTAACAAATGTCCTTATTTTGTATTGGACTAAGGAAGTTAGCTATTTATTTTTTAATATCTAAGCAGTGTATTTTTGGAGGTAACTTAGAAATTACACATCTTAGTGATGCTCAGTGTGATAGTTCAACACATACATACCAGCAGGCACTAAGGAGCCAGCCCTTCTCTATCCATCTTCCTGATAGCCTACCTAACCAACTCCAAGCTGACAGAGAGTTTTAAAATTTATTTATTTTTATTTATTAAGTTTGTGTGCATAGGGGGTGCATGCTTGTCACAAAAAGCATGTAGAAGTCAGAAGATAACTTCTGAGAGTTGGATCTCTCCTCTACCATGTGGTCCTGGAGATAAAATTCAGTTATCAGGCGTGGCAGTAAGGGTCTTTACCCACTGTGCTCACCGCCCCTCAAGACCACATTGTTTTAGTTTCCTTGTATGAGAAAGAATATATGCTACTTGTCTTTCACTTAACATGATTTCCTTCACTTCTATTCATTTTTGCTGCAAAAGGCAGAATTTCATTCTTCTTTGTGGGTAAATAATAATCCACTTTGTATGCGTACTAAATTTTCTTTATTCACTCATCCACTGACAGGCCCCTAGTTTGATTCTATTATCTTAACTATTGTAAATAGTGCCTGAAAAGACATGAGCATGCAGGTATGCCTTTAGTATGTTGATTCCATTTTCTTATAATATATACTCAAAAGTATGACAGTTGGTTCATATGACAATCTATCTTATTTTTAGCATTTTATCCCCTATTAATTGTACAAAATAATGAGTTTGGTTGTTACATATCCCTGCATATATTCTAACACATATCTAACACATTCTAACCCTCATGTCACTTCTCTTCCTCTGGCCTTGCTTTTTCTACCTTGATGCCCCCTTCTAATTTAATTTCCTCCTAGATTCCACATATAAAACAAAGCATTGATATTTCTTCCACCAAGTCTGGTTTATTTCCGTTAACAAAATTATTTCCAATTACAATTTTTTTTTCCTTTAAGTGACATGATTTTACTCCTCTTTCTGGATGTATAATACTCCATTGAATACAAACAATCTTTCATTTCAAGCACCTAGGCCGATCCTGTAATACAGTTATTGTGAATAGTGCCACAAGAAACATAGCATTGTAGCCAAGTCGATTCCATGCTGATTTTTGTTCCATTCCATATTAGGCGTGGTATAAATAGATAATATAATAGTTATGTTTTAGTTCTTTAGGAATCCTCATACTGATTTCAATAGTGACTGGGAAAATTTATATTTCTACTGATATATAGGATGACTGTTCCCTGTGTCCTCAACAGCACTTGTTGTTTTCCATTTTCTAGTTTGCACATTTTCTCTTATTTTCTGGAAATCTCCATACTTCTTCATAGTGACCATCCTAATTTAGATTCTCACCAAGAGTATGTGAGTCTCCACAGCCTTCTATGCTTTTCATTTTTTGTAGCAGTTTCTTGTACTTGCATGATACAGCACCTCATGGTTCTGAGCAGCACTTCCCCAGTAGCCAGAGAGGCCAAGCACTGATCTAGTCATTTGGGCTGTTAGAATTCTCCTTTTGAGATACAGCTATTCACATCACTTGCTCACTTTTTAAATTGGGTAATCTGATTTGGTGTAAGGTTTTTGAGTTGCTTCTATATTTGCAATATTAATTGTTTGTCAATGAAATCATTGACAAATATTTTCTCCCTTCCACTTCTTTCATCTTTGAAGGATCATTTTTTATTTTAAATAACTATATTATACATAAATCATGCATTTATCATATAATTTAGGAAAGTGATACAAAATCTTCCAAGAAAATTTTGGAAAAATATGTGTCCAAAAGAGTAATTCCAACAGCTTTTGAAATGTTTACAGCATTTTTACAGATGTGCTCTCAGGCGAAAAATCCACAAAGATTAATGATCAGAAAATTTGCAAAAGTAAAGTTGTTAATTTAATACCATGTACCAAAGGAAATAAACTAGAGGAAATCTGGAGGTTTGACATTTTTAAGCATTTCTTGAAATAAATCCATATGATTGGTAATCACTTGACTTACATATAAAGATTTGGTGCTAGGATCCACAAACGAAGGACAAAATACATCATTTGTTTTTCTGAGACTGTGTCACTTGACTTAACATAACAGATTCTAGTTCCATCCATTTACTTGCAAATTTCATGATGTCATATTTTTTTACCACTGCATAGAAAGCCATTGTGTAAATGTACCACATTTCATTATCTATTTGTCTACTGAGGACACTTAGATTACTTCCAGTTCTTTGCTGTTGTGAAAAGAGCTACAATAAACATGGTTGTGCAAGTATCTCTACTATAGGATGAATCTTTTGGGTATACAACCAGGAGTGGTATGACTGGGTTAAATGTGGGATCATTTTAAGCCTTTTAAGAGTTCTCCACACTGCTTTCCATAGGGGCTACATGGTTTGCAATTCCACCACCAGTGGATGAGTGTTATCCTTTCCCCACAACCTCTACAACATTTGGAATCATTTGTTTTCTTGATCATAACCAGTCTTACTTAGGGTAAGATGAAATCTTAAAGTGGTTTTAATTTGCATTTCTTTAATTACTAAATGATGTTGAACACTTAAGATGTTTCTTAACCATCTTTACTTCTCTTGAGAAGTCTCTGTTCAGATCTTTCAGATGTGTCACTGGAGATTTCCACCCACTCTGTGGATTTTCTCTTCACTTCTTTGATTGTTTATTTTGCTATAGCTCAATGAGGTCCCACTTGTTTATTGTTGACCTTACTTCCTACACAACTACTGTCTCATTTAGAAAGTCTTTTCCTACACCTATATCTTGTAGGTTACTGACAATGTTTTCTTCTAACATTTTCAGAATTTCAGGTTTCACATTGAGGTCTTTGATCCATTTAGAGTTGACTGTTGTACAAGATGAAAGGTAGGGGTTTAGTTTCATTTTTATACAAATGGTGATCCAGTATTGTCAGTACTATTTGCTAAAGATACTGCCTTTCCTCCACTGAATGTTCTTGGCCCCTTTGTCAAATACCAGGTGGCTGAAATTGCATGTACCCAAGTTTGGATCTTCAATTTTATTCTGTTGATCTATGGGTCTATTTTTATGCCAGTACCATGCTGGTTTTATGACTATAGCTTTGTAATATAGTTTGAAAGCTGGTATCATCCCCCCATGCAGTGCTTTTTGTGCTCAGAGTTGCTTTAGCTATCCAGGGCCTTTTGCTTTTCCATATGAATTTTAGGATTTTTTTCTGATTCTGCAAAGAAAGTCATGGAGATTTTGATTGGGATTGCATTGAATCTATATATTACTTTGGGTAGGATGGTCGTTTTCACTATATTATTTCTTCTAACCCATGAGCATGGGAGGCCTGAAAGATCATTTTATAGACTACCATATTCTTAGTTGATGAGGTTGATTCATTTGTTCGTGTTTTTTGTTGTTGTTGTTGTTCTGTTTTATTTTCCTAGCCATTTTTAGCATTTTATTCCATTCTCTTTTTATTGTTGCCATAATTTCTGAGGAGAGGTCAGTTAATTCTTAGTTTTGCCCTTCTAAAGGTAAGGTCTCCCAACACACACACAAACACACACACATACACACACACACACACACACACACACACACACACCTCAATTCTTTCAGTATCTTTATCTTTGATTTTGTGAAGTATGAAAACTGTAAGCCTAATTTTAGTGGGCTGGTTGTTTCTCGATGTTGCTCCCATTCTGAGTTCTTCTAGCCACTAAGATAAGGGAGCATTTGATAATAATCCAGAGAAAATGCTCAGTCATAACTTTGGGGGGCAGGATTTATTCATTTATTCATTTTATGTGTGTGAGTGTTTTGGTTACATGTATGTAAGTGCATCTCTGTATGCAATGCCTGGGAAGGCAAGAAACAAGGCATCAGACTGGAACTGGAGTTACAGATGGTTGTTAGTTACCATGTGAGTACTGGGAATCAAACCCAGGTCCCCTGCAAGAGGAGCCAGGGTTCTTCACCACTGAGCCGTCTCTCCATCTCCTTAGTCATAACTTTTCAAATATTTCTTCCATTCCTTTTTCTTTCTTCTGAAATTCACATTATATGGATGTTAAACTTTTTCTAGTTGTACCAGATCATTTTATTTTCTCTACTTAGTTAGTTAGTTAGCTAGCTAGCTAGCTAGCTAGCTAGCTAGTTCTTTTTAGTACTTGTCTCTGCCTTTTAGGTTTGGAAGTTGTATTTATTAGCTTTATCAATGTCATCCCATCAAAGACATTCTTCATGTGTCTAACAATAGTTTTTATCTCTAGCATTTGGCAGAGTGGAGATTCTTTAGGTACTCACTTCTCTGTAAGTTGGTCATCTGTTTTTACTCACTGACTAATTCCTCCACTAAATCTTGAGCACATTAATCAGAGTTGCTTCAAATTCCTAGTCTGATGGTCCTAACCTCTTTGCCTCATGTAAGTCTGCTTCTGATGCTTTCTCTATCTCTGTAGACTGGGTTTTCGCATTTTAGCATTCCTTAAAAATTGATTCTTCATTTCTTTTGTTGTTGTTCTCTCCAACTTGTATTGCTACATTATATATACATATATACATAGTTATATATATATATATAAATATACACACATACATACATACATACATACATACATACATACACATATCACTTGAATTGGAGGACTCAGAAAAAGATGCAGGACATGTATAGCAGAGTGCAGGGACTCGGGCCGGGTGGGGGTCATGGAAAGGGAAGCGACTCTAGATTCGACTGAGAAATGATATATGACCTATGGAAAAAGTTTAATAATAATAATAATAATAATAATAATAATATAATAAATAAATTTTAAAAATTGATTGTTCATCAATGGCATGAGGAAGCAATGTGATCCGGGTCTAGATGGCAGGTGGGGGTGTCATTCTGTCATCTCAAGTCTCAATCTTCTGTGCACCTACGCCTCTAGTCTATTACCAGTTCATTCCTCCCATTAGGTGGGGCACAATGGCCAAAGTTGGACGCAACTGAATATTTCCTTCTCGCTGCCTGAGATCAAATGTATTCCTTCCTTAAGTCAGTTGGGCTCCATAATACTCTGGCACATTAGACTCTGCTTAAGTGCCTTACCCTGGGGGCAGGTCATTTCTTAAATGCATCGTTTATTTGTTCTTTGATAATTTCACACATGTATACAGTATCTTCCCTTCCAATTTTTATGTCCCACTTTTTTTTCTCCTTAAAATTTATTAAGGGGCTGGAGAGATGGCCTAGCGGTTAAGAGCGCCGACTGCTCTTGCAGAGGACCCAGGTTCGATCCCCAGCACCCACTTCTGACCTCCGCGGCATTGCACGACACGGGTGCACAGACCTACATTCAGACAGTACATTCATACACATAAAAAAGATAAATAAAAGTTTTTAAAAATTATTTATTTAATGTGTGTGTGTCTGTGGTGTGTGTGTTTGTGGAGTGTGTGTATGTGTGTGTGTGTGTGTGTGTGTGTGTGTGTGCGTATGCACGTGCGCGCTTGCGTGTATTCATGTGCCATGGCACACATGTGGAGGTCAGAGGTCCTGTCCTTCCACCAGATGGGTGTTGGATGGAGATCAAGCTCAAGGAATCAGGTTTTGGCAGGCAAGCACCCTTATCGGCTGAGCCATTTCTCTAGCCCCTTTACACCTATATTTCTTTTTTTATTTTTTAATATTTTTATTGAAGTTATGTGCATTTCATACAACATTTCTTAATCCAATTTAGACTCATTCCCCCTTCCATGCCCCCCACCCCCACCTGAGTTCATGCATTCTGTCAGACATGTCTTGCATCTTTTTCTCAGTTTTTTTTAAGTTTTTCTTTGCAGAGGTTTATTGTTTTGGGCAGAAGTTTACTGTTTCAGTCAGTTCTTTGACTGGGTCTCACCTACAAGGTAGGAATTTGTAGGAGGAAGTGAACACTCCAGTATTCCACCCTTCCCTTGTTCCTCCCCCTACCAGAAGCATAGTCTTTGCCATTAACATTTACTGTGAGAACCTGACAGAGGTTCTGGAGATGAAACTCACAAAAATGTGGCACTCACTCCATGGTTGGACCCCCTGGGGTCCCTGAGTCTCAGGTTTCTCTGAGCATAAGGCTCAGGTCAGAGATGTGTGCACCCATCTTTGTTCCAGTATCTGCTCTATTCAGCCCTTTCTCCCTGACCATCTGGTCTGTGTCTCTCGTCTTAACTGAGCTGTTTGCCCTGCATTCTCACTTTTCTCATGGACCCAGGAGACACTGCTCTTTTTTCATTCTTTCTAGATTTTTACTTGCTGAGACAAGGCTGGCAATTTCTAAGCTCCTAACATTCAGAACAGAAAACTGGAAAGCAATAATTTGTTCTTTAAACACCAGGATGAGGGATGGATACACTTGGTAAACAAAGAAGACCTCTTTTTTATTATTATTTTTTATGTGTATGAATGTCCTGTCTGCATGTAGATTGGTGCACCTGTGTCGTGCAGTGTGGTGGAGGTCAGAAGAGGGCATTGGATTCCCCTGGAACTGGAGTTCAAGATGGTTCTAGCTGCCATGTGGGCGCTGGGAATCGAACCCAGGTCCTCTGCAAGAGCAGTTGGCGCTCTTAACCTCTGAGCCATCTCTCCAGCCCCAGGAAGACCTCTTCTGTGGCTCTGAGACTCCAATCTGTCTCTAGGCCTTCTAATGCCAAAATAAAGTAGGGTCATTGAGCTCATGTAGAAGCCACACTGAGTACTAGAGCCAATGAGTAGGTAAAGAGGAAACACTGAAGGGTGGAATTCATACACTTGCCTCTTGTGCTCTTACTTTAATGAAAAGGTTAAGGACCTCAAATACTAAAACCGCTTTCAATTAACCAGTCACCCTGATATGTTCTAACCCCTGTGATTCAGGACAGGTAAAAGTGTCAAGTTTACATTTTGAATTTGTACAAGTAAGAACCAAAGTATACAAAGAGTTTAATGTGTTTATGTATCTCCCTAGTTCCTTTGACACAAATCAAAAGATATTACTTCTGGGAAATATAAACTATAAATTCACAATTTTCCCATATATATATATATATATATATATATATATATATTTACAATCAGACCTCCCAAAAGATGTATTTGTGAGGGGCTCGAGAGAGGGCCCAGTGGTTAGGAGCGCTGACGCCTCTAGTAGCGGACGCGGGCTCCATCCCCACCACACA